>VWZO01006771.1:733-31306 GCA_013396975.1 Bucco capensis | reverse complement strand
CTGGACACATTCCTGTGTGATCTCATCTAGGTGATCCTGCTCTGGCAGGGGGGTTGGACTAGATGATCTTTCTAGATCCCTTCCAAGCTCTGACATACTGTGATACTGTGATATTTGCACTGAACTGCATTGCAATTCACAATGTGGTCCAATATCCAAAATGCATTACTGAAGCCAGGTATACTGCTTAACACTTACACTGGTACAATAAAAAAGCTCTGTGTATCTGATGTGAATGTTTTCATCAAAAAACCTATTCCAATAGATACTGTAAAGCCAGTCTTTGAAATAAATAGTCAGACTAACTCTTAAAAAAATGGAGCATTCAGCACTTTGGTTACTGTGCTTCTTTAGCTGTTCTTCTAGTATTCTTGCTCAGTCGGTGTAAAACAGTTTTAAATGCATGTTAGCAGTAATTGTCTGTTTTCCTATGCTCTCTGTTTTGTTGCTTTTAAGAATAAAATTGCACTTTTTGATTGGAACGATTGACCGAGGCTTATTGTCTTCAACTGAACCTTGTTAATCCCCTGATTAATTTTGTAGGTTTTTGAATGCTATGTGAAAATTGCTTGGTAGGGATTATATAAACTAAAATAACGGAATTTTTTTGAACTCTTAAGTATATGTTGCCTTGTTCTTTTGGGAGCACATAACAGACAATAAATAATTCTTTACAGATCATTATGATAATAAAAAGTAGATTCCTTAAAACTTTACAGATGCTGCCTCAGCATCTTAACTATGCAGGCACAGTTTGAGTTACTAAGCCCGTGCTGCTTCCTGACAAGAGGCAAATGGACTGGCTTCAGAGGAAATTACATTAATCTTGCTTTCATTTCTTTTTTATTAAAAGCCTCAGCACTGTAGTTTTGTGTGTGGTTTGTTTTTTAGACTGAATCTGGCTATGGCTCAGAGTCAAGTTTACGACGTCATGGCTCCATGGTGTCTCTTGTTTCTGGAGCAAGTGGATACTCTGCAACATCGACCTCTTCATTCAAGGTTAGTGAATTAAATTTTCTTAGCATTGGTGTGTAAATAGCATGTACAACTGGAAAAGAAATAACTTCCATGAAGACTCATTCACATGGTTACAGAAAAAAAAAAAAGTATTTGGTTTACTCCAAGTGTTAGTGGTTTATTATATAATGATAAACAGATGATACAAGAAGCTCTCTTGTGCCTCTCTGTAGTTGTCCTTTTTAAACTGTGGTGTCATCTTCCAGTGACAACAAAATCAAACCTGTGGTAGCATTTATTAGCCTTTCCTAGTTTTCTCCTCAGAATATCAAGGCTTCTAAATGGAAAGGAATGCTGATTTGGTGACTTAATAGGTTTTAGTAATACTAATTGACAAATGATGGGCTTTCCTTGTATGGTGTATAAATATTAAATATATGAAATTCGGTGGGTTGTACTTCTGAAAGAGCAAAAGAGGAGCAACGCAAGGGGAAGTAAAGGTTGGAACAAAGATCTTAAACTAGTCCTAACTGTTTTCAGGCAAATGGACATAAAGTTGGTATCACACAAGTTCACGTTTTTAATAAGCTTTTATTGAATGCTGTAGAGTAGCAGTTGCAATCAAGGAGAAAAATTGCAACTAGCAGACAAAATGGTTAAGGAAGACAATTTGCTACATTCTTCTAACATTAATAGTATTTCATAGCTTCTGATTTCTAAAATGTCCTTAATGTACTTGAATTTGTTCTTCAAAGCTTCAGGGATCAAATTTTTCCTTTTATTATTTATGCATTGAACTGTTACTGTGTATGTAGAAGCTTTCTAGGCTTTTTTTCACTTATACTTTCAGAAGGGCCATAGCTTACGTGAGAAGCTTGCAGAAATGGAAACCTTTAGAGACATCTTGTGTAGACAAGTTGATACGTTACAAAAATACTTTGATGCCTGTTCAGATGCAGTTTCCAAAGATGAGCTCCAGAGGGATAAAGGTAAAACTGTAAATGGTAACTCTTACCTTGACAGAATTTAGCTTTTTACACAGTAACAGCCCTTGAAATAGTTACTATAGCATTTGATGCCATATAAATAAAATACATATCTTAAATTTACTCTTCAGGATAAGGATCAATCATAGTTATTGCTGCAAAAACAGTATTAACTATTTTCACTTCAGAAGTTGAATTCCTATAAAAATCTGCTTTCCATAATATTAACCTGTAGCTGTCAATTATACAAAACAAATACTCTTTTAAGCATTTTATATTAGAACAGAATCAGAGCATGTTATATAACAATAATTGTTTACCCTTGTAAGATGAACTCAGTTTATTACTGCGTCTCCTGCCTTTTCTTTTGAAAAAACATTAGGATACTAGTTTTGATAGAAACAATACATTATTTTAAAAAGGCAAAGGTGCTGCAAAAATTAATTTCCTGAGACGTATCGGCTGAAACTAGAGCACAGAGTAAACCCTAGTAAACTAAGGTGTTGATGTTTATGTATCTCTGAATTGCTCTTCTCAGAGCACAGCTTGTTGTATCCATGCACTCTGCTGAGGCATTTAGATTCATCACTAGGTTTGTTCTGGCAGCCTGAAACTTTTGGTAGTAAGAAAATAGTAGATCAGTACAATTCCACTTCTTTGCAAACTTTCTAGTGTGGAAAAGTAGATGATTGTTCAGTCGTGGGTCCTTGCTTGTTTAGTTGTAATACCAAAATAATGTTCTTACCATAGAATTGAGTGCTAACCATCAACACTGAGCAAATGTTAGTGACCTGATGGTTTCTGACATTAATGTTGATTATGCTTTTGGGTCAAAAAAAAGGAGAGGGTGGTGGAGGGGATGTTGATGACTGTTACAGGAAAAAATCTTAAATGCTGCTTAGTCATTAAGACGCTTTTAATTCGTCACACACACACTAAAAAATCGGAAAGCTTTCTCACCCCCGTAACATACTCTCTCTCAAATTCAGTGGTGGAAGATGATGAAGATGATTTCCCTACAATGCGTTCTGATGGGGAGTTTTTACATAACAGTAACAGCAGTAAGGAAAAATGTAAGTGTCCCATATTTTTCACTGAAAATCCTATGAATGGTATGATGATAAGCATGATAGAAGACAAGTATTTATGCTCTTTTCTAAGCAGAAGATGCTTAAAGTACTTAAATGTTTGTGACAGGAAGTTCTTACTCATGTTATCATTCATTAACTGCTTTTCATGATTCTCTGAGTTATTCTTAATTCACGCAAATACTAATGCAAGTTTGTCAATATGGAATTCCCTATTCTGTGTCCAAAGCCACTTTTACTACAAAATTCTGTAAAAACAGCTGTATCATTCAGATACTGGGAACTGATACTTGTAACAGGTAATTGCAGTTTTTCTTGCAAGTGTTGCCTGCTTCAGGAGCGTGATGGAGCCCAATGCTTTTCCGGTTAGATACATCACAGTCTGTTTTTTTCCAAATTCTATGGCTCTGTGATGGTTAAGTCAACATCATTACTGATTCTAACTCAGCATAGTTTTAGCACTTTTTTAAACTGTATTTTCCGTTGTTACAATGAACAGAATTCTGATTTTTATTCTTATCTTAAATTACTTAGTTATTGTACTCAGTACATCCATGTAGTAAATTTGAAGAACTTGTGCAAGTCTTAGTGTTCTAGAAATCTGATGCTTCTGGCCTGGAAGAAATTGCGTTTGCATTTAAAATTTATGGGCATTGTTCTTAGACTTTCTCTTGTTTCCTGACTGAAATAGTGTTTACGTTTTGTAGATGTTGACAATTCAGTTAGTTGTAAGGTGTTTCTTAGACTTTGAGTCAGAAAACTTGGAAGTTGCACTACCTCCAGTTTCAAATCTGGTGGAATCTCCCAAGCACTCGCCGTAACTGTTTTTAAAAATGTAAATACTTTCATCAAGAACCTGGAAAACATATGGGCAAAATAAGCTTTTTTATTCTGTTTTCTTTTTAATTGACTATTAAGTGGTCTTTCTTAGAGTATAGGCAAAACTGCTATGGGAGAGGAAATGAAAGGAGCTTTCAAGATACCTGCAGAATTTATCACATGAAGAGATTTTTTCAGTTGTATAAAGTGCATGCTTTATTGAGGATTAATTGTAATGCTGATTTCAGATGTTAAGTAGCATATAACTCTAAAGCTTTGAATAAATCTCTTTTGGCTCTTACCATCATAGATAAACAAGCTTGCAATGCTCACCTATAAGCAAGTGCACAGTTCTACTAACTCAGTTTTGTATATAAAAGTGTACATTTTTTGGAGGACTGTTCAGTCAGAGCACATTTCAGAAAACTGAAAAAACTTACTTAAAAGATATTAAGTGAGAATTTAGTTTTCCGGCATGATTCATTTTGAATGATGTCTTCATCAAACAATTTTTGTAGGATCATGTAGGAGTTTCAGCTTAATTTACCTTTAGAACATTTCTTCATATCTACATTCTTCTGGTATATGTGCTATATATACACCTAGGATATGGGGAATGTCATTAGGAAAGTGTATTTTTAGTAGATTGGGTCACCTTAGAATATTTAAATGCAAAGTAAGTGACTTCACTTTTTTTCAGGAATTTGAAGTGATACCCGTATTCCCCTAGTAAAAAAATTCTATGGCAAGTCTTTGGGAACTTACTTGCTAAGAAATTGCTTTGTATTATGGGTTCTGTATATAAACTCACTATAACTCACTAGGGAAAGTAATTCCTGCAACCCCTTGCTTTTTGCATAACTTCTAATTCCTATTGTTATTATTCCTGATTCCTTTAAATTTACTTTTCATTGGTTATTTCTGTAAGAAGCTTTATTTCCATTTTAGTTTTTCTGTGCATCGGTTTAATGGATTTAGCTCTCAGGAATCAAATATTTAGTAGCCAAGTGCTGCAAAGCTTGATTAGAAATGAAAAATTGGAGTCTATTCCCTAAAGTGGAATCATAAGCGATGCAGTAGGGGAACTAGATGTCTCAGGTTGAGACAGCCATGCCCAGGTATTGAGCAGAAAACTACTCAGACTAACTGATAATGATAGATTTCTTTTCCAACATCACAATTTTCTAAAGCTTAGCCTCAGAGCAGCTGTTAAGATTCTTTGATTTCTCAAATTTTATGTTCCTTTCTTGAATTTCTAAACCAGTCCTGGAAGGACTGCAATAATCTTTTTGTAGCCAAGAAGTGGTTGCCTGTCTCTTCTGGGGCTGCTCTGCAGTCAGTGCTCCAGCAAGTGAGAAGCATGGGTTCAACCTCTTGTTTAGCCTACTATAACAAGGAGAGTTTGGACCTACTGTTCAAACCACTAGTATATCAATCTAATGCTCAAATCATTAGATTTAAGACTGGCTTGAGGGACTGTATTCATATTGTCTTGAAATTTGTTCCTTTTTTGCACCTTCACTGGATGTGAGGAGAAAGTCAGTGTGACTATAGTGATTCTGAAGGTGACATTTTGGAAAGGGAGGCTTTTTCTTTTCTGTATTCTCTAGAGCCTTTGGGTGAAAAGCAAGTATGAGTACTGTGAAGTTATTTAAGTTCATTGGACACTTTCCACCTGAAAAATCTTGTAACTGAAACAGTGATCACTTGTGTAAAACACCAAGGGAGAGTCTGGTATGCATATTTACCCATCAAGATCATAGAATATAAGAATATAGAAGTATTCCCCTCCATCCACTCAGGAAAATGAGCATATTTGGATTTAAATTATTTAAGAATAGGAAGAAACTGAAACCTACTTAAGGTTCCTTCTTAAGGAACTTCTTTGAAGACAGGTGTTTTTGTACTGGACCTGTAAAGATGAAAATGGTACAGAAGCTGAAGGAGAGCAATTAGATTTAAAAGAGAGTGGGATTTATGCTGGGTTTTTTTGCTTTGGAGGAAGAATATTCGTTTATGTATTGCTGAAATAATGAGGTTGTTCTTAGAGGAAAGCTAATCATATTGGTCCTACTGCTGTCCACAGAAGAGGAACAACAGCAGACATCAATGAAAGGGTCATGTACCGAAATGTTTCTTTTTCAGCTTAGTGATACATACGTTATGGTGGCATAAAACAGAAAAGATAAAGGAACTTCTTTCTACTTACTGTCTTTAAAATAATATTCTATGTCACTGGAAAGCAGATTTGGTCAAACACATGATATTTTGGACATCTAGGAAAGTATAACTAACAGAATCTTGGGAACAAGAAGAGAAAACTGACCTAGAAGGAGCAGAGGTGTAGGGCAGAAGGGCTGAAGAGATGCTGAAGGCGAAAGCCTGGTTTGAAGAACCTCCTACATGAAAGGCAAGAGAAAACAAATAAAAAATAAAGCAAAATGCTTAAAAGACAGGATACTTAAAAAGGAACCACTTGGAAGATGTTGAAATAGAAGTCAAAGTAGGAGAATAATCACCTTGCTACATTTTTCAGTTGACTGTATTCAGTGTAGTCAACAAGGTAGAGGAGCAGCTATAGTTGTAAGAACTCTTTCCTTAGCCTTTACCTTGAGCTACATAGATCTCCTCATGCAATATTTCATTTTGAAACACTCAGTCTGTAGCTGACATGAGAAAAAGCCTAAAAAGGGAATAGGAAAGATGTTTGGGCCCTCCAGATAGGAAATCTCCTCACAAGTACTTCTAATGTGCTGAAGGTCAGCTGTAACTGAGTCAAGGCTCGAAGTCATCTTCTGACATGTTTTGGAAAGGCAAATGTCTCCTGTGAATTAGGAATGAATCAGAATATTCCCATTCATCGTAAGGAATACCTTGAGTGACCATCTCTTCAAAGAAACATGTTTTACATCTCCGCAACAAGTTTGGTTTTGCCCAGAATTATAATGACTGAAAGCAACTATGGACACTGACTTTAAAACTACAAGCTCTGCATGTATCACTGCAACTTTGAGGCTAGTAATTAAAGAATGACTAGGAATATAAGATGAATGAAACTATGGAAATGCTAATGAAACTGTAGCTGGCACCTTAAGATATCCAGGAACAAAAGCTGGTGGGGTTTTTCTCCAGGAAATGAGGTTGCATCACCCTTACAATATACCACAGAGTTTTCTAAAATTATTTTATAGCGTTGCAGCCAGTGGTAGTTTGTTAAGCATGTCTAGCATGTTGCAAAATAAGGAAAAATCACATTTGTAAGCATTATAACTGTGCTAGTTAGACTGTGTTCATATGCAGGCTACAGCAACAGGACGAATTATTAGTATAAACTGCTTTTCAGTTCTGAAGTGTTATGGTTGAAGCTTTTGTTGTGTAATTTAAATTATTTTCAGTGGATCCACTGCACTGTCTCCTTGCCAGCTGANCTCTGTGCCGGCCTGATTCTCCCCGGCCCGCTAGGCCCGCTAGCAGCAAGCTGGGTCCCGGGTGGGGACTTCGCCGCTCCAGTCTGCCCCACACCCATTTATTACTGTGGTTACCAGTGTCAACAACCTGGGGGAGGGGGCGGCAGCAGAGCAGTTTGGAAAACACAGCAAACAGATTTGAGAGAAGGAGGAGGAGGCAAAGATGGACACAAAGAACTTCCTGTTTCATGTACCCCATCACACCAGCCTATACCACTTCCATTCTCAGCCTCCTCCGTGTTCCCTTTGCAACTGTTAGGGAGAGCTGCTATGCTCATTGTTTCTGAAACAGATTTTTCTTTCTCTTATTTTCCTTTTTCTCATCAACCCCCTTAATTGTTTTCTTTTAGGGAGTATTCTTGATTAACATGGAATAAAAAATAAACTATATTCTACCATAGTATATATGCTTATTGAGGTAGTTGAAGTAGTGTCTAGTCTGTAATAATCTGATGAAAAACAGTTTGACCCTTTCTGAAAGGAGGGGATTTAAAACCTCTGGAGACTTAAACCATTACTTAAGACCATGTGTTGACTTTCTATTCCCAAAGTATAGATACTGTGCTCTACCATTAGAACATGGCAATTGCTTTTCTTCTCTATATAGCTGATCTGCTTCAAAACTCTACCTTTGCTAACAGATATTGGACAAACTTAAACAAATTTTTATTTGTACTTTTTAAACCATAACAGTGGCATGTTAGTAAAGTGACAGGCAGGAGAAGAAAGTGAAATCCAGCTAGGCAATAAGTCACTAGCTTGCCCCATGCCATAGCAGGAGTTCCTTTAACTTACTGGATTCCATCAGCATCATCATGAGTGGTTAACTTCTGCTTTCTAGTATTTTCTGCCATTAATGTATAGTATTTGATTTGTTATTATTGTCAACCTACATATGAGTTTGGCGTATAATAAGTACTTTTTTTGTCACACATTTGAAATGACTTTGTTAAATAGCCTTAGCAACAGATGGCTTGGTTGACAGCATGAAGATGTTGTTGGAACTGCAAAACCCACAGTACTTGGATAATTCAACGCATTTGATACTTCTATATCATACTTTTTCACTTGGAGGTTTTTAAATCTGTAATTACCTGCTGATAGCAACCTTGAATGTTACATTTTGGGTTCGATTGCATTTTGAAATTGTACCTTTCTTGGTGCTGTATCAGATATGTTTTAAGGTTGCTCTGTGTTAATTAGGCCCTACTTCAAGCTGTCAAACTGCTATTGTTACAGAGTATTACCACTCCCTCCACCCACATGGTTTGCAGAGTGCAGAGTAATACAGCAGTACAAGCAGGCTTGAAATACAGTATAGCAAGATGAAACTGAAGGGATCTGTTCCTTTTTTTGAATCTCTTCTTTATCCTGTGGATAGCTGAAAATCATTAGCACTCTTGATTTTTATTTTTAAATTAACATTCTAGCCACTCTATATTTTTCAAACAATTGTAATATAAAGCATACATATAAAATGCTTGTTTGAGTTAAAGGTGCTTAACAGTGAATGATTCATGTTTGGTTTTAGTGTTTCCAAATGTGACACCCAAAGGAATCAATGGCATAGACTTTAAAGGAGAAGCTATAACTTTCAAGGCAACTACTGCTGGAATCCTTGCTACGCTCTCTCATTGTATCGAACTCATGGTAAAACGTGAAGAAAGCTGGCAAAAAAGGCTAGATAAGGTAAGATCATCTTCCTTTTTACTTTTGTTGGCGAAAAAAGCTTCTTTTGCTTGAAACTGAAATGTCAAATGAGCTGTTACTAAGTTTTATGTGCAGCGTTTCTTAATTTTAGTTGCTTTCATTTTTACTCCTCTAAAATGTTAAAGCCTCGTCCTGACTGATAATGTAGTAACATCATTCATCATAGTCTTTCCTTTCCTAGCCCTTGTTTTTAAAAACATGGACTACTGTAGAGAACCTGACTGTATTGTGTGGTAATAAGAGTATTCCTTGCAGCCTCCTAAAAGACACCTAATTATCCGTGCTTGCAAAATGATGTGTAAATCTCTGAAGTGTTTCAATTGTGATAAAAATGATTACAATATTGAGATGATAAACCAGTCCTAACTTTAAATGTTTCTTTAAAATACAATGTTTTCACTTTCCTTTAGGAGATTGAAGAGATTGTAATGTTTTATACTAACTGGTTATCTCTAGGTGTGCAATATTAGAATAACTGTTATTCTGATGGCAGTGATAGTTCATGCTAAGCTTGTTCAACCACAATAGCAACTTGAAAAGAGCAGTCTCTTCTCCCATCAGAAGTGCTGGAGGCATGGCTAGATTGTACTTCAGGTTTCGATTTCTAGCATCCTGCCAGAATTGCCTGGTATTCTGTGCAGTCCTCTAACTGTTGTTGTCTTGCTTTTTTCATTTAACATGTTTCCATGTGGTGTATATCACACTTCAAATCTTAGTCCATATGTTTTAGTGGTACACGATTCCAGGAACACATTCATAAAAAATACGTCCATGTTGAATTTTTGCTCCTCTCCCCTGGGTCATCTAACTGCTTTGCAACTTCTGTAAACGCTTGATTTCTTACTGCGTCATCTAAGTAATTGGAGGAATTACAGTAGATCCATTATGGGGTAATTCAGATTAGACTAGACACCTAAAGTGGTCTCTCTCTCTATCCTCCTGCTTAAAGGAAGGACAATTTGAGATCAGACTGAGTAGTTCAAGGCTTTAAAGTCTGATTTCAGATCTCCAGAGCAGGACACTGTGCAGCTTTTCTGCGCAGCCTGTTCTGCTACTCAGCTGCTATAGTAAATTTTTTTTTCCTTAAATCAAGTTGGAATTACTCTTATTCTAGTATCTGCCTATTGTTTGTCATCCTTCTATTATAGGCTACTGTAAAGATTCTGGCACAGTTTTTATGACTTGGTGGGGGTATTGAAAGTCCACTGTTAGGTCTCCTTACAAATGCCTTCTCTTCTCTGGGCTGAACAAACATAGTTCACTTTGCATAAAGTGTGGATGAAGTGAATTTTTCTTCTCCCTGGGTTAGTAAATGTTAATACAGATTAATATATTAATGCAGGACTGGAATTCATTTAGTTAGTTGTCTCTTCTTTCTTCTTCTGTGAACTAGCTTTAAAACACTTGCTATTAGCTGCAAATAGTTAACAAATTCAAACCTAAATTTCACTTTGGGTCTCATGTGAGCGATACCTCATACAGCACAGTAATTAAATAAATACATTTTAAAGGGGTCACAAGCTTATTTGGTCTGTTTTCTCGGAAATTAAAATAGCAGAGCCTTCTAAAACCTTGCAGGTTTTAAGTTGCTCTGCTTTGATTGCCTTGCAACTTTTTTAGAGTCACATTTGTCAATGACATTTTCTAGCATTTAAAGCACACTCATGGTAAAGTAGTCTAATTCTAATAAAAAATAATTACATTTTATTTGTATTCCTCTAGTTGCTAGCCTTTTGGAAGAAGAGTTTTCTATTGAATTAAATAATATCAAATTGTGATTGGCTAGCTTTGTCTTACACCCAAGTGTACACCCAGCTGCATAACCCATCCAACAGGTTTAGGGGAAAAAGTATGATGAGAAAGCTCATAGGTCAAGAGAAGGACAGGGAGATCAGTTACTTGTTCTTGTCACCACAGAACATTCTTGACTTGGGGAAAATCAATTTGTTGTTGATTTAATATAATCCAGTTAATGGGAAGCAAAAAGACAAACATTAAAGCAGCTTTCTTCCGCCATTTCCCAAGCTTAGCTTCAGTCCATCACTGCAGGCACCTTTACCTGCTGCTTGCTAGCTCCAAGCGGTGCGGGGTGTGGAATGGAAGGGTTGCCATCAATCCAAAACACTTAACTGTGCCACTCCTTCCTTCCTCACACTTTCTCTGTTCCAGTGCAGATACTGTCCATGGATGTCAGTGGTCTTCTGGGAAGAATCTGCTGCAGGGGCACAATTCCTTCAGGGACTCTTGAGTGGGTCCAGAGGAGGGCTACAAAAATGATCAGATAGCTCAAGCACCTCCCTTATGGGGACAGGGTGAGAGAGCTGGTGTTGTCCAGTCCAGAAAACAGAGGGTTCCAAGAGAGCCCTCTTAAAGAGAGCTTTTTAAGTTGCTTTAAAGCAGCTTTACTTAAAGGGGGCCTACAAGAAAGATGAGGAGGAACATTTTATCAGGGCGTGTAGTGATAGGATGAGAGGTAGTGGTTTTAAACTGAAAGAGGCCAGGTTTAAATTAGATGGTAGGAAGAAATCCTGTATGTGAGGGGTAGTGAGACACTGGAACAGGTTGCCCAGAGAGGTTGTGAATGCCCCATCCCTGGCAGTGTTCATGAACAGGCTGAGTGAGGCCTTGAGCAACCTGGTTTAGTTGAAAGTGTCCCTGCCCATGGCAGAGAGGTTAGAACTAGATGATCTTTAGGGTCTCTTCTGACTCAAATCATTCTATGATTCTATGAATGTCCCCTTGCTCCAGCATTGTCCCTTCCGTGTGCTGCAGTGTGGGTATGTTCTCTACCCTAGAAGCTGCAGCTCTGAGCTAGCTAATTTTTTTCTACTGTGCAGTCAAACTTCTACCATAATTAATGTTGTTGCCAAGAGAAGCTGGCAGATTTGGAGAGCTGTCTTTTGACATACGAATTAGCACTAATTTGCAGGTTGAAGTAGAGAAAGTGTGGGGATTTGGGAAGCGGGAGGAAGAGTTGTGTTTGGGCTTTTTTTTTTTTGCTTTTCATTCCAAGTGTTCTGGTAAAACTTCTACACTTTCTCTCAATGACTTACACCCATGTCATGCTTTATGCATCTTCAGAACTCTCCAGTTACTTCCAAAAAATCTGAACACGCAAAATTTGAAAACATGAAATGTGTTACCAGTTACTGTCTCTTTGTGGTACTTTCAGAAGGGAAAAGCCTACTTTTGCAGATCAGGACAATACTGTCTTCACCTAAGTGCTGCTTTTTTTTTCCTATGAATTTTCCTGTGGAAAACTATACTACTTTGTCTTACATCAAAACTGCTGCGTTACTTCTCAGATTTTTCTTCAGAAACTGGAAAATGTGTTCCAGAGTGAATGTTGTCACCAAGTTCCCAGTTGGTAAACTCAGCCTTTCAGTATTGCTTAAAGGTTTTTCACTGAATCCTTAAAGTTCAAATTGGGTTGCTGAATAATCATGCTCACAGCTTCAAGAAGTAGTATGTGGTGTCCAGTTGTTACCTGTAAGGCTTAACTTTCTGTCATCTGAAGTGATTCTGAAAGGGAACAGAGAAACATTTTGTGCATTAAAGCTGAATTCTGCAAGAATTTCAGAAGTGTTTATAGCTATTTCACTGAGAATATTGGGCAGTATGTGGTGTTTTCAGAGGAAATACTAGACTTAATCTGATTCTGACATGACTACGTTTTATTCAAAATATACAAAGATGCAGACATCATCAGTCACTTTAGTACAGTCACACACCTATTATTGGACGGTGATGTTGAGTTGTTAGTTGCTTCATGGAGTTCCCAAAATGATTCCTATTTATCCTGTCCCAGCTAATGGTAGATACAAACTTAGATGCTGTGACTCATTAGTAATCTCACCATATTTAGCAACTTAGCTTTTTACCAGTCTTACTTTTCATTCTTTTTTATCACTGCCCAAGCATCTATGTCAAGGAGTTTTATATAAATTGTCAATCAGATACAAAGTCTGACCCTTAATGAACCATGAATGGCTGTGCTTAAACTAGATATCAGTTTTTGCTTGATGATCTGGTTTCTTCCACATGATTTAAGAAGGTGTCCTCAAGGTAGCAAGCTCCCAAAGCTTTGTATTATATATGCATGTGTATGGGCAAATAAAATGCATGTGTCCAAGTAAATTCAGAAAATCATCAGTTTTGCAATTATTACTTGGGAAAAAAAACTATACTTGTCATTCCATTTATTGTCATGTTGACCGTTATCAGTCAATTAATTCTCACTGCATCAAATGATCATCTAATTTTACAGGAGATAGAGAAAAGAAGAAGAATTGAAGACGCCTACAAAAATGCTGTGACAGAACTGAAGAAAAAGTCCCACTTTGGAGGGCCAGACTATGAGGTACAGATTCTGCTTTTGAAATTTTTTAAAATGCTGTGACTTCTAAAGACTTCAGTTTGTTTCTCAAAGCAGGGAAAGGAGTGTGTAAGTCAAGGTGTTTGGCTTAAGTGTGTTCATGCCATGGTTTTTCCATGTTGGAAACTGAAACAGTAGAGAGTATCAGTCCTTACTTTTATGACAATGGAAGGCTGTCTTCACCTCAGGCTTCCGTATTCTGCTTTTGTCTAAAGCATTTTTCTTACAGATACTTTCTTGGTTTTGAGCTTTTTTCTTGTACATTTGACACTGCTTATATGGCCACAGTTTTGTACTTCCCTGTTTATAATGGTTCAGCTGTATAGATATGCAAAGCAAATATGAAAACCCTGACTGCAGAGGCAGTCCTACAATCTGAAGAGTAACTTGAATTGATTTTTAAGTTGTCACTGTCACTTGAAATTTCATGTTGACAAATTCAGTGATTTTAGGTTCTTTTCATCTATTAAACTGCATATTTCAACAGCTTCCTCCTTGGTGTCAAGTTTTAAGATACTTAAACCACATTCTGAAAAACAGTGTAACCTAGTGCATCTGTAATGCAGTTTGCATAGTTTTTAAGAACTTGACTCTTCCATGTACATCAGACATGTTTCTACTTACAAATCATAGGCTAAGAAATAGTACTAATATGTTGTGATATTTAAAATATACTTGAGCTTAGATTTCTTTGACTGAGGCATATGCTACAGAATAAAAAGATGGATAGAAAAGTGGACTCGTCTGTCTGGTTATGAAACTAACTGCTTCTCCCAAGTATCCCTGTAGTAAAGTAGTTTGAAATTTCCTTGACCAGCTTGTTTTACAATACCGTAAAAGCAGTAAACCCGATTTTCTGAAATTACCGTTTTACTTAGTAGACTCAAGTTTTTAATAGTTGACTTAACTCTACCTGTTTGTTCTTACCAAGAATTTTCAATAGAGATCCCAAGAATTTTGCCTTTTCTGTTTTGAGCATGTAATCTGAAAACCATTCTAACATGCTGGAATACCTGGTAGGAGTCTAACTAATATGCATACTTTACTGACACACTGTAAACATTATTAAGAGAAGATACATGTTAATTAAAATGTGATGTCAGCACATATTGACACTGTTAGTCAGTTTCCTGTTTTCTTCTTTATACAGCTATCTCTAAATTGTAGCTAGAGGGAGTAACTTCGTTTAACGAGTAGAGTTTTCAGAGGTATTGTAGTCCAAGAATATTGGTGAATATATTTGAGGTCTATAGAATAAATTTGCTTCCACCAGTTATATACATACTGTAAAAGTATCATTTTCCATTATTAAACTGAATTGGAACACTCATGTCTCTAAAATTTTTTAACTTGTCTTGTTTGTAGGAGGGTCCTAATAGTCTGATTAATGAAGAAGAATTCTTTGATGCTGTTGAAGCTGCTCTTGATAGACAGGATAAAATGGAAGAACAGGTATTGCTACTTGAAAAATGTCTTAATGATGAATGCTTCATGGGAGACTTCTGTTACTTAAACTTAGTCCTGGGGTGCTTCTTCTGAAGCTGTAGTTACTTTTTTCTGACACTGATAAAGGGGAATTCATTTAATATTTTTACAGTTCAATGTTGTTGCTTAATATTAAGACGGTGACTTCACAGCTTCTGTAGGAAAGGATAAGTGTAAAGTGAATTTTCTCTGGTTTTCCATTCCTCAGTGTTCTTTATAAGACTTGCCTTTGTATGTAAATAAGAATATCAAACACTGCAGCCGTTTCTCAAAACCTAATTGTCGCTCTGAAGTTTTTGACTCTAACATTACGTGGAATAGAATAGATATAATTACTTGGTGTTTCGTTTTATTTTAAAATTCTATAAGCTCTGACTACTTCTCAGTTATTCTATACATTGAATTATTAAATACATTCCAGTGACAAAAAAAAAAGAAGTCAGATGCGTATGAGGCAGCGTACAGAATATGAGGACATACAGCAGGATTATAAAACGAGAGGGAATAACGAAGTGGCACATCCCTTGTTTTAAAACTGTGTAGGCTTATGAATATAGTGAATACAATTCCTTAGTTCAGAATTAAAAGGCTTTCTACAGTTTACCTATGTATAGTGGGATCACTTAGCAGAGAGTAAAAGTTCTGAGTAACTGTTGTAGTACTGCATGGATCTTTAATGCTTCCCTTCTGTTTTCCTTAACTCAGAAATACAACTTGAAGTATAGACAAATGCAATTTTCAGGCCCATTAGCTTACTTGAAATTCCAGCAGGATGACAGCTTCATGCCTGTCATGGACTGCATTAGTTGTAGCCAATGTGTAGATTGAGGATGACTCACTTTGTTTCATAGTCCACTCAGTAACAGCTGACTACTACTAATTAACTCTACTTTGTTGCAGTCCCAAAGTGAAAAGGTTAGGTTACACTGGCCAACATCCTTACCTTCAGGGGATGCATATTCTGCTGTGGGGACACATCGATTTGTCCAAAAGGTATGATATTTCTCGTGATCTCTGAATAATGGTCTGACCTGTGATATTTCTATATAGTATTATGTATGAGTAGGTGAGAAATTTTTTTTCCAGGTGTTTCTTGTTACTTTCAGTGGTTTACTCATTTTCAAATGAAGGAGCTGGAATTGGAGAAGAACTACTTTCTGTCTTGGCTCAAAAAATTTGATGAGTATCCATTTAGAATCCTCTTGACTTGTATCAAGCCTGTCAGTTAGATAATAAAGGTAAAATCCCAACTTGCTGACATCAGTGCTTTCAAGAGAGCTTCACCAAAATTGAATTTATTTTATAAAAAAAACAAAATATCCAGTCACTTGTATCAGGATCAGTTGACATTTTCTTTTAGTGTTAGTGCAAACACTAGGCTCCTCTCAAGGCTACCTTGGGAGCATAATACATAATAGGTGCATGAAATCAGCATTTTCTGCTGTGCTTGCTGCTTATGGTGCTTTTGTTTTCCTTTACTTCATTATCTTGTGCTTGCAAGTTGGTACTGAATGCTCTGTTGTGCCTTTGTTCTGATTACTTGGTTTTTTCTTTGTCTGTCTCTGGTAGCCCTGTAGTCGCTCTTCCTCCATGTCTTCCATTGATCTAGTCAGTGCCTCTGATGATGTTCACAGATTCAGCGCCCAGGTACTGTATTAATACGTAGAGTGGGAGTTGCATATCTTGGCTGTATTTCATCCTCTTCTCTAGAACCTGGGGTTTTCGTTACGTAGATCACTGCTTGCTCTAAACTAGTACATTGAGACAAAGGAGTTCTCTATTCCTGTACTAAATTGTTGTATTTTTACATCCAGCTTGCATGCATATCACTTGTAAAGAGGTCCAAATCTTGTGAAACTGGATTTAAGTCACTGGCTTTACTAAAAATGCCTACAATTGGAAATTTTTGACATTTTATATGAGATATAGTGTTTGCTTGAAGTTGAGTAGTTTTTCATGCTTTATAATCAGANTCCCTGGATCTTCGTTCGCAAAGCCTAGCCTTTTGTTTTTAACACTTCTTGTAATGACATTAAGATACTAAATGCTAAAGGTCACTTACTGTTTTTTACATCTACAACTACTTTTATACTGAAACATAAAGTACGTTGACAAGATTGTGAGTATGAGAATTTTTACTGAAGATTTTCAGAATCTTCGATTATCCTTCAGAAAATAAGTCTGACATCCTGAATATGTCTGTAGTAATAGTGACATATTCCGGTAATGTACAAAATTACTCTAGGTGCTTGCACTAAAGATTATAGTTTAGAGTAGAAATAGAGATTGTGTTCATGTGTTTGCTCTTCGGTCTCCAAAAAAGTTGATCAGACATGGCATTCATACCATTAGTTTCCTCTGCTGTGGTCCATATGTGATTGTGAATGTAGAGCTTCCTTCTGCCATTTGTTACTGTGGAGGTTTTTTGAAATTATTAAATAATGCTTTGAACAACCAGCTTTTTCAAATAGAAGGAATGGATTTTCTTTTAACAGAGCATGGAGTCGTACCACCTGCAAAACTTACTACCAGCTTTATGAGCCAGACCCAAACACTTAAGGACTTCCTTATTGGACTGAAATCCCAACACTTGACCTTTTGCAGTTAGTTATGTTCACCATGAGGGAAAAAGTATGCAAGTCATATGGCACAACACTGCTACATTCAGCTACTAGTACTCCAGTAGTCAAGTTAATTTTTCAGATTTGTTTCTGTTTGGGAGGAGTGTGGAAATTAAGTACTAGAAAGCAGATTTGATTCCAGAAATAGGAGCTTCTTGTCTGTCAGGCTGTGAGTACACAAGCAGTTCGATAGAAGGGAAGCTCATAGTTGCTGAAGTGTCCAAGCCTCATTTTCTCCTCTTTTATGCCTGTGATAGCATTTGTACATTCATATTATAAATCTGAGTGTCAGAGCACTGATGTGCCTGAAAAACTAACCATTTAAAAACAAATCTGGGGTGTAACAGGTCCTTATCACAATAACACAAATTGACATTAAGGATCAGGATCAAATGGATTATAGTCATGTTTTTGCTCTTCTCAGCTGCTGCATGGATACTGCTACGTAGAAGTTCCTACTGTGTGCCTCTGAATGCGGTTTCAAGCTCATGAACTTGCTGCAGGAAGGATAGTCTTTGTAACTTACAGGAAACTACTTTTTCCACATGCACCCCCACCCCCAAAATACTTTCCATAGAAAAAATTTTTGTCAGATATAACACCTGCCCTGAAGCTTCATTGCTACTAAACAAGCAGGTGAAAAACAAAAAGCATGAAGAGAAAAGCAGCACACCTTTTGGTGGCAACCTTCTCTGAACTTTATTAATATGAATATGGCCTCTGTCTCCAGGCTTAGTATGCTTCCAGGAAGACATTGGTTTGTCTCTGCCAGATAAGTGAGAGATTATGGTCTTAGAACACTGCAGATGTTTTGCAGATCACATTCTTATAAAGGACTGTCAGTTTCTAAAATAAAATGAGCTGTTCAGAGGGCCTTTAAAGTGAAGAACTTCCCATTTAATGTTCAGACCAAGGCTTTGTGGCATGCAGATTTTTTGTAGACAATGCCTGTAGCCTGCCAGGTATGCAGAGGTGCGGTCTCTCCAGTGGGAAAAAAGCTATGAATCTTGACTCTGGGCCTCTGAAATGTGTGCAGGTTGACAGCAACCAGTACGTAGTACATATAGTTTGTAACAGGTAGTTTTCAGAAGCAGTGGTAGGTACTTCAGTCCGTTGGTGAAGTGGAAGTAAGAAATTGTTTAGATTACACGCCTGTGGATGCCTCCTTCTCTTATTTGCTTGCTATTGCGCTCATCCCTCTGCATTTAGCAGAAAGCAGAAAGTAGCAAAAGGCAAGACAAACATATAAAAGCTATATAAGTCCTTAATAGATTGGGAGCTGGGTGAGAAGAGACAAAGGGAGCTGAAGGTGTTACAGGTAAATGTTGGGAGCATGTTGAGCATTCCTTTCTAAAAGAAGTGTGACGTAATGCTAGTAGATTTAAATAGTTTTCATTCTTACCTGGTTTGGATTGCAGGAATCTTTTGTAGGACACTTGCTAGTAACTGACAGGAGATGCCATGCCTAAAAGCAGAAACACAGATCTTGTTAATGGTTTTATGTTATCATACCTAAAAACCCAAGAAAACCACAAAAATTGGACTGATAACATTTTCTTTAGTAGAGAAAGCTATAGTTAAAATAAGATAAACTAGAATTTCCATCCAATGGATTTTATTTTGATGATGTACTTTGAGGATTTTTACTTGATGCAATTACCTTTTTTTCTTCCTGGTCTTAAGTGTGTTGGCTGTGGAGTGCATAGTACAAACTAAATTAATGTTTTAATATCTTTCAATTCCATACCATATCAGAAAAAGATCATTGAGTATTCTTTAATGTTTCTTTCTGCTTGTTGTACTGCTTGTTCAAATATGTTTTATATGCACACTAGACCATTATTCTTTTGTAAATTGTGCAAAACCATGTTTGGGTTCTGGCTAATTAATCTTGTGATTGTGTACTTCTTAGACTAAACTTTGTGTTGGTCAGTTAACTAACCTTTGCTTTAAAAAAACAAATTTTAGTAATTCAGGGGAAAAGTGTCAATCACCTGGCCTGATTTACTGTGATAAGTTTTAGTAGTCACCTAACATCTCAGTGGAAAAAGTTACTAAAGTGTTTTCAGTACNGCTGGAAAAAGATAAGGAACCAAAGTAACAAAAAGATTGTAGATTTAAAATAAAAAACTGTTTCCTGCCCCAATACCCATTTCATGCATATGATACAGAATTAAAAAAATGAGATATTCACATAGCTTGATAAAAATCTATCAAATATTTGGTTTTTAATAAAAGCACAGAACTGCCTAGCTCAATAATTTTTAAATTAGTATTTTATAATAGTTTCTCTATTGTAATTTTTTAATGTAGGCATTTTTGTTCTTTTTTTCTAGCTAGCAACTGTGCAAGATACCAGTAGATATGCTTTGCTAATGACTGTTACTTTCACTGCTCTGGTCAATATGACTTTTGATATGCATTCACTTTTTTCAGAATTATTTATCTTCCTGCCCATTCCCCCCCACCTTTGTTCAGTTTTTTTAATGCTTTTCAGTGGGTATCATACAGTGCATTTTAATTCTCTTTAGAGATACCTGAAGTAAGTTCCTATATGCTGAAATAAAACTGTCTTAGATGGAAATAGAAGTTTTGACAATTTCAGTTTAGAGATGCAAAGGAAGATAGGAAGTGCCCATAAAGAGTAAGTTGGAAGTTCGAGATTTTGGCTTTTGTTTCTGAAGGCCAGAAGTATCTGTTTGTTCTTAACCTGTAATAGAAAGCTCTGTTGTCCAGATTTAGGTCCTGCACAGGGTTTGACTTGTGGCTTCCAATACTGTACAGTCTCTGCTCAAGAAGACGGAAGGAATGAGTTAAAAATGTGTATTTTTTTCCTTTAAAGGTGGAAGAGATGGTACAAAACCATATGACATACTCTTTGCAAGATGTAGGAGGAGATGCCAATTGGCAGCTAGTGGTAGAAGAAGGAGAAATGAAGGTAAACACTGGGGGTTTGTTTAACTGATATAAGATGATGCACTCTGAAAACAGGTACTCTGTCTGGTGGACTTGGCATTGTTAGATTTACTGTCGGACTCGGTGATCTTAAGGATCTTTCCCAACCTAAATGATTTGATGAATCTCTGGGAATAGTATCACTCAACAAGTTATGCTGTTAAAACTTCTTTCAAAATTACAGTAAGTTGGGACTGGAGTCTACAAGAGCTGTGGTCTCTAATATATTTATTCCTACAAAATCCTGTGTAACTCTTGCAGTGGGTTTAACTTTGCAGATTCCTTTCTTATTCTCTCCTACTTAAAACTTGGTATGAAAAATGTGTAAATTCAGGGTATGAAAATGTAATAGAGTAGCAAGTTACAATGTTGGCTGCTTCACTGTGCTTGTATGGATTGTTGTGCATACTGATAGATAGAGTAGCTTAATAATTTTGGAGTAGATTCTTAAAATACTAGTATTTTAATATGATTTGCTATGTTTGGTGATATGCATTTGTAGTTACCAGAGAACACTGACATGCCAAATTACTGACATGTTAGTTTTTTAGATATGTTTATTCTAGAAACCTGGTGAAATGTTAAACAATTAAAACATGACCAGTTTTGACAATTTCTGTTACACATGTCTTTCTTTGTATTTGGCTGTAGGTATACAGAAGAGAGGTGGAAGAGAATGGAATAGTTTTAGATCCTTTGAAAGCAACCCATGCTGTTAAAGGGGTAACAGGGCATGAAGTTTGCCATTACTTCTGGAATGTTGATGTTCGTAATGACTGGGAAAGTAAGGAACTGGTTCCTAAGCTTTGCATGTTTATCAACAAGGGTATTGTTTATACCATTGGCCTAATGTCTGTGCTTGTTTATTGATGGATTTTTTTCCCCCCCTCCTACTTTTTTAGCAACAATTGAAAATTTCCATGTTGTGGAAAACCTAGCCGATAATGCAATCATCATTTACCAGACACATAAGGTAATAACAGTTCATCTGTATGCGTAATTTATTGAGACAGTCAGGGGCATATGTGTTCTAATCTTATTCTGAATACTTCAATGGATTAACAACTTAAAATACTGTTCAGAACATTTCAGAACAAGTTCTTTATTAATTGCAGCTTTTTCAATTTTTCAGACTTGTCATTGTAGCATAATTAGTTGTGCATGTGTCTGATACAGCTTGTTAATAATAACAAATTTTTAATCTCTAAATTTATCGCTCTCATCAAGGCAAGAGTCATCTAAAGCAAACAGAAGCAATAACTCAATACTAACTACAAAGAAGAAACCTATACTGCTGTATCATAGGTTTTGTTGCAGTACTGCTAGCTATTGTTGACCACAGTTAGTCTAGATACACATTTGCATTACGAAGTATAATTGCTGGTACAACATTTGTTTTTGTACTTCATTATGGTTTTTCCCCCACCAACAAGTTCTGGTATAAATTCATTAAAATGTTGACTTGAACACTGGACCCCCACAAGTGAGAATTAAGTGTATGGATTCATCTTTAATCTTGCATGATTTCAAGTGTTAATGTGGTTAAATATTATACTGAGTATTTTTCTTTGACAATTTTGCCAGTAATGTAGTTACTTTAACACTTCTGTAACACTCATGGTTTTGATTAAGACAGTGTGAACTGTAGAGTGTTGTGATAAAAGCTAGACTTTTTTTTACCTATTGACTGGCAGGAAAATGGCTTTTTTATATTTTCTTATTTTATCAGACATTTGCTTTTGAAACTTTCTCTTAGATAATCCCAGGTTATCAGATTTGTCTTCCTGAAGCAGTATCTTTTTGAAATAACATTTCTTTTAAATATTTCTCTGCCTCCCTGTCTCTCTCTCAATGGAGACATAAGTAACTGTAGATGCATCTGTTTAAACTCAACCACTAGCTCAGTTTGTAACTTACAAGAATTAACTAAATTGTAAACCTGAGGCTCAGGGAAGAGGAGGGGAACTGCCTCTTCCTTTTCCATTTGTCTGCTGAAAAAAGCCATTGCTTGTTTGGCTTTCTGCATTTCAAAGGCCTGAAACTTGTCCCTTAATTTTTTTTTTTTAAATGAAGCATAGCCGTATAACCTAATATGCATCTGTACAGCAGCTATGTTCTGTTTAATTACTAACTTGGAAGAAACTTTTACTTAAATGACATGGGTGACCTGCTTTGACCTGCTTGGTTTTTTTCCTTTATCTGAGGATAGTAAGTAGTTAATTTACAAAACTGGAAAAGCTTATATTCAGGTGTTTCTCTGCAGAGGGTGTGGCCAGCTTCTCAGAGGGACGTGCTGTATTTGTCTGCCATCAGAAAGATACCAGCATTCAGTGAAAATGATCCTGAAACATGGATTGTATGCAATTTCTCTGTGGAACATGACAGTGCTCCTGTAAGTGTTATTGTAACATTTTTCTTTTACATGGTGATGCACATGTAGTACTAGTGTGAGAGAGGTGGGGGAGTTACACAAAAATACAGCTTATTTAAAGTAGGTGATACAATGACCTGATGAAGGCATTCTGAGCTAAAAGCTTTCTTGCCTTATCTCAGGAGTTAGCAGATCTAAGATGTTGCAGCAGAATAGAAGCAAAATTTCTGGAGATACGAAAACATTTTAAAGAATTGAGGATATTTGGTATAGAATCAAATCAGTTACTTTTCAGTATTGTCAGATAGGAGTAGACTTGTGTAATTGTAGACATGGAATCTATTAAACCTCCATCTTACACAGTTCTGCCTTGGTTCTGTCAGACAGTAACAATGATTTACGAGTACGAGTAATGATNAGAGTGGTTAGGCACTGGAACAGGTTGCCCAGAGAGGTTGTGGATGCCCCATCCCTGGCAGTGTTCAAGGCCAGGCTGGATGCGGCCCTGGGTGACCTGGTCTAGTGATTGGCATCCCTGCTCAGTGTGGGGAGGTTGGAACTGGATGATCTTTAGGGTCCCTTCTAACCTGGCCATTCTATGATTCTATGATTGTTTTCTTTGGAGTACTGATGTGCTGATTGCGATGCCATGGCCTTCTTACAAGGGAAAAGTTGCTGATATTTTTTAATGCTAATACATTATTCTTTCAGTATTTCTGTACTCATTTGTCACAAAAAATGAAGTCACTTGTAATATGTATTAAGCAAGCAGAAACCTGAGATTCAAGTGTTTTAATGTAACGCTTTCCCTACTCACCACTCACCATGTACCTTTAATTTCACTCACACTCATGTTGTGTCCGTGTGGTGCTAGAATGCAAACTCTCAGAAAAACAGCTTCCTGTAGTGTTGTAGACTTCATAGTAAATTCAAATGTTAGCAGTCAAGTATGCTGAAACAAGTTTAGTTTGAGGCTTACAAATGTTTCATTTTTTTGGCAGCTGAACAATCGCTGTGTCCGTGCCAAAATAAATATTGCCATGATTTGTCAGACGTTAGTAAGCCCACCCGAGGGGAACAAGGAAATAAGCAGGGACAATATCCTATGCAAGATTACATATGTAGCTAATGGTAAGTATATATTTTTTCAGTATGACATTCATTGTATATGCTAATTCTGGGGAACTTAATACTGGCAAAAAAACCTTGCTGCAGTTTTCTGTTAAATTTATGTATAGCATCGTACTTACAGTCTTCGTGTTCAAAAAGACTGTAATTAATATGCTGCATGAATCAGTGAATGGCATTATGCATTGTGTGGCGTCCTGGAAGAATTAAATGGAACTGGTGTGTAGCTCAGTCCTAAGTACAAAATCATGGGGTGGTGGAGAGTGGGCCGAAGAAATGTCTGCAACTGGAATGATTTGACATACATAAGCTGAAAAGCTGCTGATACTAAAGATGCAGTTCTTACCCTCAGTGTTAAGGAGCAAGTTTTGTGTGAAGATGTCTGCAGGCTGTATAACCAAGTCTACCTTTTGGGTTTTTTTTTTAACTGGTAGAATCCTTGATTTTGACTGAAAAGTTAGCAAAGACAAACTGTACCCGGTATTTAGCAGTGTGTTGTTGTATTGGAGCTACATTCTTGCTAGCTCATTTCATGCAGTTGCAAAACACTTCAAGAGTAGCTCACCTGCCTGTTACTTTTAACAAGCTAAATATATGCTTTCTAAAGAGTCAAAGTCTGAAAAATTGGTTCAGTAAATCTTTGTCATATAGGAGTGATGTAGTTTGTATTAAATCCTGTACAAATAATACTATATGACATTAAACTCTGGGGTAAGCTGGGTTGTTTCCCTTTTTTAGAAGTTTCCCAGTTACTTAAAAAATATGTTTTCATTAATAAATTCAGAACAGTGGTTATATGGAAAGTGGCAGCTGTTTCAGCAAAATACTTGCCCTGTGAATTGAAGGATATTTTAGAATCAGTTCAAATTTTGTTCTAACTGCTTTAAAAATAATTTGTAAGACATTGGCAATACTTTTTGAGAAGTTAAAACTGAACTCTGTTTTCTTTGAAGTAAGAAGTAACGAGTCTCTTTCTGTTGTTTCTTGGAAGTCATTAGAGAATATCTTCATCTGTTTGGGCATTCGTCAAAGACTCACAGCACATCATGTTTAATGTTTTCTAAATGGTGGCAGCATAGAATCAAACTGAGTTTGATTATCAAGAGTAGGCAGTGCTACAGTGCAAGCTGTAAGGGCATTTAAAAAAAAAATCTACTGACCATTATTCTTTCTTGTGACTTCAGAAAGAGTTGCAAGAATAAATAATTCAAATTTTCTTTCTTAGCTTTAGCAGATTTGCTGTATTTAAATGTCTTTCTTCCTGTTTACTTCTAGTGAACCCAGGAGGATGGGCACCAGCATCAGTGTTACGGGCAGTGGCAAAACGTGAATATCCAAAGTTCTTGAAGCGTTTTACATCATATGTGCAAGAGAAAACAGCAGGAAAGCCTATTTTATTCTAGTATTAGCAGGTATACATTCATTTTTTTCATTCTTGATTCAGTGTTATAAATCTAAGGCCAAACAGAATTATGCAATCTGGAAATGTCTTACCATGATTAGCATGAATTTGGTGCTTAGTTTTAATATATTTCTGCAATACAGTTTTTAAAACACTCATATAATTTGTGTGTATTATAAAAAATAAGGGCTGCATAAGTTATCAATTACTAGTTTTTGTTAATTTCTGCTAGTTTATCTTGCCAGGTCATGCGTACATGTCTAATTTATATAGACGTATAAAAGGATGAAGTATTGTTTTTCAGCTGTCACAGATATTTTGTATTTGTTCTGAGAAGAATACATACTAAAGTTTCTCTAGAGCCTAATGAGGTTTTGAAATCTTAAATTTGACTTATAATTGCATATATTATTACACTATTGTGAAGGTCAATGTATTCTTTTATATTGACAGAATAGCTTTGATCTGGGATTTTTATTAATGCAGCATTCTTGACAGACCAACCAGTGACCAACCAGTGTCAATTAATGCAGTATTTAAAAGGCTGTGTCTTTCTGATGAGCCTGAAAGAAAAGGAATTTACAGATGCTTTTTGAAGTCAGTGGGTATATTTTAATGGTATAGGTACGTGGGCTAATCTAACATTATTTTAACATTTAAATGATAATAGGACATTAGAAGATAGCCCGCTTTTGTCAGACATAAGCTCTTAGTGCTAATTAAGGCCTAGCTTAATTTTTCTTATATACTCTTGTTCATTATATATAACTGTAGTGCTAAACCATCAAATTCCATTTGATAGTTGTAGTATTATAGCATGATTGAAAAATGAGATTTTATCAATTTTTCTATGCATGACATAGGCTACTTCCATTTTTTGGTTCTATTTATTATGTCAGACACCAAAAGTCTTACTCATTTGATCCTTCTCTAATGGGTAGCCCTGTAATGATTCACATTTGTAATTATATATTGTTAGAGAAGTAGTGCAGATGAACCATAAAAACACAACTGTCATGAGCCAGCAGTTCAAGTGTGATCACAGCAGTGCAGATAATACTCAAGGTGCTTAGCAAGTTTTTGTTTTCCTGTTATTGTTCAAACTTCTCAGTGCTGTATTTTTGTCTTTGTGTACCTGCAGTGATTGGAACAAGACTGAGTGAGTATTCCACGTTGGAGAAGTGACCATTCATAAAGAACTCCATGCTGGAACAAAGGATCTACAGTCTTTATGGCCCAAGTTATAGGCTTTATATGCTGAAGTGAAGAAGTGTTGCAACACCATGAGGCTGAATATGTAACATTAGCTCTCTCCTGCTAACTTTTCTTGCTCAATCTATGTAATTATAAATACATGTATTGATAACATGTATATGGCTCTATTTTTATTTGCTTACTTTAGGAGAGGAAGAGTGCTTAAAACTTCGAATGACCAATGGGGATTACTACTTTAGTTTTAAAACAAGTTGCAGAATTTCACTGTCAATCTTACTGAGACACACAGTTTTTGTGCATGTCTAAAAAGCACAAAAGACACGTTCATATATTACATACTGTATGTGCTTTGTATGCACAAAAATCTACGTGGTATTTTGGTGGGGTAGGAAGGGACTTCAGTAAAGTCTGGGTGACTTATTGGCAGGTGTTGTTTTGCTTTGCATAATCATAGTTCATTGCTGCTGGTTTCTATAATGAATCATCTTGTTACATAAAATAGCAGTTAATAACTGAGGGCTGTCAATATCCTTAAGATTTTGTCTTTTCTATTGTCTTACTCTTATGACGATCTTCAATTCTGAAGGAGTAAGAGTGTGAAAAGCTTTATTTTTTTCCAGATATCTTTATATTTCTATCGTATTTTTTAGTTATGTAATATGTGCTACAGTATTTTTGTTATTAAAGATGATCCAGAAATATCTAGGATGGTTCTGTCTGAGAGGGCAAGACTGCCTGAAAGCTAAAAGTCATCTGTCCATACCATATGTGGACTGCTTTCTTGCATGTTACCTACAGCTCTCCTGAAGCTATGAGGAGGTACACATATTTATTGAAGAAATTTGGACTACATAAGACAACATTCCCAGTCTAGAATTAGGATGACTACATTATTTTCAGATCCTGCATGTGTTTTCCTCCCCTTAATAAGGCCATGCTATGAATTTCATATAGAAAATTGTGTCTTGATCCAAAACTCATCAGAGCTATAAGGTTGCATAGTTCTTACTGGAAAGTTGCCTTTATTTGCTGTGAGAATTTAAATGTCAGGTATTAGCCTGTCTTTGATTCTGGACATGCTACTGACTTAAAAGTTTGTTATCCATGTCCCATAGTAGGAAATTTCTTCAAAGACTGCTTGGTGTTTCACTAACCTGTGTGTCTCCAGAAAAAAGTTTCAGATAAGTTTGAGAAAGCAGAATGTCTTATTTGATAGAGTATGATAGGTTCCTGAAAATAAATATAATACAGTAAGTTAATGAAGATTTGGTAAATGATTAAGTGTGGGGTTGGCCTAGATGAACTCCCGAGGTCCATTCCAGCCTAACATTCTGTGATTCTGTGATCTGCACAGTGCTGAAAAAATTTCCGTTCGCTGTAGAGATGAAATCATACCTAACACAAGATTACACATGCATGCAGTTTTCATGCTCCATAACGCTTCTCTTTTTATTTGCCTTTCTCTAATGGTGTGCATGGAATATGCCTTAATTCTGTTAATTTGAATATGTAGAAAAGTGCCTATATGGTAATGCTAGTAAGGCAAATAAGATGAAAATTTGTACATGTTTACTATATCACCAGTGAGCATTTTATATAGTGATGTTAAAAAAATCTTATACCTCAAATGTACTTCATCTTTTTACAATCAACTAAGCAGTGGTTCATCCCGTCATAGCCACTGATGGGAACTTAAAAAACAGAGAAGAATCCAAAATATAAAAGAGTTTAACTGCTTAATTTGCCATTTCTGTTAATTGTTGGAACACAGGCAAGTTTATTAATTAATCATATAGCTTTATTTTACAAGGTATGGGAAGTTTACAAAGCGGTATATAAACTTATATCATTAGTTGCATTTGCACTAAATGTGACGTACTTTTGCGATTTATTCTGTAAATAAAATTACACTACAGATACTATTTGTAAAGAATACATTTTACTTTTAGATAAAGGCACTGATACTTCACTACAGCTAGCCCTGCCCAATCTGAGTTGTAAGAGGCTTCTTAAAGAACACAGAAGGAGTTGCAAGATGGAGAAATTGGTATTGATTGACCTCTTTCAAAACAAATGTAAAAATGGAAGTTTTCCGTGGGCCTCTCAGATTATCATGTAAAAGCAGCCATTAGATCCTTTCTTCTTTCTGGAAGGGATCTTGCTTTTATTGTGTTGTAAAATTTGCCCTGTCTTTTGAGCCTGTTGTTCTATGAAGTCACTGCTACATACCTGTGCACTCTTGAGTTTACTTCTTCCTGTTAATGGATTGGTAGTATTTATACAGCTGCAATGGTCTTTGCAGAAGCAGCACCTGACTCTGGAATGGATGTTTTTATAAGCTTAACCAATTTGAAGGGCTGAGAATGCAGCAATCTTCTCCATCAAATAGCTTTCTCTGAATATATGTCCATTTGGAGAGCTTGGACATTGCCAAACTAGATTTGAAGGAAATGACTTTATAGAACTTGTACTGGGAATGAGGATGAGATGGTCATTATTATTCAGGTCCAAGAACCTGAATGTCATATTTTGACAGATTTACCTGTGAAAAATGTGATGCACTTTGAAAAAAAACAATTACCTTTTACTTAATTGGGCTGAGCTGGCTTATCTGAAGTTGTGGAGATTCTCTTTAATCAGATTGTCCACCTGTATTTTTGCCAAGCTGTACAGATAACACTGTATTTGAATTACCACTATTCATCTACAGACTTAAAACATGAACCATATTTTTGAGTACCTTGAGTGTGTAGAGTGTAACTGTTTGTTCTATAATAGCTTTATGATCCTAATGATAAGTTTTAAAAGAAGTTGGCTCTTCCATGTTACAATCACAAATTTAAATTCAGTATTTAAAAGTGAAAAAGTATTAAAAACTATGATGAAAAATCCTGATTTGTAGTTATTTTTAATTTTCAGTGCTGTGGAGAGACTTACTTAGAACATTTGACCTTATAACCAACTTCTAGATGATGAATAATGTTATATAAAATACTACCACCATGTATGAAAAACAGGTAACAGGAAAGCAATGTGCTTGTCTTACTGAGGTTACTGAGTGAGAACTTGAATGTGACATTTAGTTTATGTATCTAAAAGCTCGTTTTGTGCTAGCATTTCAAAAGCATGCTAAAAGATCTTCCTGTACAGTATAGTTTTAATATAGTGCACTTCCAACGTATTTCAGCTCCTGTTAATTCTGTACAAACAAAGACAACTTTATGGAGGTTTTCATGGGAAGAACAGAGATCCAGGACTGAGGAGTGCCAGAATGTAAACTTGGGAATTTTTCTCAAGTAGGAAGAATTTTTAAGAACCAAGTTGAGCTTTTGTAGAGCAAGCTTTCTTAACAGCAGAAACAGCTGGTGCCTAATGGAGCAATAACAATCCTGCCTTTATTTGTTATGCAGAGACTTCTACATTTTAAGGAGTAACCAATAAAGTTGTAGGAACCTTACAAGTGTGCAAGACTTGAGGAGCAGTTTGAAATAGCAGAAGGCATTACTTGCAGAGAAAGAAAACAAGCTGAGCTGCATCAGGCCTCAAGTAATGCAAAAAATACCAAGTCAGAATCATAGAATGCTTTGGGTTGCAAGGGACCAGTAAAGGTCACCTAGTCCTGTCTCCCTGCACTAAGCAGGGACATCTTCAACTATGTCAGGTTGCTCCGAGCCCCATTCAGCGACCTTGAATGTTTCCAGGGATGGGGCATCCGCCACCTCTCTGGGCAACCCATGCCAGCGTCTTACCACCCTCACTGAAAAATTTCTTCCTTATCTAGCCTAAATCTACCTTCTTTTAGTTTAAAACCATTACCCCCTGCCCTGCTAGAAAAACTTTCCATCTTTCCTGTAACCCCCACTTTTAAGTATTGAAAGGCTGCTATAAGTGTTCCGTGGCGACCTGGTTCAGGAACAGCACTTCAACCCACCCTGGGTCGCTAGGTCCATAAGCTCACAGACACCAATGTGGTGGACGGCAAATGGCGTTTATT
>VWZO01006766.1:0-10439 GCA_013396975.1 Bucco capensis | reverse complement strand
CTGTGCCTCAGATTGAAGATAACATGTAATGTTGTGACTACTATAAGGCTGGCATAGCACCAAAGTGACAGGGTGGACAAGATCCTGGGAAGGGACGTAATCAAGGCAGCTGACCCAAACTGACCAAAGAGCTATTCCATACCATATGACATCAGCTCAGGGATAAAAGACAGAAGGGGGGGAAGGAAGGGGGCGGGAAGAAGACGTCTGCCCCCCAAGCAACCACTACGCGTTCCAGAGCCCTGCTTCCCAGGAAAGGGCCAGACATCGCCTATTATGGGAAGTAGAGACTAAAGCTCAATTTTGCTTTGCTTTGCTTCACGCGCGTGGCTTTGCCTTTCTTTATTTTGCTTATTAAACTGCCTTTACTAAAACCCACGGGCTGTTTCCATCCGTTCTCTCCCTCTTGTTGTGCCGTGGGAGGTGTGGGGTGAGAACGTGATAGAGAACCTTGGTGGGTACCTGGCACTCGGCCCAGGTCAACCCATTACAATATTCAACATCAAATTATTTGAAGTGTGACAAAGAAAAGAAAAAGATAAAGAAAAGCTACAGCTAAAATGTCCTTCCAGGCAATTTAGCTTCAGCACGTGACAGGAGCCCCATAACCCATGACTGCAAGGCTGTCCATTCCTCTATGCATTCTGCAGGGAGCACAGGAGCTCTCTTGGGTTAGGATGGCATCCCAGGGCCTCCCACAACTCCCAGGACCCTCACCAGGGCTGATGGCTTCCCAGGCACAAACCTATACCTGAGCCCATGAGGACTCCTCAAGTCACAGCAGGCCAGTGGGAACCAAAAATGTTGTTCACCAGAGAGAAAAAAAGTGTTGAGAGAATGCAGAGACCTAAGGGACACCTATCTGGGGGCTGAATTACCTGGCTAGGGTAAATAAAAGAACAAAGATTCTGAGAGTGATGTTACAAAAGCTGCATTTTGAGTACTTCCATTCCTCACAAGGCTGACCTAATTATAAGCAGAGGAACTTTAGCCCTTGGAGAAAATTAAATAATACTGTTAGGAAACAGGGACCATAGAGGAAGAAGAGACCCAGGGTCTCTGCAGTCTAAGGACAACCACACTGAATTGACCCAAAGGCTGATAGTCTTGTCTTCACATTATCTTAAAGACAGATAGCTACACTTCAGCCTGTGGTAGAGCTGAGCATGACCACAGCAAGTGGGACAGCCATTAGGGAGAAAACAGTCAAACAGGAGAGGTAAAAGGCTTTGCCCAGTTGCCTGTAATAGACCCAGCCCTCCCTATCTTTCTTACCACACTTGGTGTAAGGGTGTGCATGGGAAGGAGATGCTTCCAGAAGCCTTAATAACAGCAGATTTGTATATAGTACATTTATGCCATCATGTGTTTTCTCCATTTGAATGGGAAGATGGCTCAGATACATTTTACCAATCACACTACATTATAGTTTCTGATGGTACTGATGGGCAGGACTGAAATCCCCAAGTGGAAGCAAGAGAGGACCACAGAGGAGGCCAAGGGTGAGCAGCTGGGGGTCAGCTGGAGCCAGTAGTCAGTACAGGGTCCAGTCCTGTTCAATATGTTCATCAGTGACTTGGATGAAGGTATAAAGTGTAACTTCAGCAAATTTGCTGATGATACAAAACTAGGTGGAGTGACTGACACATCAGGAGTATTTGCTGCCATTCAGCATGCACAGGCTGAGAACTGGGCACAGAAAAACTTTATGAAGTACAGCAAGGGCAAGTGTAAGGGGATGCACCTGGAGAGGAATAACCCCATGGACCAGTAGAGATTAGGGGCTGACCTGCTGCAAAGCAACTCAATGGAAAGAGACCTGGGTGTCTGGGGGGACAGCAGGATGACCATGAGGCAGCAATGTGCCTTTGTGGCCAACATGGCTAATGGCATCCTGGGTGCATCAAGAAGTGTGTGACCATCAGGTCCAGGGAGGTTGTCCTCCCCCTCTACTCTGCCCTGGTTAGGCCACACCTGGAGTATTGTGTTCAGTTCTGGTCTCCCCTGTTTAAGAGAGACAGGAAACTTCTGGAGAGGGTACAGAGAAGGGCTACTAAAATGTTTAGGGGACTTGAGCACCTGTCTTATATGGAGAGGCTGAAAGAGCTAGAGCTGGTTAGCCTGGAGAAGAGAAGACTAAGGGGGGATCTTAACAACACTTATAAATACTAAAAAGGTGGGTATCAGGAGGACAGGACCAGTTTTTGTTCTGTGGTGCCCAGTGACAAGACTAGAGGTAATGGGAAAAAACTAGCACACAGGAAGTTCAATCTTAACATGAGGAAGAAGCATATTTTTTACTTTGAGGGTGTTGGAGCACTGACCTAGGCTGCTCGGGGAGATGATGGTGTCTCGATCTCTGGAGATATTCAAAGCCCAACTAGACAGCAATCTGTGCAAGCTGCTCTAGGTTCTCCTGCTCTTGCAGGGAGGTTGGACTAGATGACCTCCAGAGGTCCCTTCCTAACATTCTGTGATTCTGTGATGAGCTGATTCTCAGCAGGGGCATCCAATCTCATACCTCTCCCTGCCTTACCAGTCACCCAGCCTTTATCTGCCACCATGCTCCCCCAATGCCTTGGCTCTGCTATGCGGTTATCTAAGCCCACATGCATGATATCTCCTTTGCTGGTTATTTAAATATTTGACATCTCATATTGATTTCAGACTTAAAGGTCCCATTTAATTGTGTACAATGAAATACAGCAGAAGCCCACCCGAGCAAAGGGTGCTGGGAGGCGTTGATGTGATGTTTTTGGATGGTGGCAGAAGGAGATGCAGTTTGACTTTCTAGTTCTTTCCTACCCACTACCCAAAGTATTTGATTTTTTTCCAGAGAGGGAAGATGCTTACATCCACACAGTTTCCAAAAACCTCTCCCCCAGGTATCTGAGATAGGAGGAAATCTACACCTCTTCTGCTCTCACGTTTCATCTCTTTCACTAGAGAAATGCCAACTCCTACCTCCATCAGCTGATGTGTCATATTTTGAGACATGCTCAGGGTGCTTTCTGCCTTGTTTTCCCTCACACTGGAGAAGACGTTCCATAAACATCTGAAAAATTGCCTCCTCCATCTCCTCTAAATCCTACTATATAATACCTGAAGACTGCTGTGCCCAGGCTACCAATATGATGCTGACCAGTACAGTCCTCTTGCCTTCTGTGCATTTTCCTCCTCTGCCTGGATTCCTCTCTTATAGTATTACTATAGTACCTTGTAGATATAATCCATTTTCATGTTCTGAAATGCGAATCACCTCAAAGACACTAGACAAATGCATGGAAGCCAGACCTGTGTGTGGATCTTCTACCTTCCAGTAGAAGGTCTAGGCATGTCCATTTGCTCAGGAAGCCTTTGAACTGGTTATTACCAGAAGATGGGAAGGTTTAGCTGAGGACATATCAATCTTCTTTTGCCCTCTCCATATGCTCCTTCCCTAAGCATTTTGTATTAGTTCCTGACAGTACACCACAGCAAGTTCAGAATGCTGGTTTAGTGGGTCTCAGTATGCTCATTTGCATCTTTTTTAATTAGGACGGTAACAAACTGCAAGCAAGAAGGAGAAGCCTGATTATGAATAATTACCACATCTGTCTACTCCCTTCTGTGGTCTTCTGCTGCTCTGAATAGGTGGAAGTAGGCTGAACTTGCCTAAAGTCGATTTCAGTGTCTGAAGGGCAAAATTTCAGGGTTCTGCTTTCTCTTAATCTAACCTTTTTTTGCAAGGAGAGAAACTCCTACGGGAGGTACTCAGAGCACCATTTCTTATTACTTGATACTTGAAGGCCGAGCTAGAACAACTGCTAAAAGCAACAGAGCTAAGTAGAATATAAAAATGCTGCCAAAGTGAAAACACTTCTGTATACTCATCAGCTCAGTATAATGAACTAGGTCTGAAGAGCACAGGATCAGGATTCAGGACTCCAGGGAAGAAAAGGCAGGACAGCAGGATGTTTTTCCACTGACAGTCATACACTGCTAGAAAACAGGTGGGAGGTGGCTTTCCACATGAGATGCTAGCTAGCACTTCCTCCAACCTCCACCAGCTGCTGCACAAATCTTCCTTCAGCAAATGCCACCAACCCAAAGAGAGAGCCCATGGTGTGGTAGGAGTCAGAAGTGGCATCAGTGTGCACTCTTTGAACAGGCACTTCATCACAGGCTGCTTAATGGCATCACATGTCCCTGACCGTGTGAGTATTGGGAGACACGTTAACCCCTACGCTCTCCCCAGACTCCCTTCCACCATGGTGCCATGAGGGCATCCATCTGCACATGGTCCCCAGTGCTGGGCTAAGCCATAGCCCCACATCTGTGGAGCAGCCCTGAGAGTCAGTGTGGTGAGTCCTGTGCCCAAAGGCACACCAGCCCTGGCAGCAATCTACACTTTGGCAGATTTACTGCCTGCAGGAGGCAGCTACACTGGCTCATTTGTTCCCTCCCTGACAGCTCCAGTCTTAATGCTCATGCTTCTTTACATAACCCAGGCAATATGAAACTTGCTACAGCTGGTTTGGGATTGCTAGGGAGCTAGTGAAAGTGCTGGTGGTGTTTTATTATTACTGTTATTTGTCATTATTTGCATCACAATAGTGCCCTGGGGCCTCTGTTAGCATTAGGATGCAGTTGTCCTCGGTGCAGGGAATATTTAGCCAGAAATTTGCAGCTGGGAACAAGGTATGTGCTTAAACTCCCTTGGAAAAGCGTTGCTCTGAATACAAAAGAGTCTGTAGCCGAGTGGGTTTAATCTTTCCTACTGCCTTAACCTTCAAACTTCTGAACATGGAACCTCCTGAGATCCACCAGCCTTAAGAAAGACTTTGAGTCCTAGAAGGACTGTTTTTATTTCTGATTAATGAGGAAACCCAGCCATTCTCTCACCACTCCCAGTATTCAAAGGCAGTTTGGAAACCAAGGAGAGACACATCATAAAGTCTTTCAGGACCCTCAAACCCAAAGAAGAGCCATACTTATATTGGGGTTGGTGGTACATTTTGGCCCCAGCACCACACAAGGAAAGTGGTAAGCATGGCTGGTGGGGATCAGCTCTTCTCTTGCAGGTCCACCTGTGGGCTTTTGGCCAAACAGCTCTGCTCTTACTTCAGCCTTGGGGAAGGAGAAAAGTGTGGGGAGAGTCTGATCTGCCTTGGCTGCTGTCTGTCTCTGAAGCCTTTGTGTGAGTTGTATGGACAAAACTAAAGCCAGAAGTGCTTAGCAGTTGTTCTCATTTTCACAAAATAAACACCCCAAAGATGCAGGATTTGCTAAGGCATAATGTGGCAGCTACCTAATGGCACATAGCAGTGCCAGGCAACACCTTTAAGAAATGCAGTAATGATTGTCCTGTTACATTAAAACCACTTTTTGCTATTTATTCAGGCCCATTAGCATTTGTCAGAGCAAATGGAAACCGGTCACTGTCCCAAGAAAATCAGCCTCTTTCAACTGTCAAGCCATAAAATTCAAGGTGTGGGATACAGGGATAAGAGCTGAAATTGCAGCTCAGAGAGTGAGGAGATCTGGCATAATGTAAATGTCATTGTACACACATTAAATATGACTAGGACATCAGGCTGAACACCACTGTGATGCTTCAGACATCAACAAGAGCATCTCTGGTGACCAGGTCTCATTTGGGTCATTGTTTATCCAGCTGTACACCATTATCATAGAATCACAGAATCACAGAATGTTAGGGGTTGGAAGGGACCTAGAAAGATCATCTAGTGCAACCCCCCTGCCAGAGCAGGATCACCTAGACCAGGTCACACAGCAATGTGTCCAGGCAGCTCTGGAATGTCTCCAGAGAAGGAGACTCCACAGCCTCCTGGGCAGCCTGGTCCAGTGCTCTGACATCCTCACTGTAAAAAAGTTTCTCCTCAGGTTAATACTAAACCTCCTGTGATCCAACTTACACCCATTCCTTCTTGTCCTAACATTGGATGCCATTGAGCAGAGCCTGGCTCTCTCCTCCTGACACTCACCCTTAACATATTTATAAACATTCGTGAGGTCTCCTCTCAGTCTCCTCTTCTCCAGGCTGAAGAGACCCAGCTCTCTCAGCCTGTCCTCATAGGGCAGATGTTTAGTCAGCAGCACCACCAGTCTTCAGTGTTGACAGGATCTTAGCCGAGCAGAGGAAGTCTATAGCCCTGTGGGACAACCACAGAAACAAGCAATTCAGCATCTGCTTCTCACCCAAATGCTATGCCTGAACAAGGCAAGCTCCACCCAGATACCCCATGCTGCCCTCCCTTTGACACTTTGACACATGGTACAAAGTCTGATGTCTCTGGATAGAAGATAATCTAAAATTGTCTGCTCTACCCTGGTCCTCATTCTTCTGGCTTTCATAACAACAGTTGTGCAGACCCATATTTCCTCTCTCGCTTCTGTTCCTCTATTCCTAATACTTCACACTCTTCTTCCCAGATTTCCTCAATCCCCATTTAACCACTTCCCATCTCCCACAAGGCACGGTCTATGGAAGAAATATCTGCCAAACACCCTCTATGCCACCAGCCCAGCCTTGCCCTACTTTTCGCTTTCTTATTTTCTTTCAAGCAATATTTCTGCTTCTGAATGGAGAATTTCTTGTGCCACCAACTCTTTTCTGCTTTTCATTCACTAGCCTCCAGCTTTGGAGTCACAGTGTTGATTCTCTCCTGGAAGAAAGAGTGTGCAGCCCAGCTCCTACTAGTAATTCCTACTTGCTTTCATCTTTTCCAGAGGAACAAGTTGTCTTGGCTTCATTTTTTTACCTTCTTTCCCAACCATTTCTCTGCTCAGCCCTTTCTCTTGCAATTCCACTCAGTGCCTGTAGTTTCTTATTGCATGTTTGTTCACAAACCATGCTCTAAAACCCCACATCTTCCTTCCTATTTTGCCCCATTTACCACACGTGCACTCTGTTTGCTTTCCCTAACCTCTTCTGCCACAGCATCTATGCTCTCTTCCCCTCCCATAGGATGTACAGGAGTCTTGGAGAGCAAACACACTGCATCCTGCCCGACTTCTGCCCGAAGTATGCTGGCCTCTGCCTGTGCTCAGTATTGGACACTCTTTTGGCTTGCTGACAGGCAGCACTACATTCAGGGGTGCTCCCTTGCAGTCCAACACCCATGTCTCACCCCAGGATAAATGTCAATGATTACCAATAACAACTTCTGCCAAATTCTCCTTTACTTTCAATGACAGTGATGTTTGTCAGTAGGCAGTGTTTTCCTCTATGCATTGAGCAGAAACAAAGAGGCATTAGATGGATATGTACATGCATGAGGTGACCATTATCTTGAGGACTTCTAGAATCAGACAGCACACATTTTTATGGCTCAAGCTTGAAAGCTGGGCTTTGTGCTAGAGAACAGGCACATGTCCCCTTTGGGTCACCTGCAGGTGAGGAACCAGCAGTTGCTGAGCTGTGAGCTACGAGTGCATGCGCAGCGCTAGGGATGGATGGAGTGAATGTCTGTATGCTGAGTAGGAAACATTCAGCTGGTCATCTGTGAGGCTGGCACCACATGTGGAGCAATGAGCATGTCTGTTGGTACTGTGCAACTACCCACAGCAGAGACCACTGCACGTGCTTAGAGCAGCCTGGATATGTCTTCTGGCCTTTCAGGTTAATTGGCTTAGGAAGGAGTTATGCTTTTTCTCCATTAGTGAGGCAACTGTTCCTCCCTAGAGCTTAATGAGGGACACTTTCCAGTAACTGTTCAGATAACAATAAATGATCCATGAGCTAAAGATACTATGTCAATAAGGAGAAGTTGTACAATAAAAAGGAATTACATGAAGGGAAGGGAAAATAAAAACCCTAATTCAATTCATAGAAGTGAAATCCTCTGTATAAAAATTGGACCATTTTGAAGAACTGTCCATTTTAAGGAAGCATTAGTAATCCATCTCCTCTATCTTTTCTTAAAAATCCTACATAATGGTATCTCAACCAAGGCAAGACTTTGCTTTGCCCACAGGAATGTGAGCAGTATCACTGTGAACAGACTCAGGGCCCCATAAAATCAATTAACATCTTCTGCATGCCAGGGGTTGTTGGAGCCTCTCAGACTGGTGCACCTGCCAGCAAAGTCAGGAAGAGCAAGAATTAGTTGTGCCCCCATGTTGGGAGAAGTCATCACTGTGAAGGATTTGCATATCCCAAGCCAGGTTCTCTGATCAGCAAACTTCTCTTAGCCCTCTGTATATGCCCTGAAGAGGTGAGCTTGCTACGTGCACTCAGCAGATGTATCAGAAGTCTGAGTGCAGCTGAAATCAGCCCCAAGTCAACAGGCAATTACAGAATATGCCCCCAGGACATACAAGAGCCAAGGCACGGAAATGGCAGCAGAAATGTCTGTAGTCACAGCCTGTGTGCCACTCTGACTCCTGTCAACACAACACAGGGAGCAAGGGCCATGGCAATATGCAGAAATTCAGAGATGGGGGTTGGTGGTTATGCTACATTAGAAACAGAAAAGTTAAACAATCAAAACAATAAAAAATGTGCCTCTTGTTCCCTTCTTCAATCTCATACAGAATCCTTCTTTATAGGAGGATGCAAAAGAAGGCAAGAAGAGAAAACTTCTGCTTTTACCTCCAGAGCTGTAATCTTAAAGACCAGCAGTTCAAATACCTCACTTCAGATGATTTTAATTGCAGGTGGAGTTCTTTTAATGGAGAGAGTCAAATAGCTGCTGGACACTGAGGTCATGTTTGCATGAGGTAGGTGCTCTGCTTTGGCTTACTTTCTTTGTTGCAAAGCACAAGTTGCTTCACATCAAAACATCAACTTCAGTAATCTTTGTGCAATACAGGGATGGAGTAACAGTGGGAAGAAAGGCAGTCCCTGTCCATCAGAAAGCCTGCAGGGCTGGAGAGTGAAAAGTCTGTTCTGCCTCCAAGAGATGGTTCTTTCTCAGGCAAGCTCAGCTAGCTTGCAAAACAGAAAGAAATCCCCCTGCCACTTATTTCTTGCTCTACTTCTCTGCAGTTGCTAAGATGATAGCCCTGCTCCTGCAAACCTGATGACATCTGCCAGAGCAATGTCAAGAAGGAATTAATTATAGTGACAATAATTCTTACCACCATATGGTGGTCAGAACTGCAGAGGAAGGGAGAACACCTCTGTTTTCTCACCTTTCTTTCACCCCAGGAGAAATGTAATTTCTGGATAGTTCATGACAGGGTGACAGTAAGTGTAGAGCCTGTCCTTGCACAGGGCCCTTTCTTTCCACTCCTTAACATTAGGTTGCTGCTTTCTGGACCACTGGATGCTAAGATCACCTTGGTCAGGAGGAAAGCAAGATCATAGATAGGCCAGTGGCTTATTCCCTCTTGCAGCCCCGGCCTGGGAGGACTTTGCCTTGCAACTGCACTTGTTGCATTCCTCTTCCTCTCTCCTCCATTCCTGTATTAATGATCTCTCCTGTGGTTCTTTCCCAGAAGGAAATGGGAGAGTCTGGATGGCTTGAACCTCACCTCCTCCCCAGCGAGACTGCAAGAAATCTTTGCTGTAGCCACGGATGCTCTCCCAGGTCTGTGGTAATGGATTAGCCCCTTGATAACATGGCTGCTCTTTGCCTGAGCAATCTATCTCAGGGATTAGGAGAGAAATGCCTGGATACTTTAGTTGTACAGTGTCATAGTCTCCTTAAAGTCATCCTAAAGTTTGGAAGAGTGGGAAGTTTATTCTTCTACTATATCATCTTCTGCCACATACTAAAAGGCCCACAGGTTTTGCTAACCTGCTTTTCTGTGCACTAGCTAGCCCAAGATCCTCCTTCCAATGTACTACTCCCTGTTTTTTCGAAGTCTGGAGCTCAGGGACCTTCTGAGCAAGAAGGCATGTTTTTCTTGTGTTTAATAGCCCTAGAAGTTTTTTTTCTATGAGTGTGTCCAAATGCTTTTTGAACCATGTGTACACAAACCCATAGCATACTATGGCAAGGAGTTCCCTGTATTAACGGTGCCTTGTATTAGGAATCATTCCTTCATGTTTTGAACATCCAGCATGGTAGCTTCAGCTGGTGCCTCTTTATTCATGTAGGACAATAGCTTGCCCTCTCTGTACCACTTCTGATTTTATAGACATAAAAGCTTGTCGGCACAAACAGGAGCAGCTGGGAGTGAGGTAAGACACGGGTGGGCACCTTTAGATCTTGCTGGGCACCACTGGGTCAGCTGCAGAGCCAGACCTGAGCATGCTCTTGCTCGCTGCACATCTCGCACATAGCCCACGTGATACATGCCCCCCCGCCGGGCACTGATTGTTCACAGAAGCCAGAGTGCCCCCAGTCAGGGTATAGTGAATTTCAGCTGAGCTAGTCCTACACTGAGGGGTGATAAACCCACCCCTAGACTAGTCAAACCTAGGGAGCGGCGTGACCCAGGAGCAGCACAAACAGGAGTGGGCTAACAGGAGTGGAGCAGTTAGTGAA
>VWZO01006764.1:0-17696 GCA_013396975.1 Bucco capensis | reverse complement strand
AGCCCAATCAATTCTGTGATTCTGTGATTCTCAGCACCCTGTTGAGCACAAACAATCCTGCTTAAACAAATAAGCCTGGTCAGCACCTGTTACTCTCCACCCTGTCCCAGCCACTTTATGATTTAGGGAAGCAAAGAAAGCAGGAAAATAGTTTGAATCAATGACTTGGGAAACAGAAGATGTGTCCAGTCTATGTCTATGTGTGAATACCAGCATCAGGCTAAGCCTAATTTCCAGAAATAAAAGTCACTCACCAGTTTCAGTTGTAACTTATTAATACTATGTGCAAGGTGATGACAAACACAGTTGTTTGTAACTTTATCCTCTTCTCTTCCTTACTAGCTATCCCAAACTTTCCTTGAAGTTGGTAACACTTACTTTCAAGTACTGGTGATTTTCCTTCCTCAGAAACACTTCAACAGCCTTTGTTTGTTTGTTTTAATTACACCTATCTTTTTCTCCCTTCAGTGATTAAGTAGTTGACATCAAGCATCAGATTTTCTGTCAGCTGGATGATACGTAAAATCAGAGGAATCCTATGTTTGCTGGATTTATCAGCAAAGACTCTCTACACAAATGGATAAATAATTCATAGATCACCTTCTTAGCTGAAGCAATAATACAAGAACTTGATTGCAATACAAAATAAATGTATCTGATATGTACTACCAGATACAATAGTAAATATCTCATTCAAACTTTAACAAATGAATATTTGCTTATTATCTATCTTGATCACAGGTTCCATCTCAATTTCCTCTAAGACTGAAACCTATCTGGACACTGATAAAATTTGCACATTTAGGCCCTCTTAGAAGTCAAAATGCTTTTCTTACTGATGAACAGGAGAGGCTTTGAAGGGTCACAGACAAGATCCTTGTCAACAAACCTAACCTTTAGCACCCCAGAAAAAGAATTACAGCTTTTAACTTTTTGTTTGTTTGTTTCCTTTTTTTTTTTTTCTGTTTTAAACCAAGTGAGGTTAACTCTTTTTTTAACTTCATTTAATTGTACAATTAGCCCTGAAAACATAAATTATTGTGAAAGAAACAGGCAGCAGGGTTCCACACTTGGCAGGACCTGTGGCAGAAGACTGTGAAGCATATCCTGATAGCTTCCATAACATTTCTCAGCTAAGGCAGGGGTGTGATGCAAATACTTTCTGTGTTCATGGGGGTTAACTTCCAACCTTAGGTGGACAATGAATGCAAATGCTACATCCAGTTCTGGCACTGGGATAGCAGCACTTGTTGTGGAGTACTTTTCTTTCATTCCTTACCAGATGTTGATCTTTGCACCAGGTTCCTGAACTGAAACCATCTCTGAGGACAGGAGGAGTCAAAGTTTCTCCATCATCCTGACTGATATTATCTCTATGCTGCTTCAGACTTAGAGGTAGAGTGGCAAGGACCTTTTGTATCCTTTAATGTCTTATAATGATCATTGTGTGATGGCTCAAACATGCCACTACTGAATAGGGATGACCTTAAAGTAATACAGGAAGCCTCCTGAGCCACTGGAATCCTGTGATGTTCCTTCCTTCCTTCCTCAGTGAGGACCAAGCCCTTACATGCTAGATAGGAGATAGATGCATGCTAGATAGGACACTCATGAGCAGACCCTGAAGGTAAAGAGATGTAAAAGTCAGAAAATAAGACAACTTAACATCCAAACAGTTCTTCTTCAATTAGTACTGCCTTTATTTACATCACCAGCTGAGTCAGAAAGTATGGAAAAGAGTGCGTGAGCCTTTTCCCATATCTTCAGCAATCACTGTGTAGTTCTGCTTTGTTATTCAATCTCTGCAATGTTGTGAGAACTCTCTAGTGTCTTTTCTCACTATCAGTCTGTTTGTCTTTCTCCTTCAAAACAGTGACACTTCAGGAGTGTGGGCAAGTGTGAAGTTGCGGAGGTTGCAGTAGAAGTCCTTACAAGCTCAGTCACTGAAAACATAGGTATTATACTCTTCTCCCATACCAATGAAAGCAACTGTAGACCAACATAGAATCAAAATGATAGAATGTCCTGAGTTGGAAGGAGCTCAAAGGATCATCGAGTCTAACTCCTGTCTATGAACCCAACAACCCCATGAGCCTGATGATTTTGCCCAAATACTTCTTGAATTCTGTCAGGCTTGGTGCCATGACTACTTCCCTAGGGAGCCTGTTCCAGTGCTCCACCACCCTCTGGGTGAAGAACCATGTCTGGTTGTTGTTCATTATATACTCTGTGCAAATCACTTGTTCAAACAGATTCGTTCATCCGATGTATGAGGACAACTAACAGGGCATGAGCTTGGTGATTTCTAATAATCAGAATTCTGAATTCAGAATAATTAGAATAATCTGAATTCTAATGAATTCAGAAAAAATAGCTCATATGCTTCCTATAATATAAAACATGTTTGAATAAACAATATCTTCAGGTGTTCTAAATAAAAAATATATTTCTAGGAATGGATCTTCTCCCTTTTCATTCAGGTTGTGAAGTCATAATTTCTACTTGACCTGACCTGCTCCTCAAACAAAGACCTCGGCTTCTGTCCCCTGAGAAGTTCTCCTGCACCACTACTTTATCAAACCCACCTCCATGTTACAGCGGAGATCAACCAGTAGATTTAACTAATAAGGTTTTGTAGGAACAATAGTATTTAAAACAAAGCCATGCTGCAAGATTATCACAACAATGAAAGTGTAGACACATTGCCTGCTCCTGAATTTTCCTCTGCAAAAGATAGCAGGTGGATGAGGTGTCAGGCAATGTACCTAGAAATCAGCTGAAAGGTGTCAGGGATTTTTCTGTCCCTGAGGTGGCTCAAGGTCAGGAGATGACAGGCAAATTATATCAACTGTTTTGCTTTCTTGCTCTGGGAATGAAATCTCTGGACACACTTTTTTGATAGAAGACTCCTCACAGTATTTTGAGTTGTTTATTTAATTCACTTATTACTCCTACTAATTATGTCTGCAACAGATTATATATGTACATATATATATGCAACCACACACATGCACACATGTATATTTATAGACACACATATACACATATTTATGTCTATTCTGCAAACACATTATGCATAGTTAGGTATAAATATAGCTACAAGCAACATTAGTATATACAAATATGTGTAAGCTGTCATTAAATCTGATTACCATTTCCTACATGCAGAAAGGGTACCTATAAAATGGTTGTTATGTTGCTTTTTTTTTTTTTGAAGCCTTGCTGCTAATGCATTGGTATTTGGTGCTCACATATTTTAATATGCTTGCATGCCTGAATGACAGATGATTATCTGACAAAGGAAATCTGGTGTTAAACAAAATGAGCTAGTAATACATTAAAAAAAAACCACAAAAACAAACTAAAAAACAACAACTCTAACAGAACAACAGTTAAGTATATGAATTTTTATTTTAAAAATTTAATAGCTGCCTATTGCTGGTATTGTCTTTGCCCATGTTGACAACAAAAGGATAAATACAATGCATACAGTAGGTCCCTCTGGTTATACCATGAACATGACACATGTCATCCTATGATAAATTGGCTCTGTGTCTGTTCAATTTCAAATCCAAAGCTCTGGAGGCAGAGGTGTTAGGAAGCAGACATAATTCTGGTGAGCAGAGGACTCAGATGTACAAAATTAGTGTGCATGGAACAGATAAGAGAAAGAGAGAGGGATACTGAGAGGAAGTTTGCACAGGTTTGTCAACTTCCTGCGGTTTAGGTAGTGTTGGCAGATGTTGGGTGTAAAAAAAACATCTGGAAGCATGATAAAGAATGTTACTAGAATTTGAAGTGACAACTGTACTGAGCACAAATGCTGTCTTGTTTCCTCATTTGCATACCAATTAAATAAAAGATCCAAATATTAGGTTCCAGAATTTGTCTGACAAATAATCTGTGGGGCTTACTCTGTACATCTGGGTCAGACACGTCGGCTGCTTGACAGGTGCAGTGTCAAAAAAAGATTTTAATATGGGAAAAATGTATTCAGATTGTTACTAAGTGCTGTACTTAAAGCAGAGATTAGAAAAGGGCCTGGGTTCAGAAATTGCTTTAAACATAGTGGTATCTACCTCTCTCTAGGCATTTTATTGTGCATTACTGTCAGGTCTGGTATGTGAGACATCTTCCTCACCATACACTGAAGAAAAAGGCTAGGCAAAAATAGTGCTTTTCTGTACCATTACTTAGTGCAGCTGTCTTATTCCCTGGGTAAATACATATGTTTTGTGGGACTACTCAAAGAGTAAGAGACTACTTGATGTGAGTAACGGTGGCAAAATCAAGCATTACAAGCTTAAGCATTTATGCAGAATTCTACATTTTTCATGCTGCTCTGAAATATTTACTAGGAAGTTCATGTCTGGTGAAGGTTCAGGTCAGTTCTTGTTTTAGTAGAACAAATTCACTTGACCCTGATTTTAAACCAAACTTGAGCTAAAGCAGGAAAGCTGATTTCTTGGCCAAATGTTGCTCAGATTTGCTGATGTCTATGTCCTTTTAATAGCTCCTGGGGTGTGTCATCCATGTGAAATTTCAGTTTGCACCCTTTCATGCTGCATTTCTCAGCAGTGAACACAAGGTTTCACTTTCTACTGAGCCAAAGTCACTTCCTGTTATTTTTCATGAAATTCATATCTTCTTACCAATATTCCAAAGTTTCCAAATATCTGAGGGTCCTAAAATGCTCAACATTGAAAATAGCTACTCGACTTTGAGTATCTCTATCAGTGATTGCAGATGCAAAGACTGGTATAGGCATGGACCCTAGTGAAGAACATTGAAAAATTCCCATTGAAACACTATCTGTGTGTGATTTGTTGTATAGAAAAACCCTCAAAAGAGGAAAAACTATTTGTATTTCCAGTGCCTGCTTGCACAAGGGCCATTGGGCTGATGTTGTTCAAGCCTGTTGAAATTCTGAGGAACAGCATCACGGTGTGTGTGGCACTTAAGGGGCAAGCATGCAATAATATGGAAGTGAAACCTATACAAAGATTTGAAAGATTAAAATTTTGTTAAATGTAAGTTATATGTTAATAGATTTCTTCCTATTTCTTTTCTTTTTGTTTTTTTTTTTTTATTTTTTCCCCACTGTTTTTTATCAAGGAAATGAATTTACACAGGGTAAATGTAGCACTTAAATATTTAAAATTTAAATGAAGAAAATCCTCTTGAAGGCACCTGTGCGTGCTAGATATGTCTGAGTCCATTTGGTGTAAGAAAGTAGGCCATGAAAATTATATGTTTAAAGAAGTTAAACTACTCACTGACATAGTTTTCTAGCCTCTTCCATAAATGGTGAACTGCTTGTGAAAAACCATGCAGACAGAATACAAGACATGAATAATGCATAAGAATGAGTTTCCCAAATTTCAGTTTGGGAACTGGGGAAAGTGGAATTCCCACTGATGAAAAAGTAAGAATGGGAGAAAAAATTATTTATATTCTAAACTGATGACTTTTAAATGATGACTTTTATAGCATAGGAAATCTTTTAAAATAAAGTGAATAAAACCAGACCACTATAGGTTATGCTGCTACGTGGAAGCAAAAAGACACATGGTTAGTTTTGAACCAGAAAGTGTTTCATACTGCAACCAAGGGATGCGTTTTGCAGTGATGAAATTGAGCAAAGGAAAATTTAGTCTTATTATCAGGGAAATGTATCTAATAGTGGCATCTATTAGAATTGTGGAATAGTCTCTGGAGAGTAGTGACGGAAACACCATGGTTTGAGCCTTTGAAAACTGGTCTAGGGAAAGGCTTTTGCGATGGGAAATGACTTTGCATTGGCTGTAGAAGACTTGGTGCCACCTAATGAAAAATCTGTGCCTCTGACATCTTCTGTATTCTGATTTATTAGTAGTATGCTTGCACAGCATGTCATAGAAGTATGAAAAAGAAGACAGGATCCTGATGTCTTGATGCCTTTCATAACACAACAAAAGCAAACAAGTTCTGAAATGCTCTATAGTGTCTCAGTATCACTGCTAAATGTTTTTTTCATGTCCATGCAATTTTAATAGACTGAGGTAACTTTATTGCCTTCATTACCTTTAATTTTTTTTCATTCTTCTTGACTTTTTATTTACATGCTTGTTCATTTCCAACAACAAAGAGTCATGTATTAGCTGAGAGGAATACCTGCATGGAGGAGTAGAAGAGTATTAACATTTGTTCAGTTTAAAAGAAAGATCCCAAGACAGTAACTTGTGGGGTTTGTTCACTTTTTAATGAAAATATATGTAGCATTATTGTTCTTTTAAAAGGCAAATGTAGATGTGTCTTTGGATATTAGCAAAAACCAGTAAAAGTTAGGTTTGCCTGCTTTAGCGTTCACAGTAAACAGCATGTATTTCTTCAAGAGAATTTCAAAATCCTTCTGAAACAATAAGAGTAAAGTACAACTTGTCTCTAGCTTTTCAACTGATTTCTGTGTAATAACGTGATACCTGTTCATTCCTGCTAGAAGTATGTCCTTAACCTCTGCTGAGAGTCACAGAGTCTTTGCAGCAGATCTGAACTACCAAGGAGAGCAAAAGTTCATCACAGGGAGATAGCATGAAACACAAATAAGAGTACAACTTGTTATTCCTTAACTTTTCCTGCTGAAAGTATTTTCTTTATTCTCTGCAGTTGTTTCATAAACTCTTTTGTAAGGTTAAGTTCAGTTCCATCTTATGCATTTTTATATTGTCAAGAATAAAGCTAATAATTACCATGTTCCATCATCAACAATGATCTGACAACTATTAAGTTGTAATATGAAATGTTAAGTACAAGGCACTAGTACTAAGACATTTCTAAGCCCCAGGTGACTCAGAATTTATCTTAAACTGAAATACGAGAGTGAATAAATACCACTAACAGTGGTGCACAAAGATGTATGTCTCCATTTACCTAATTTCACTATCAGTATGAAGATAAATTTGTTTTCCATGACTAAAACAGCTCACTCGAAGTAAGTCAAAGATTTGACTTTCAGTCATGAACAATGCCCAGGTTTCAGCTGGAGTTTTGTAAAAGCTAGTCTGAAAAAAATCCCCTTGGCGGGAAAAATTTTTACACTTATTTTTCTATTTAACTTACTTTTCATTACTCCAGAGTTAAAGGTTCATTTGTTCCAAGAAGATACAACACAAAGCAATATAAATTTCTGAACTAGTCTGAAGGTGAAACACACAATTAGGATGTTGTAGAAAATCACCAACGCAGTAGAAACTCTTCATAAATATGAATGGATTTTGCCTCATTTTTAAGCTTAGTCACAGCTTATTTTTGTGGAAAACAGCAAATTGAAATTATTTTGTTGCCCTACACAATTTGTTTATTTTACAAGGATAGCATTTGTGAGAAATTAATTGATTAACCATTGGGAGATCTGGGAGGACTGGGAGGTTTTGCAGCCTAACATACTGCTACTGTGACACTCCTGCCATTATCAAGAGTAAATTTGACATGTGCAGATGTTCTGCTTAAGGACATGGTTTAGAGGTGTGCTAGTGATAGGTATGGTTGGACTTGATGATCTTAAAGGTCTCTTCCATCCTTAATGGTTTTGTGATTCTGTGATTCTACACAAAACAGATGTGTACTGAGTTGGCTCTGTAAATCTGGCCCTGCTGGCTAGTCTCCCTCCTGTGTGAATGACGGAAGGAGAAAGATGGGGAAAGGTGAATCTGTGCAGTGTAGAAGGTGAATGGAGAGTGAAAGAAAACATTTCATCTTTGGGGTTGGAAATTTGCTAATGATTATGTTTAGTAAGATAATTTTTAATTTTATTTTGTATTATTTTTAAATGGCTGCTTTGTCACTGTAGTTACCAACTGCTGGAATAAAATTCTAGGGTACTTTTTAAGCTTCTTAGAGGCATTACACAATATGAAGATATTTGGTCTGTTTGAGGATAATTTGAGGAAATTCCTTGGCTGACAAAAGGCTTTGAGGCCTGGAAGAAAATGCTCTCATGAAATTGCTAGAAACTTGTGTTGAAACGATGGCCTTCTGAAGGTGGAGCTGTATTTTGAGATGTGGGAATGGATGCATTGCGCAGATAATTTGAAGGAGTAGGAAGCTGTGGCTTGGTTTTACCCCTTCTCAGCTATCTAGACAACGAAAGAAAATTGTAATTTCTCTGTGGTGTCAAATAGCTCCTGCTGTGCTGAGTCAGAAGACTTTGCTATGCAACATATGTGTGGGATTCTGTCTCCAATCTGTTCATGGGTTTTTTTGTGCTGGATTAGAGCATGATAATCCCAAAACTGCTGTACAGTTTATAATAGAAAAATCAGTGGCCAGTATCACTAATAGGGATAGTAAAACCAAGCCTGAAGAAAGAGAATATGTGACTCAGGTACTGAAAGAAAGACCTTAGGAGGAAACCTTATGTACATGGAAAGCTGCTGGCAAAAGATCTTACAAGATTCTCAGACCGTGGGAAGTGTGAATGATACAAAGCCTGATTTGGCATCGTGCTTCACATAGTCTGTTCTTCCACAGGCAGGAGCATCCCTGGCATGGCTGGTCTGTAAATGCTGTTAGACTTGCACATCTTGTGGATATCTGTGCAATGTACCATCAAACTGTCAGCATAGCTGCACTGAGGTGCAGAATGCATTCCTTTCCATAACAGTAGGACCCTTGTCCTCTTGAAGTGGACAAAAGCTCCATTTACTTTGTGGATCTTGAAGCCTGTGTCCACAGTTTAGGCAGTTAGGTTTTCATTCTTTAATTAAGATCTCCTAGATATCGTGATGAAACCTCCCATACCATCACTGAAAAGTTGCCTTTTGGCATCAGGTAAATCTGGGATCAAAAACCACTTTAAGCTTTATCTTTTTATACATCCACATACTTTAATTATTAATTATTATTCTAATTATTAGTTCTTTGCTCACAGTAGGCATGGATAGATGTATCTCTTTTCACTCTGCAAGGTCCTTTCATATTACTAAAGCATCATGTTTCTAAAGCATCATTTAACTTAGTGTAAATAAGGATCATTCTCCAGTCCTTTTTGAGCCATTTACATATTCTACTTACATTCTAGTAAAATCTTCATACTTTATCACCTTATGAATTGTGGTGGGTCAGCCTTGGCCTAGAGCCAGTTACCCACCAAGGTTCTCTATCACATCCTTGCTCCACACCTCCCACAGCACAACAAGAGGGAAGAAAATAAGATGAAAGCAGCCTGTGGGTTTCAGTAATGGCAGTCTAATAAGCAAATAAAGAAAGACAAGACCATGTGCGAAGCAAAGCAAAGCAAGATTGAGCTTTAGTCTCTACTTCCCATAATAGGCNTGAGGAGGGTAGATTTAGATTAGATGTTAGGACAAAGTTCTTCACCATGAGGGTGGTAAGACACTGAAACAAGTTGCCCAGAGAGGTGGTGGAAGCCCCATCTCTGGAAGTTTTGAAGGCCAGGCTGGATGGGGCTCTGAGCAGCCTTATCTATCGGGGAAGTATCCCTGGCCATGGCAGGGGGGTTGGAACGTGATGCNTTAGTCTCTACTTCCCATAATAGGCAATGTCCTGCCCTTTCCTGGGAAGTAGGGCTCCAAAACGTGTAATGGTTGTTCAGGCGACAGACAGACCCCACCTGGAGTACTGCATCCNGCCATGGCAGGGGGGTTGGAACGTGATGCTCTTTAAGGTCCCTTCCAACTGTGACAATTCTATGATTCTATGAAAATTGATCAAGGGTGTCAAGATGAACACTGTTCATAAACATGCTGGAAAATTTTTCTCATGACTTTCAACTTCTTAATTTATCATGAAGCATATCAGAAATTGCAAAAAATACGTTGTCCAAATATTGTCAAGCCTGTATTATATTTTTTTTCACCTGAATATTTCAGAATCTCATAATTTTAATATGAAAGTATTAGCTATAATCCAACAGTGTGCATTGTATTTGAAAATTGAGATAACAGTCAGGGTTTTTTTATTGTTCAGTGTAATCACTACCAATGCTATTGCTTAGTAAGCATTCAGGATAGAATCATAGAATCATTTGAGTTGGAAGGGGCCTCTGGAGGTCATCTAGTCCAACCCCCCTGCAGTGGGCAGGGACATCCCCTTCTAGATCAGGTTACCGAGAGCCCCATCAAACCTCACCTGGAATGCCTCCAGGGATAGGGTCTCAACAACCTCCCTGGGCAACCTGTTCCAGTGTTTCACCACCCTCATGGTAAGGAACTTTTTCCTAATATCAAGTCTAAATCTACTCATCTCCAATTTAAAACCATTGCCCTTGTCCTTTCACTCCAGACCTTTGTAAGCAGGCCCTCTCCAACCTTCTTGGAACTTCCCTTTAGGTACTAGAAAGTCATAGTGGGTCCCCCCGAAGTCTTCTCTTTTCCAAGCTGAACAATCCCAGCTACCTCAGCCTGCCCTCGTAGGAGAGGTGTTCCAGCCCCCTGATGATTTTCNATCTGCAAACTTGCTGATGGTGCACTCAATGCTGCTGTCCATATAATTTATAAAAATATTAAATAGTACAGGCCCCAGTACAGAGCCCTGAGGGACACCACTTGTCACTGATCTCCAGCAGGACTTTGAGCCATTAACCACTACTCTCTGGATGCGACCATCCAGCCAGTTTCTTATCCACTGAACAATCTACCCATCAAATCCATAGGTCTCTAACTTGGGCAATAGAATGTTGTGGGGGACCGTGTCAAAGGCCTTGCAGAAGTCCAGATAGATCACATCTACAGGTCTTCCCTTGTCCACTGATATAGTCACAGTATCGTAGAAAGCCACTAGGTTTGTCAGACAGGATCTACCCTTAGTGAACCCATGCTGACTATCTCTGATCACCTCCCTGTCCTCCATGTGCCTTATCAGACCTTCTAGGAGAATCTTCTCCATGGTTTTCCCAGGCACAGAGGTGAGGCTATCAGGTTGGTAGTTGCAGTGCAGATCTGAGAAGTGAGAAAAAACAAAAACGTTAGCAATTTGTGGCTGGTTTGGGAACCATATTGGATGCATAACCTGGAAAACTACTTTAGAAAAGATAAATAAACTATCATGTCACCAGTGCAACATGAAGTAGGAAAAATCTAGTAAATAGAGCACTATGATAATAATCAGATATTTCTCTAATATTTATTGTTTTCAGAACAAAAACTGTATCCTTTGATAGAACTGTATCCTTTCATTGACTTTGTTTTGAGGCTGAAGGAAATTTAGAGCAGGGTTAAAGCAGGGTATATGACAAAAAAGTTTTTTATATTTTAGTTTATTAAATCACTAATTCTCAATCTATTTGCTATTATCATGATTATAACAATTGAATCTAGCTGAACAAATCTTATGATCCTTCAATAACCTGTGGTCATTTCAAATGATGCTTCATTCTGGTCCTGGTTTTAAGAAACTTCTCCTTCAGACTAATATTTCACCAAACTGAAAAAAAGCTTTTAAATATCTTCCTAAAAGGAGAAGAGTTAGATAAAAGATGATGACAATGTTAAGTGACTTAGAATAGCCTTCGTGAGGCTGAAAACTAATCAGCATACACTGAGGTATTTATTTATCATGTATTTTTTCTGCATACATTGACAGAGAATGAACTGCCACCAGGACTAGATTCTGATAAACAGTCAAATTCACTTTCCCAGAACGTTTGTGATGTCAGACTCTGTGTATATCTCTTCTCTTCTCTNAGGGATGGAAAAGAGCTACTTATATTTATTTCATATTTCTCTTTGTGGGAAAACACATTACTAAAAAATACTTCCAAAAGTAAAGTGGGTAAGAAAGTGATGTCTGTCTTCTGAGCTGAGAAGTGTTGTGAATGCAGAAGTGAAGGCTTGCAAGGTTTGAGGTACTATGGCCATTCTTGATAGGTGCAAAATGTGATATTAACCACGCTGGATTTTTCTCAGCTGTCATTTATTCTGACCTTCACCAGAGAGAGATATACCAGGAGAAGGTAATTAATGCACGCTTAAATGGACTGGATTTAAATTCAGATGCTTCTGTTCCCTGTGGTGTCATGGAGATGGATCATGACATAGATAGCTTCAGTCCTGTTTGTGCTTTACTCTCACAACAGAACAAGAGGGTTTTATGCAGGGAGATGGATTGTGGTGTCTGCAGGGATGATGTCATGAAAACACTCTTTTCACCCTATAATATAATCACTGACTTTTTTTCACTCTCCTGCTCTCCCTTTGCTCTCTTCCACAAATTGTGGTGATAATAGAAAAAACAGAATAATACAAAATGCCCTCAGCTTCTTAGTTATTTTTGTGGTTGACACATTTTTTACTATTTGCCATCAAAGTTTGCAATGAACTCATAAACAAAACAAGCCCAACACTATCACATACATTTAATGGTGTTATTTATTAATAGATGAATGTAAGCTAACTGACCAATGCCCTTTTACTCTGAAATCTTTCTTAGTTAATTACCCCCTTGACTTCTCTTATTTCTCTTAGAAGTAATTTCTGATTTTACTGTGATATTTTATTCAGCCATAACCTCTGAACAGTATTTCCAGGGTATTTTTTTTTTATTCAAACAATTTCAGTTGATTTCTCTTCAGTCACCTCAAAAAGTACTGTGAGCTGAGGCCGAAAATCTCATGGTCTTCTCTATTTTAATAAAGCTCTTACTTGCTTTAGTCTCTATAATCTTCTTGTAAATATCATATATTTACATGCTTAAAAACACCTGTTTGAAAAAGAAGTGTATTCTCTCACAGCAGGACAAGGGCAAGAGCAGAGAACTGAAAACAAAATCTGCTCTAGAAACCAACGTGAGAAAGAGAACTGATGACAGAAGTCCTCATACCCATCTCTCTTCAGCTGCTGGACAACTGTGGAGCAGCAGAATTGAAAGCCTGTACTGAACCTCCATTCTCCATGATCTTCTTTGATCTTTTTTCTGTGGTACCTAGTGACAGGACTAGAGGCAATGACAAAACCTACCACCCAGGAAGTTCCATCTTAACATGAGGAGGACTTTTTTACTTTGAGGGTGGTGGAGCACTGGCCCAGGTAGCCCAGGGAGGTGGTGGAGTCTCCATCTCTGGAGTTATTTAAAACCTGTCTTGACATCATCTTGTGAAAACCTGCTCTAGGTGATCCTGCTCTGGCTGGGTGGTTGGACTAAATGATCTCCAGAGGTCCCCTCCAACCCCTAACATTCTGGGATTCTGGGATTCTGTGGTAGGTCTGGAAGGTGAGATTGAAGACCCCATGTTTTAGTTTTCTTGGTTTGTTTTGAGTTTTTTTCTGAGCACACAGTGAATTTAGGACGTAATAATACAAATGGATAAATATCCTCACTGTCAGAATCAGGAAAATGATGCACTGCAAAGAAATGACATGTACAAAGGTATGGTAAAAGCTAAGGGGAATGTCACTGCTTGTTGAAGTTGACTGAATTCTGTACAGCTATAGATTCATAGATATGCCAAAAGTGGATCACGTGGTACTTTTATTCCTCTTAAAAATTAATCCACTGGTAAGACGCAAGTTCTGAGAAACGGAGTCTTTGAGTTTGCTGTGCTGAACTCTTATCCTTTATAAAAACTGATGATATCCTTCCTGTTACTTAAAGCCATGTAACATGTTCCTCAGCTGTGACCTACAAAGAAAACAACAAATCATGTAATTAAAGATTTTTGAAGAGATGTTATTCTTTTAAAATATATTGTTAAAATTTTTGAGTTTTTTAATTTTTACATTTTAAAATCTAAAATTTTAAAATCTACCACTCAATGACTAGCAAACAACTGTGATCCTGATATCTGACTTCAGTACCATTTCTTATGGAACGCTGTGGTACTCAAGCCCAGGAGAGATGGGTGAAAGACGGCTCCATGTGGCAATTTTTTAATAGAGAATCCATTTCCCAGCCTTAGCTAAAAACACAGCAGAAATAATACAGGGACTTGAATATGAAGGAGTTAATGTGAGTTGAGGATGACTGGTGAAACTTCTGAAGAGATGTACGTTTATTGGATTTATGTATGTGTATCTGTGAGTGTGTGGATATGCATGCAAATGACTCCTCCACTGTATATGCACCACATGAACATGTGACTTTTGAATATCTGCCTTCAAATACTCTAATCTAGTCTACTGTAATTCAAGCAAAGAAATTTACATGAGTAAATTGTGGAAAGCCCATGTAACTCTATGAATAAAGCTGATTAATTATGTTTAAATTTCTATAATCTGTTAAAAGGGTCAGCCCCCAAATTAGAAGAGTTTTCTATATTCCTATTATAAAACACAGACACTCTGCCTGAGCTAAATTAAATTTTTAAGCAGCCTCAGGAAAGAAAAAAAAAGATTTAAATTGCTGCCACAGGGAAATTTAAACCTGAGACATAAAGTAGAAAAGCGATCATCAACAGACTGTGAAACAGACCTTCGAGTTCTAGTTCCCATTTGAAAAAGTTTTAAACCAGTATTTTTTTTTTCTTTGTTTTGAACATAAAAATCTACTGAGAATGATAGTGCTGTTTAGCAAATACTCCTGTGATACAAATGAAGAAGTGTAATAATGTAATTTATTTTTGGGGAGTATATTTTTTACTGTATTTCACGACTTTCAGATGGTGTGCTATTAGTATCTCATCAAATAAAATTAAAATCATATTTACTTTATGCTTAGTTAAAATTGGGAATTGCAAATATCCACACTATGTTTTTGAGCATTAAAAAGTAGGATTAAATGGGTAGGAATATGACAACAGTAGAACAATAGTGTAATTAAAAATCCATGTGTCCATAAACATTATTCACTTATTTGATGCATCAAATCTGGAGATTACTTCTTGCAATTGACAGAGTCTAACAAAATTAAAAGTACATTACATTCAGTAATTTACATTTGCTTTTACTTCAAATATATTCTGTGTTATGAGAAGCCTGAGAATTTTGCTACAACTGGATCTTTGTTCAATGTGTAGGTAAAAAGAGGATGCAAGAGTAGTTGCAGAAGATGTTGGTCTTGTTGACTGCAACAACTATTTTAAAACATGTTTTAAATGCCTTCCTTCAGCAGTGTTACACCAAAATTCTCTGCCTTGAATAAGAGCACTAGGTATCCTTCATCCCTTTTGTTTTCTTGTGAAACTCTATCATCGAAATTAGTTATGAAGTGTTGTATTTGCTGAATGCACCAACATTTTAAGTTTGCAAAAAGAGGTAGGATCTCCTGTATTCTAACTGACACTTAAAATATAATTTTGAAGTAGAGCAAAAGACGAAAGATTGTACAAATAATACCAAAAATGAATATCTAAAAAGCACTGTTTCTAAATGAATCTTCTGCAATGGTTTTGATCTTCCATGAAAATTTTCACAGAATGGAACTTTTTACATGGTATTCTAGGAAGAAACTCTAGGAAAGTGTTTCTTGGAAAAAATACATAAAAGATTTTCCCCACCAGTTTGTTCAGATACATAAGTTCCAGAAAACTTGGGAGAGCTTACTTCTGAGGTGCTCACTATGACCTCAAAGAGTTATTTTAGTTAGATAATTCAACGTTTTGACTAGACATCTTAGACAAATAGTGGGGAAAGAAAAATAATGAAGAGCCATGAATGACCAATATTTGTTAACCAGTATATCAGTTAAAATGTTAACAAGAACATCCAGTGAATTTTGAATTATCTGAATAATAATTTGGTTTAGGATTAATGAAACTGTTCAGATTTGGTATTTCTTAAATATGTCATATGTCTAAATATACACAAATGAGATGCAGATGCAATGACTTCACAGCAGAATGAAACAGCCACTTTATTTATTATGTTTTCAAATCAGTTTCTTTATTGTCTACTCAATATAGAATTAGGGTATTGTGTTGTTACAGTGCAGAATGACATATTTACAACACCAAAACTCAAGAAATCATAGCTTGAAATATGTCTTTGAGTCCCTAAAGTCATTTAAATGCTTTGAGAAGGAGTGATAGACTTCGTGACTGACCTTTTGTGTTAAGTAATCCATTGATTGTATTTAAAAATGAAGCAGAGAGGATCTTCTTTAAGAATTTAATGTGAGAATATTAAATAGATTTTGAAAGACTTTTATACTGTAGTCTATGTTCTTTCTCAATTTGGGGAAGATCATGGACTTCGACTGATCTTTTGTTGGTTGGTTGGTTTGGGGTTTTTTTTGGGGGGGGGTTTTTTGCTTCATTTTTTTTTCTCTATTATACTGTTATTATTATTGTATTATTATAGAACAAGGACTGCTAGAAATTATTAAAATCCTAAACCATATGGTTTTCTGTAATGCTACAGTTTTGCACCATATTGGACCTGTGAAGATATAACCTATTTTACTCTTACCAGTTACAAAATGGATCAAAATATTAATGATGCTGGAGAGACCTAAGTGTAAATGAAATACAGAATTCTAAATACTACAGGGCAGGCCTATAGTTTAATTCAGATTTTCCTGTAAAGCTAGCCTGAATATACTATAATTGAAAATTTTGTAACGTAAAAAATGGATTTTTGAGACAAAAAAATTTTTAGACTCCTTTTTTATTGTTATTTTTTTCATAATGCTGTATATCTGCTAGAATGGACTATACTGAACCTTCTTAAGGCATATATGTAATGTTGTGGGTGTCATATAGTTTCTCATGCCATTTCTGTTCTGTGATATTAAGTCATTAAGCTACATATAAAGCAGAAATCTATAACTGAATTACTTATATATTACCAACTTATCGTTATGGTTTCTTTTTGCACTCTGAAAAGGCTATTTTACTATTTTACTTATTTGCTTTTTTTTGTACCTATCACGAAGTTGTGATAGGCAATCTCAATGTGCTAAATCTCAATGTGCTAAAAACATGTTTGTTTGATGTTGTGTGAAGGAGACCTGGGTGCAAATCCTCTAAAAATTAACAAAATTCTGACTTTAGCCATCTTGTTTATGAAGTTTTCCACTGGTTTGATAAAACAAAGGAATTCTTATCCCAAGGTGTTAGTTTTGAGAAATTTAGATGTCCGATACACCTGTTGTGTTTCAGTCTGCGTTTTCCAGTTTGGAGATTAATCTATAATCTTTGTTTGAGATCAGCCAGGAAAAACAGTTTAACTGCTTAACCTAAATTACTTCAAATTTTCCTCAGCAATTATTGTAAATCTCTTTTGACTGAAAAATGGCTAAAACTTTTAGTAACTTCAGTGCATAATGTGGGATGTAAACCCTCCATATGATCTTCTGCTTTAATACACTCTTCTGGAGTCCCCTGAAGTGTAAATGCAGTATTTAAAAATTTCATAGAAATATTAAAGAATGTAGATTTCTATGCCATTTCATTAGGAATTTCAAACCTGCATTGAAAAGAGTATTTGTAACCTAAACCCATATTTTTTCAGGATGTAGTTTAGCCAAAGCCAACTTTATGCCCAACCTAAGCTGTAGGACCATGTTGAACATGTTGGATCATAAGGAAGAAGCTGGAGTTTACTGAAAAAGAGCAAGATCACAGTCAGCAATGAATGTTTAGCTCCTATTTGGGAAATATGGATAGACTGATGATGGGCTATGGTAGTGTCCTCCTGGAGATGCTCTGTGCTCTAACCACATTTAATGTTCTGCACCTGAGCAGAACAGGTTAAGATCAGATCAAGAACAGATCAAGATTAAGAACAGGTTAAGATCAGATCAAGGGGTTTGGTAGTAACCTTCGA
>VWZO01006762.1:3876-37108 GCA_013396975.1 Bucco capensis | reverse complement strand
AAGTTGGTTAGGCAGGACCTTCCCTTCATAAACCCATGTTGACTAGGCCTGATGCCCTGGTTTTCTCGTACTTGTTGGTTGATTGTATTTAGGATGACCTGCTCCATAATCCTGCCAGGAACTGAGGTCAAGCTGACAGGTCTATAGTTTTCTGGAATCTCCCTCTGGCCCTTCTTGTAGATGGGCATCACATTGGCCAGCCTCCAGTCATCTGGGACTTCCCCACTTAGCCAGGACCAGTAATAAATGATGGAAAGTGGCTTAGCTAGCTCTTGTGCCAGCTCTTTAAGCACCCAGATGGATCCCATCTGGACCCATAGACTTATTTGGATTTAAGTTAGACAGCAGGTCTCTAACTACTTCCTCCTGGATTTCAGGAGGGATATTTTGCTCCCCATCCCTATCTACCAACTCAGGAGTCCGGTTGTCCTGAGGATAGTCAGTCTTCTTGTTGAAGACTGAGGGAAAGAAGGTGCTCAGTATCTCAGCCTTTTCCTTGTCTTGTGTATAAAATACACAAGTGCCAATAGCCATTATGGTCTGAATGTAATGGCACAGGGAATAAGAACTTGTTTCCAAAATACGTATTTGAAAGGGAGTTGTTTTTTTTAACACGACTTACAAGTCTTTCTGTTGCTCAGCTCTTTCTCTTCTGATATTTGTGATTTTTACTGGTGCTTTTTACTAATTGTTCTTTTTCTGTAGTTAGCAGACTCACGGGCTATCCAAAAGACTAATTTTTCTCCTGCTTAGTATTAGTAAATTTCATAAAAACTGCTAGACAGGATATTCCTTTAGGTGTCTCCTGAGATCTGCACAGGAATGTTTGGTTGCAAGCCCATGTCATTTATGATCCTCCATACTACTATGGCACTTGGAGGGACTCACATATTATGAAAACGCAAAATAACACTGCTAGCACAGTTTTTTTGTTAGAAAAACTTTGTAAAATAATATGGAGGACAAGGCTTGTTGCTTTCGCTTTCTCATTTTGGAAAGTATAGAAGTGTATGACCTCAGTCTCTGGGTACTCTGTCAAGGGTATACATATAGTAGTACTATACTGTGGTGATGATGATGATACCAAGGGCTAATGCTCTTATTTATATATTGTTATTTATATGGGGTACTGGAAAGTTCCAGCGTGTTACTCAAACCTGCTGGTAAAACAACTTTTCCCCTTACCAGCAAGTTTCCTTACTTTCTGGTAATAGTGGGATTAGAAAGATTCATAGTTATTGCTCTATGATCAATATGGTTTAGTATGCATTAAAAAAAATTTTTCTCTTGCAGTTAACATGGAGTCTGACAGGTTTGTTCTCTTAGGTTGTTTATCTTGTCTTCTTGCCAAGATTTATTTGACGGGGAGGACATGAACCAAACAAAAAACCGAAAACAAATCTCCTCTATTTTCCTCCTCCTTTTACTCCTCTTTGAACATACCCTTGCTGTATCTTTTTTTTCCTTATTTATTTGTTGGTTTGGGGTTGGTTTTTTTTTTTCCCCTTTTTTGGTCAGTGTTACATGGTGCAGCACACTGCGTTTTGTAGATACTTCATATGTGATGCTCTGTGGAAACTGAACTTCAGTAGGATGTCTGTAAGCAAAATAAGGAAGATAGAGTTTAATTAATTTTTGAATTTCAACTAAAAAGGAGTTTTATGTTGAAATTAAATTGCGAACGGCATGCTTTACGTTGATGATCTTGATATACGTATTCTCATGAAGGACTTTGATGAGCAAGAGAAAATTATTCCATTACAGCATATGAGAACTTGATTAAAATAATTAGTTGAGATTAGCAAGTCTTTGCAATTTTTACTTAATTTCTTCTTAAAGGGAAGACATGTCTTTGGTTTTTGTTATGCCTACTAAGTGTAGGAATGTATAACAGTTTTCATGTGCACTGTCCATGTTTGTATGTATGTAGCAATACTTTAAAAAAAAAATCAGTAAAACTCTTGGAAGACTTAGTTCAAGTGCTCTTCTAGAAAAAAACAATGTTACTTGAACAGCTTCACTTTAAAAAAGTGATTTCATCTGTAAGGCTGCAAAAATATAAATGTGGTTGATTTTACTTATGGGTCAGGAATTTAAGTTATTTTTCCTCTTACTTTGAATGGTCTTGAATATGAGTTCAGGTTGATACTAAATTTTTGTAAGCTTTACTACCTGGAAATCTGATCAAGCATTTTTTAAGTACTAGGAAGTGTATATTCTTAATTGGTTGCAAATGAAGTCAGATCGCTTTCTGTGTCGTTGCTTTATTTTCTTTCATTCCCATGTCACAAGCTGCCAGTCTATTTTGGGAATAACTTGCTTCTAATATAGAAAGACAAGGCCTCATTATGAATTTGAATGCTTACCTCCCACTTTGATAAACTTTTGGTAACACTGGATAGTTAGAGAATTAGTTCTGTGATATGTCAAGTGTTTGTGTAATGGTCATACCACTTTTAAAGGAGTGACCATACCTTTCCCTTCATTTGTTTTTGAAAGACTTAGAAGGACTGAAGATGGGATTATTACATTTCGTTTTTGCTGGTTTTAATTAGAGGAAATAATTAGGTAATGTGAATAGTAAGGTTTTATACAGATAGAAAGCATTTGTAAGCACTATTAGCAATACAGTGTAGTGGCGCTCATTTTCTAACAATTACAGTGACTATCAAAATATTTCCTCTCAATTTGGTTTCTGTGGCAAGTCTTTCATGTTATTGCAATACTATCCACCTTCTCTATGTGATTAAATTCCTGTAGATAATTTTGGAATTAAAATTGGTTTAAGAAAATTTAATGAAACCAAGTTTGAAATAATCATTCACACTTTTAAAGAATACTGTTAATTTGGCCGACACCTTTGTATATGTCTCTTGGAAAACTGCTAATCAAAGAGAAAGACTTTCAAATTTCTTTTACTTATTTTCACCCTTTTTCATTTTTAATACAGCAGTAGATAAAATGATTTTTAGTTTGTTACTGAATAATAATGTTACCAAAAGTGAATTAACTTCTGAATTGTGTTCAACCTCTGTTTATACCTGTTGCTATAGACAGTATAGTGTTTTTTAAAAGGATGAGTTAATTCACAGAATAATGGTTGATTTGCCAAACTTTGAACTGTTCAATTCTGGGCCGATATTTGAAAATGGACTTTGAATTAGTATTAGGGCAACCTCCATGTTTTCTTTCAAGTTCTTCCTCAACTTTAACTTTTGATAGTTCCTAGTTGTAGATGGCTGATAATCCTGTTATTTCTTAAGGCTGGGGTTTATGGTTGGTTGGTTGTTTTTAAGCTGGCAGCTCTAACCGTCTGTCTACCTGTGCCCACTTACAGTCTATGGAAAGTTTTTTTACACCTTATTCACAGTGCGGTACTTGTACAATCCAGTCAAACTTAAGTGAGGTGCAGCCACTAAAATTAGTGGTAATGGCCTTCCTTTATTAGTTTGTACATTTAATAGTTTGTAACTCTGCTTATTTTAACTCTAAAGGCTACTACTACATACGTAGATAAAAAGTTACACTACTTCTGATGTGCTGTCAATAACAACTGTTTAAGTCAGTAATTGTAGTAGGAATAAACCCCCCCCCCCCTTTTTTTTTAATTGAGGGCATCCAGTTGGACAGAGTAGTGAAATTCCTTTTATTCTTAGGCATATTTCTGTATGTTCAGCATAGCTGCATTGTAAATTAATGACATATAGACTCTTGGATTGGACCTGAATTTACCCAGACAGTGGCCAAGCTTAATTTGTGCAGACTTTTTTTGGTATTAATGTGATGTAGCATATATGCCTGGCAATTGATAAAAGAACATCAAGAGCAGTATTTTATGGTCATATATCTGCAGTGTATAATATGAATAGCTGCTATTGAGCCTATTGTCAAACCTGGCAAAATGTTTATTAATAGCTGCAAATCAATAGTAACACTTCGGTTTTGCTAATACTGTGTGGCTTATTTGTCTTTAATATGCTTTTATGTTATGACTTTTAAAATATCTGTAAAACATTGACCTGAAGGTAGAAAATAGTTGCCAATTCCAGTGTTTTGGAGCTCTGCTGTGAAGGACAGTATATGGACTTGAGTACATGCTGAAATGGATGTATTAAGTGATGGCTTAGCCAATATCAGATGCATCTTGTTTTACCTTCATCACTGAATGCAGAAGTGCAGATGGTCTGAGGAACCAGCCAGTCTATGGTCCTGGATTAACTGCTGTAGTTGCATTTTAACTAGACTTTCTCCAACATAACAGGAAGACTTAGAATGTATGTGCATTAGTGAGTTTGTGTATTTTTCTGCTTTCGACACTTTCCCATCTTAGGAATTTACAGATCTTTTGTTCCTCAATATTGAGGTGTCTACAGTTTTCTGGCCTGTGATGTGTGATAAGGACGGAGGGAATTATAGTTAATGAACTATGCATAACAAATTCACCAAGCTTTTTATCCACCTAAATTTGGTTAAATCTCCTGTGATTGGAAATTTTATTGACCTTGTTAGAGACTGTAGCCAGACCTTTAGTTGGCTTAACACTGTCTTACTAGTGACAAAAAAAATGCCAAAGATGTTAAAGATTGAAAAACAGTTGCCATTGTATGAACTGTGTTTGCTTTTGGAAATCTTGATCTAACAGGAAATTTTCGGTGCCACTTAGTGTAAGGGTGTCTTTCTCAGCTTCCTTGTTGGTAAGCCATAACTGTGATTGGGTAGAGAACCCTTAAAAAAGATCTTATTTGTGAATTTGGAAACTTGCTGACAGTGTAACAGAAACTGATGGTCTGATGGGTGGTTAACTGGAATTTTCAGGGCTAATGATGTAAGAAATCCTAATTGGAGGGAGGTGGATTTTTACATAAGCTTTCTGTTAATATCTATTACTTTAGTGGAAGGCTTAGAAGTTACTATGCTTGAATTTCTAGTATCTATAATACACTATGAAGAACAAGGTGGATTTAAGTTGTTTAATTTTAAAAGGAGTCAACCACGTAAGAGCGAATATTTTCCTTCTTCTCCAATGAAGTGCTCAAATTTGAAGTGAAAGCAAAGTTTTCATCTAGTTAAAGACAAACAGTTAAATATTTAACTACTGTGTCCAATGCTTCCTTTCTAATTTTCTGTGAATAGGGTTTTCGAACAACTGGTACTAGTGCTTACTAGAAATTTACCCCCATGATGTTAGAGCCAGAGTGCCTTTAAATAAGAGTGTGCAATGTCATACTAATAAGCAATAATCTGCATGTAAATAATAAGACACTTACAAGGTAGGTGGCTGTGTGTTGTATGTTGAAGGCATTTTTTTCTTCTCATCTTTGGGAATCCTAACCAGACAAGCAGAGAGGGATTAATATAGGACTTCTGGATAAAGGCTTAAGAAAACATTAAGAGAAGGTTTTCTGGGTGTATACATGTGCTTGACAAAATACCAAGCTCTCAGAATATACTGGCAGTCTCAAGGCCCCAGCTGAAAGGAGGGGCCTGTTGTGATGGATTGTGTTTTCCATTGTGTACAATTATTGCTTCAAAACATGCAAATCAAAAGGGTTGGTAAACAGAGGAAGACATATAGTGTAGAGCAAAAGCTGATGATGAGATAGCCCAGCTTTAATTTTCACACAGATCTCATTATTTTTAATCATTGCTGGAGATAGAGAGGAAGGGAAATTTAACAAGGGAAGAAGGAAAAAGTGAAACAGCATGGAACAAGCAAGCTTAAGTTTCTGTTTCATGCTTGAAAGCAGATACCAAATCCCTTATTGAATATCTTAGTTGGAACAGACCTACAATGATCATCTGGTCCAGCTGCCTGACCACTTCAGGGCTGACCAAAAGTTAAAGCAAATTATTAAGGACGTTATCCAAATGCTTCTTAAACACTACCAGGCTTAGCGCATCAATTACCTCTATAGGTAAAAAAAATCATTCCTAATGTCAAGTCTGAACCTTCCCTGATGCAGCTTTGAGCCATTTGCACATATCCTGTGTGTGTTTTGGTTCGTATAACTGCCTGATGGCCTTGATATTTAATCAGGTGTTGAATATTTTAACTTATTATCTAACCCTTTCATAGTCCATAGTTGTCAGACTAGCTGGTTTTTAAAATTATTAATTTAGGGAGTGTGGCAGTGTTTGGACTATAACCTGGTTACAATTTGTGTAATTGTGTTTCTTTTCTTGCAGGAAACACTGCATTACATGACTGTGCAGAATCTGGAAGTTTGGAGATCATGAAGATGCTTCTCAAGTATTGTGCTAAAATGGAAAAGGATGGTTATGGAATGACTCCCCTTCTGTCAGCTAGTGTTACAGGCCACACAAATATTGTGGATTTTCTGACCCAGCATGTACAGACTAGTAAAGCTGAGCGCATAAATGCTCTGGAACTTCTAGGAGCAACATTTGTGGACAAAAAAAGAGATCTTCTTGGTGCTTTGAAATACTGGAAACGAGCTATGGAAATGAGATACAGTGATAGGACTAATATCCTGAGCAAACCTGTACCACAAACACTGATTATGGCATATGATTATGCTAAAGAAGTAAACAGCTCAAAAGAGCTAGAAAACCTTATTGCAGACCCTGATGAAATGAGAATGCAAGCACTATTAATTAGAGAACGCATTCTTGGCCCTTCTCACCCAGATACATCCTACTACATTAGATACAGAGGTGCTGTCTATGCAGACTCTGGAAACTTCAAGCGCTGCATCAATTTATGGAAATATGCTTTGGACATGCAGCAGAGCAATCTTGATCCACTGAGCCCCATGACAGCCAGCAGTTTACTCTCGTTTGCTGAACTTTTCTCTTTCATGCTGCAGGATAGAGCAAAAGGCCTGCTAGGCACTACTGTCACATTTGATGATCTTATGGGTATACTGTGCAAAAGTGTTCTTGAAATAGAACGGGCCATGAAGCAAACTCAGTGCCCTCCTGATCCAATACAGCTGAACAAAGCTCTTTCCATAATTTTGCATTTAATTTGCTTGTTGGAGAAGGTACCTTGCAGCTCAGAACAGGAGCACTTTAAGAAACAGACTATTTACAAGTTTCTGAAGCTTCAGCCTAGAGGGAAGAATAACTTTAGTCCACTTCACCTTGCTGTTGACAAGAATACTACATGTGTGGGTCGCTACCCAGTTTGTAAATTTCCCTCTCTGCAAGTTACTGCTATCCTGGTGGAATGTGGTGCTGATGTAAATGTCAGGGACTCTGATAACAACAGTCCATTGCACGTTGCTGCACTGAACAACCATCCAGACATCATGAATCTTCTTATCAAGTCAGGTTCACACTTTGATGCCACAAACTCTCGTAAACAAACTGCTAGTGATTTGCTCGATGAGAAGGAAATGGCAAAAAATTTAATCCAGCCCATTAATCATACTACATTGCAGTGTCTTGCTGCTCGTGTTATAGTGAATCATAACATATACTATGCAGGACACATCCCTGAAAAACTAGAGAACTTTGTTTTGCTCCATAGATGATAGTGTGGAATTCCAGAGCACTGTTCTTGAAGCACGACTTGGTGACGGTATTTTCCTTGAGCACTGTTGTGATACACCAGCCTTCCCTTAGCTTGCTCCATTCTTGCTCTCATTGGCTAAAGCGTTGTTAGCATCAGATCTGCAGAGTTGTTTACCCAGTATTTAATATGAATATGCCATATAATACATTTTGTGGAATACTTAGAAATGTAATACCATGTTTAGACTCTTAAAATTGTCTGCCAAAGGCTTGTCTATTCTGGTCTTAATTTGCCTGTTGGGTGTTTAGAACTGCATTGAGTATTTTCCACTGATGTCTTTTTACTATAACTGTTATGTGAATTGTATGCAGTTGGAAGGTCATCTTTTTTTGGTTTTGCTTGAGCATTTCTGCTCTTACTCTGTTCTTTTTCTATGGACTCATTGCTAAACTGTACAAGTTGTATGGACTTGTTAATATCTGCAACTACCGTAAGTGCTTTTATCTTCTCTATGCACTGGCTTAAACATGACTGTTGTGTGTGAGCATATTTCTATGCAGCACTTGGCCAATTTCAACTTAAATGCCAATTTCATTTTGAAGTTTGTTTGGAGCTCTTTTGAGAATGCTGTCTTCATAGCATGATGAATTTTGGAGTTACTTATCAGCTCTCCAAACTTGGGTTTGCCTTTTTTGACTGCTGTAACTAAGGTTGCTTTCCTTTTGATCCTCTGGAAATGTCCTAAATTTGGTAGAGGAAAATCTGCTTTTTCTCATCATAGCCCACTTGAACTTTAAATCTGGAAACCATTACATTGCATCGTGCAATTAGGAGAAGAGTCCTCATTATGTACAACTGACACCTTCCCCTTTGCACTAATGTCTTGCTTGTGCTGGTTATGTGACTAGATGTGAAGTTTGCTCAAAGTTTAATCTCAAACTTAATGATACAGTTTAATGAGAAATAGATCAAATGTATGCTGTAGTTTAAAAGTTACAGATCAGCTTTAGCTACAAAAGAAACTAAAGCATGTTGGTGGCATGATGCTTATCAGTCCAGATCTAGACATCATCTAATATAGTACATGGCTGTATGCCAGGATGTTGAAAGTTCTATAGCGGTGTCCTTTTCTTCTTCATTTTAAGTATCTTTAGAAATACTTGCATGAATTTTTCATCTTTACTATGTCAGCTGTACTTAACAAAAAGCAGAAGTTCTGTTGTGTATATAGCTCCTAATTAAAGTACCTATTTTTATAGTATTTGCACAACAGCTTAGCTTTTACAGCAGAAAGGGCTCTTTTAACTTGATAAGAAATCTATAAATGAAGATCATAAATGTGAGTGCGATTCAGGTAATATAATTCAGCACTTTACTGTTGATTAATAGTAGAATTTATTATGGCACATAAGCCCTGCAAATGTCTTAAGGTGAAGTTAATTTCTGCTGGATAAAATACAGTTTACTTGCAAGTTTAGTGGTCCAGCATACTGGATATTCTTGACTTGATGTTTCATTTTAGAGGTTGGCAGTAAATGTACCTATGGGGCTTTTGCTCCAGAAATTCAACAAGTTGATTTAGGCCTTTGTCAGTGATAGAAATATTTAGAAGCCAAATTAGTTACATAAAGTTAAAATTGTTTTAGGGGGTTCTACTATAATACTTTATTTTTAATTTAATTTTATAAGTTGATGTCAAAACATCTTTGTTGTTTGTGAATTAAGTTGAGGAAGAATATATCTTGGGAGCATATAAGAATAGTTCTTCCTTGCTTTGGGGCTGTTTTAGTGTTCCTGTTAGTGTACAGCATAGTGCCTACCAGCTTAGCCATTCTTTGGAAAAATATGGGGATATTTTTAAATACAGGTGTGTTGAAAGCAGTGCTATTTGTGTATTGCGACTTTCAGACTCTGTATTTTGAAGCAACTTTCACTGGTTTGTACTATGCTATGTCTGCTATGTATGAACTTGTGTGAATGAGGAAACCATGTTAGTTGCAAATGCACAGGAGTAAAATTCTGTCCAATTGACTGAATTTCTCTTAATTTGTAGTAATTAAAACACATGCCACCCAAGTTGTCATTTGTGAGAATGTGTAGTTTGATTTTTGAATTCTTTATTTTTTTAATATTATTATGTTCTACTACTCCCTAAGTAGTCACAATCAACAAATCGCACCACACAGGAAATGATCCACATTATACTACAAGTCATAAAAATAATTATTTTTCTGTTTGTCACAGAGAAAGGGATTTTTAGAGGTTTTTATACTCTGGGATCTGTACTGCTCTTTAGTGTTATGTTTGTTTTTGTTTTTTTAAAATTTCTGTCCTTACGGCTGTCATATATCTTGTTTAAAGTTAGTTGGATGTCATTAGTCCAGAAATATAATCTGAAAATTGTTAATTGTTACCAAATTCTTGTATGGAAAACATTCCCCAAAGAGAATGTGTGTCACTGTTAAGTGTATGTAAATCTAGTGAAAATTAGAACACGAAAAGTTCATTATGTTAGCTACTCTTAACCAATTTAATACAGACATACTGATTTATTGTATGTAGTTCTGTCTAAACATCTACCAATGTGCATCAGTCCTGAAGAATATCACCTCCATGGAGAATTTGTCATGGTGATGAATCTATCTACTGAGCTCTTACTTTGCCTTATAATTGGTCTTAGGCGTCAGACAGATGAGTTCATGCAATTTATACTGCTTTCCATTTACCCCATGGGTTTACATTGCCCTGATTTGAAACCAAATTGATGCAAAGCCTGTGCTAGGTGATACGTTAGGGATTAGTTCAGGATTTGCCGTTTTTGAGGGAGGGTTGGAACAGGAAGCCCAGTCTGAGATACATGTAGTAGCAGTTTTGCATGCTCACCCCCTGATTCAAACCAGTTTTGTCTCCACTTCAGTACAGATTCCAGCTTTCTGGACCAGATTTTTTTTTTTTTAATGCTACTGTTCAGAGATGGGAAAACATTTTGATGCTAAATGCAGTAGAATTGCTAGCTGGATTCAAACTGTGTTAAGGACAAGGAACTAAATATCATTCAGAACACAAAGAATTGTGTTACTTTTGTCATATTTTTAACACATTATTTTCCTGTTCTATTTTTTTCCTATTTGGGCTTTTTTTTTTTTAAATTTTTTTTTTTTTTTTTTGTGGAAGGTACTGCTTCTGAGCTACCGACGCAGAAAAACGTTTAGAATGCTACAGAAAAAATGATATGCCTCTGGAGGAGTGAAATAGGTTTTGAAATTGATTAGACAACTTACAGGTATGGCTCCCTAGAGACAAAGACACTGATACCTCCTTCTTTGTTGAGATATCTAAAGTTGTATTTTTTTAGGTAGGGGATAAATGCTTAAAGCAGTTTTTCTTCTGGTCATTTGGTTTTTAACTGAAATGCTTCACTTAGGAAGAGGAAGAGTGTTTTCAGGAAAAGATGAAATGCTTACCAAATTCTAAAACTGTATTCCTATTTTTATATCACTTATGATGGTAACAAGATTCCAGCTTTCTGTGATGTCTCAGTTCTGTTCATTAAGTGCAGTGTAAAGACACTTTCAGAAACACAGTGCAACAGTGTGGTTAGTTTTCCATATATACTTTACAGGAGTCCCTGGATAGGAAGTAATTTTGTCTATTTCCTAAGTCCCCAAAGAGCTCTTTTTTAATTAATGTTTTGCAACTGGTTAAAATTAACATCTTTATGTTTTTACAGAATGCTACTTTAAAAAAAAAGTAGAATGCTATAACGAAGTCCTTACAGGGGATTTATAAAAAAAGATTAAAACCTTATGAGGAAAAAAAATGTGCCTCTCCTCCATTTTATATGAACTGCAAGCCAATGGTGGGTAAGACTGCTCTTAAAATAACTTCCTCATGCATTCAAATATAGAGTGGAATGCCTGTTATACTTTAAAATGTTGACAAATTTAAGTAGACTAAACACTAATTTCTGTCTTCTGTGACTACAGTGAAGTCAACTGGTATGTAATTTGGGGGACATTGATGGGAGACAGACTAGACTGCTCATATCTCCTGGCTTTGAGCGTGAAAGTAACTGTTGAGCCCTCAGTGAGGGCAAAATGAAGAGCTGTTGTTGGTTTGGTTTTAACTAACATTGTGCTCCATTCTATCACAAAGACTTTCTATGCAGGGCTATCTCCATGTATGGAAATACCACAGTTTCTTTTTTATGTGAAATAATTTAGCTTTAATAGTAATGTAAAAAGGGAGTAACTAGCATATCTCTTTGCTCTTACTCTCCTTAGGTTCCAAATACAGATTACATTAAAAATATGTTTTGGACAACACCTGTCTGAGTCTATATATGTTTCCTTTAGGGTTGCTGCAATACTGATTAGTAAGCCACTTTTTCTGATGAGTGTAATTAATTAAATGTGAATGCTGTAGCTTTAGACTTTGATCCTTGTTTCATTAAGAGTTGTACCTTAAACAAAATACCATGTTTCATTCTCTCGCTTTCTGTGAAATGGTGGTCAAGCCAAGCCTTAAAGATCTGTTAGTGGGCAGTAGTAAAGAAGAGGCTTAAGCTGGGTGATACAGGAGACATCGTTTGCCCAGTTTCTAGAAAATGCAGTTAGTTGTTCTGTTAAACCTGTGAAAACATAGTAGTTTTATTTTATAAAATAAAAGTTGCCAGCAGGGCTCTGTAGGTAAGCAACAGACAATGTTTCAAGAAAGTTGCACAAATTAATTGTCTCCTTAAAACTTTTGATGTCTCTTCCCTATTGAATGGAGAATTTTTTAAAAAAAAAAAAAAAGGGTAGAATACTGTCAAGGTGAGAGAAGTCAGATACAAGGAGATCCTTATTAAAGGTAGCTAGAGAATGGAAGACTTTGAAGAATGTTACCATTGTAATTTCAAATGATCTTTATAGTTAGTAGTGACAATACTATACTTAAAGGCAGTGTATGCATCAGAGAGCTGAAATTTTAGATACAGGACTGATCACTAACAAACAGCATCAACAAAGTTGAGATTCTGGATAAGGAAAACTGATCCAGGGCTTTTACAGTAAGATAAATGTAACAGTTGGCTTTAATGAATTGAATATAGATTCTCTTAATTAGAAAGAGAAGAACAGGAAAGGATCATTTACATCAGAGGAACAAATAATGAAGTTTCTAGATGAAAGATGTTTTCATCTTGTAGTGTCTGCTGGTTACCTAACCTGTATTCCCACGCAAAAAATGCTTCTTAGCAGTCACAAATGCTGGCTGTCAGTTTAAGATCAAAACAAAGTTATACGTAAAGAGGGCAAAAGATGCCAAATGTATGGTGCATTACTCTGGCAAAGGCAATACATTAGTTTGTTTCCCACGTAATACTCGGAGAACCATATGCTAGCCACAGTGAAAACGAGAAAGCTCTCTCCCTCCCTGCAAATTAAAGCCTTTCCTTGTAGTTGGTCTGCAACATTCAGAAAAATTGAGAAATACTCCAAAAGAAGTTGTGGACAACAATGTTGAATTATGCAAAAAGGAAGAAAATGTGTTGCTTTCTGATTCTTACAAAGGTCCATTAGAAGCCAGTGAACGTGAGGCTATGATGTAAATGGCAATCACAAGGTGGGGGTTCCTATATGGAGTTCAAAGGGTTGCTTCTGTTGTATCTCCTGAAGATTTATCAAGTTATATGTTCCTTGCCAAATTTCTCTTTAGAAGGCTATTTGGAACCTCAGTCCTTCAATAATTAGGAACTTGAAACATTTTTTCACAGTTTTGCATGTTTGATCTTTTTGTAGTTTCAGCACTTCTCTATCCTTCAGACAGAGATGTCCTTTCTCAGCCTTCTTGTGATTAGGCTAAACCAACCAAACAAAAAGAATCACCAGCTGTAAGGATGAGCAAAGAACAGAGAATAATCCAGAGTAGAGTAAGCTGACCTAGTAGTTCAGTTCTCCTTTTTCCCCTCCATTGCTTTTATGTTACAAAACCCCCACTGATTTACTAAATACTTGTTGCTGCTGAACCTGCCAGTTTAACTTTCCAGTTCTTTCCTTGTTACAATGAGGGTTTTTTACGATTAACAATTGGTCTCTCTTCAGATACTTTAGCTTGTATTGTCCTCTTCTAATTTATGTTTGATGCCATTTTGTTCTGTTCACACAGCATTATCCTAACTGGAAGGTGCAACAAAATGCTCAGTGATTGAGCCAAACTTGGGCTATTTTTCATTTCCATCCCATAGTTTCAGAATAGTAAACTTGCTTTTTCCCCTTTTCTTCCTTTCTTTTTTTTTGTTTGTTTTTGTTTTTTGTTTTGTTTTGTTTGTTTTATTTTGCTTGTATGACTACCAGGCTCACACTCCACTTTTATTTCTAGCCTATAAGACAGAGTCCTCCTAAGCTGTCTGTGGTCTTTGTTTTTCTGAGTTTACTGGTTCAGGGAAATGTGGAAATGTGTCATGTTCTTTATCATGGGTTTTTTGGTTTGTTTTTTTTTGCTCGCACATTGAGAACTCCAGGGAGCTGCAAAAAAAAAAAAAAAATCCAACCAAACCAAGACCAGCCAACCACCGACCAAAAAACTAGGGTCAGCTCTAAAATAACAAAACATGCTCTGTGAGGGGGATGCCCAGTGAGTTGCTAAATGAGGAGTGCACATAGCTTACTTCAAATCCCACCTTTTGTTAACCTTAGAGCCAAACAACAGATTGTCCTGCACAGGGCTGGACCATGCAGGATGCACCCACCTCAGGTTTTAGTTAGATCAGGAGAGTGCTTTTGAAGTGAGTCTCCGAATTGTCGTCGCTTTGTGTGTTCAGATTCATATCACAGAGCTGTTGCTGTCACTGACCTGGATTCTTTTTTAATGAAGCTAAGCTGAAAGATGTGCTCCAAAACCTCACCTAACAGGCTTTGACCACTAATGGGTGTTAATTTCATGGGAGCAGATGATAAGTATTCTGAAATAATTCCTTTTTCTTCTCCTGTTCCCTCCACCCCCTGCAAAGTGTTAAAGACTTTTGATCATTGGCAGCAGTTCCAAATGGAGCACCAGATTTTGATCCTTGACACCAGTTGCAGACTTCCATGCTACAGATCTCCTGCTTGCTAATACAGGTGTAGCCATAGTTTTGTGTCTCTCTTCTTGTGTTAAACGTAAGTTGACAAATGCACTGGTTTGGTTTTCGCTTGTAAGTGGTTTCTGCCTATCCAGCGTAACATCCTATAATCTGTGTTATGCATTGAGCTGGAAAATTCAAATGAGATAATGTAGTTGATTGCTAAGGTGATGCTACCACTTCATTAGCTGATGGAAAATGGATCAGCCATACTGTATGTGCTGCTGATACTTCTTCATGACAGCATGACTAACTTCAGTACAAAATGCTGTCAGTATGGTGTAAAGAAATACTTGCTGCATTATACAAATGAAGAAACCTAAGGCATAGAATCAGTGACCTCTTAAAATGACCATAGGAAGTTTTTGCTGTAGCAAGGAGCAAGGTTCAGGTCACCAGACTCCAGGGATCTTAGTTTTCAGACTCCCTGCTCCAAATATGGGTTGACATTAGTAATTTTATACATAAAATCTGCTGTAACAAAAAAAAAACCAAACAACAACCAAAAAATCCAAAACCCCAACAAAACAAAACAAACCCAAAACACACAAACCCAAACATGCAGATGAAAAAACTCAGAACTAAACAAACAAAAAAACCCACAAAAAACCTCACAGCATCAGAATTTCTTACGGAAATTAGGCTGATATCTTACTGTATGTGTCGAACCCTCCCTCAGTAATTTTTTAACATACTGAACGTATAAATTCACCAGAAATAGAGCTAAATGTCTGTAACTTCCTTAAGAAGAGTAGTCTGTTCCCGCTCAAAAGAGTGTTCAACATGAACTTGACTGTTATTAGGCATGAGAGAATCCACACGGGGATTAAAGTATTTAGGACCATGGAAAAGGCTTTGATCATAGCTCAGGCTTTACTAGAGAGCAGCAGATCCAGTCACCCATCAGGACATGTCATACATTCATTGTATTCATATTCATTCATTAAAGGTCCTGCATCTGCTCATCAAGGTGGTAGCATCTGTACAGTCTAATTTCCCTCATTAGTTACTCAGTGTCCTCAGTTGTTGTAGCTAGCTGTAATGACCCAGAATGTAAATAAAAATTGAGGAAGCTGCACAAAATGTGAAAGTCTAGGACCATCTGTGACTGTATACTGACTATTGCACTAAATTAAATCTGTTTAGCATACATGCCAAAATTGTTTACAATTAATTTTGTTGAGAAGTTATGATTGCCTGCTAAGAGGTTTGGGGGTAATAGTGACTTCTGTTTCAGCTTTACGGGTTCTGACCTTCTTTGTATCTTGGTTTCTGTTGATCTCAGTGTGAGTTATGAGCAAGATCAGACTCCATAGTCATCCTCTTGCAAAATCTGCATTTCAGTTTTGCCAGACGGTAACTGTTGTATAGAAAAAGCTTAAAATGAAGTGAAATGAATCCTGGAAAACAAAACACACATCTGTTGGAAAACAGTACTGTAGGAAAAGAGATCTGGCACTTCTGAAAATCTGCCCAGTGAGATCTGTCCTCTCCTAAGTCTGCAGCAGGAATTTTCCTGAGATCTCCACCTCTGTCCATGCATGGGGTTCATTTTCCAGCTCTCCCAGGTTCTCTTTGTGCAGCATGCTTCTCCAGCTGCACCACTTTGCCCTTACACCCCACTGAATGCATCCGAGCATTCTGCCTGGCCCCAGCTGCCCTTGCTGTGTTCTACTACTGGAAGCCAAACCAGTTAGGCGCTCTCTGACAATGATGTCTAGGGAAGTCTGGTGTAGAGGATGAGCCATGGTGGCGCTTCAAAACTAAAAAATTAAAACCCANAGACCTCAAGTGATTTTCAGACTGTGCCTGTAAAACCCATAAAAGCTCAGTTTTTCCTCTATCCTTCATGACCCTTTCCTACCCATGCCATTGTTGCTTCCCATTGTGTTCTCCATCTCCTTTCTTCACTGTTTCCAATTGCTCTGGGGTGTTGCTGCTCCCCAACTGCTGCCATTGTAGCTATGTTAAAATGGGGAGAACTTAAGGAGGTTTGGCCCTTGTTATGTCTTAAGCAGCTTGTAATGTTTCTAAGCTGTGTCAGCTGGGAAGTAGGAGACTTGGAAGAAATGCACAATTTAACTTGCTTGTACTTTCTTCATCAGCTTGGTTCTTAATGAAGGTAAGGATGCTTAGTCTCATCATGAGTGTGAAATGTGGTCTCTGTTACTTGCTCTGTGCAATGTATTTTGTCTAACATGAAGTTGCGGATGCGCTCTGTGTAGGTTTTGCTTGTGTAAACTGTTACGACTTGATAAGCAAATCTCATCCTTAAATCAGTAATAATGAATTTCCTTCCATGCAGAAAGTACTTTCAAAGATTTTCTTATGTTTAAACACCCGGTCCTATGTTTTCAAATGTGCTAGTTGTGCAATTTTTTGCTTCTGAAAATGTACCTTAAAAATGTGTCATTCTCTCAGTGTCTTTCCAAGTCCCACTAGTTTGTCCATTAGGTTAATGCTGCTTAATGACCCCATTTTGCCCTTCTATGCAGTGTAAATACACGCTGATACTATGAATGTGACATTTCATGTATTTCTTCTTAACATGTTTGTTGATGGGGGTGTCAGGGGTGCCATCCTCTGCATTCACCAGCTCATAGCAGTCTTTCCTGACCATCTTGCATCTTTCATGCTGTTAAGCAAAGGTCTGAGCTTGTTCCTGGTGCAGCACATGCAAGGGATGAGGCTGAAAAGAGCACTTTTTGCTCTTGCTGTTGTAGGCAGCAATTATAGGGATCGTGATAGTTGCTGCTGGAAGTCCCCTTCTTCTGTCTCCTGTATGCAGCTACTGTCAGCCTCCATCAGAATAGGGACTGCATAAACAGGGTGTTGATCTAGGCAGTCCCTTGCTTTCAGCTGTACCGTGATCTGGAGCTAGGATGAAATACCAGTCAAGGTATCTGAACCTACTGCTATGGCTGCAAGCAGCATGGAGACAAGCTGGAGAGGTGCAACTCTTTCCTAGTAAACCATCAAACCCTGCTTGATTTAGTCTTCAGCTGGGTGATGTTGGTCTTATATTGGCAAAAAACTGCCAAGAAGAAAAGTGAAATGAGAGCAGCTACTGCAAAGCCAAGTTGACTTAGCAGGCAATAGTAAATTTTATTTGGGGAAGTAAAAAGATCCTGGAAGTACACTGAGTGGGAAACTTAATTATTGTAACTGTTAATAGCCAAAAGCAGTGCAAGACAACCAATAGAGATAGATCAGTGTCTATGCTCACATGATGTGAACTGCCAGGCTGGAAAAGAAATCTGAAATATCACCTCAGCAATTTTAGCAAAGCTTTCATCCCAGAAAAAAACGTAAGTAGAAATGTAGCTTTGTGTCTTTTCTAAGCAGTTGAGTTTTTATACATAGTCATCAAATCATTCTCTGACCCTGATTAATGCAAACTCACTAAAGTGTCTTCTGTAAAAAGCCTCTCAGCACAAACTTTTTACCTTCTAGGCAGAGTTCATCAACATAGTCAACTCTTCAGCAATCTACTCAGATAAAAGAGCACTCTTGAAGTGAGGAAATAGTCTCATCAGGGATAGAAACAAAAATGTTGTACGTGTTGTGCAACAGCATCAGAAAACTAGAAAGCAACTAAGTCATGAATAAGTCCTTGTTCAAAAGAGAAATTTCAGAATGTGGGGAGGACCATATATCCTTTCCTTAATTTAGGAAATCTGCCTATTGACAGCTGGAACAACTTATTTGCTTTATGTGTAAAATGTGCATAAAGACCTCTAGAAAAAAAAAGGTAATGTCCAGATCTCTTACTATATGTTGTCTGGAAGACAGTTGATGATGTTTCTTCCAAGAAAGCCCTTAGCTGGCAGCGGGCGACAATTCAGTAATTGTGCAGTCAGAATGCCAGGTTCTGGGGATATTGCTGTTATTCAAAACAGGGAAATCATCTACTTCCATACAGAGATGGGATTAACCAAAGATATCAAGAAGTCTTAGAAATTCAAAACCTTCCTAGAATTTGTAGTCTCTGACTCCAACCTCAGCATTTAAACTATGCAGGCTGGTGAAAGGCATCCTGAAGCTCCTGGGCTTAATACCTGGCATTGAACACATGTAGATGCTGAGGACCTCGAGAGAGGCTTAAGACGCTGCTTTGCCATTAACCAGGCAAGGCCCAGCAAGTGCACTTGTATTACATCAAGATATGTGTGTATAGCTCATGGCACAAATGTGCATATGCACATGTAGCAGAACACTGTGTGTGTAGGCATGCACATACTTGTAAATAGTGAAGAAAGCTCTTTTTGCTGCAAAAACTGAAAACATTACTTAGTAATTAGCTGTACTTTTAACGTCTGTTTTGTCTGAAGCAGCAAAGGCAAAGCAAAGTGACTTGAATTTACTTAGGCAACTGCAGAGATAAATGGAGGATTTATGGCTTGTGTGGCTCTCATACTGGCCATGGAGAAAAATGTGCTCTTGGACAAAGATATTCACCAAGCAGAAAACTCATTTGTATAGAGATTACTGGATTTTGTGTATTTAATAGCACATGATAGAACTGTATATATGGATAAGTAGACATTGTTTTTCTGGTTTGGCATGATTAAAAAAAATACTGTGACTACCTTGTATAAAAAAAGAAATAAAAAAATGAATATGTGTCCTTTCCTGCTGTGAGCACTTTACAATTGATTGCAAGCAACCACTTGTATTTTTGCCCTGCTGCCCCTGCAGATACCTCATCGATGAAGTCTGGCTTGTATTCACAGAACATCTGCATTGAGATTGCTCACTGAATGGAAAGAGGAAGAAGAATGATTTCCAGTATTAATAAAGATATGACATTTTTGAGAGGAACACCTACAGACTCAAATTCTGTAGGTCTTGGGTTTTTTTTCTTACAAGATTTTGTGGGTTGGCTTCTTACCCCCCAGAATGGAATAACTGTATGTAAAAGAGAACTGCAACAAAATGACTGTGTTTTGCCTCAAACAATCATACTGTCTAAAGAGTAGACATGTGGTTTACTTAAATAGCTCGCTTGCAAAAAACTGGTTAGCTGAGAACTTGTCTAATTCTTCACAGAAATGAAGACTATAAATCTCTTTGGCTTGTCTCTGGTGTCTGAAATAGTTCCAAAGCACAGATCTCCATTGTGCTGTGGTAGAGAAAGCATGGTTTATTTGATGTGCACCTCAGTATGAAATAACCATTAATAAAATATGTCCCTAGCCATGGTTTGTGCTGCAGGACATGTACTGGTAAGAGACACATCTGAAACAGGGCGAATAGCATGTGTGAGAATCAACGACAGGGAAGAACACAGACAGCAGGTTGCAGAACTAACATCTATGCCCATTGTCTGCTCCCTCATTTCAGACGTGGGTTTTTTCTAATTAAATGAAGACTTTAGTGTTTGTGGCTGTGACATTAGCATTTGTGAGTGAACCAGTGGTAGAGTTCTCATGTTTGCAGACAGCCTGAAGCTTTGGCATTCGGAAGAAAGTTATTTCCCAGACATCTCTCCAGGATGATGATGGTGAAACCTCACAATCATACAGTAGCATTATTAACTATGGAAATGCCAGCTAAAGCTTCTAGGAAAGAGAAAGAAAAGTCAGGATTATAAATAGTGTTCCACTGGCTTCCAAGGCTTAGTGAAGCTTAGGAGGGTGCCATCACATTCCTTGTTTTTCCTGATTCATGCAGTCTCCCACCTGGTGCTGTGGGCATACAGAGATGCAGTTCCTCCAGGAAACTGCACTCGGCTCATGTGCACTCCCTCCACAGTGCTCCTAAGGACTTCCTTAAGCTGCACTCTTGAAGACGAACCTTGAGGGTAGCACCTCCCTTGGAAGACTACCTCTGCTGCTTTCTTCTTCCCTGTTACAGAAGTCACTGGTAGCTGAAATCACCATTTTGTTGTCCTCTGAGATCAAGACTCTTGTCTTACATGGGAGCTTGCCAACACAGAGAATTTCTGCACTAGAAGAAGTTTGCTGGGAATCATCCTATCCTCCAGATTCAAGGTACTTCGTAATGTTTCAGAACACTCTGGAGCCAAATTCAGTAGATTTTGTAAACTAGAGAACAGACAGCATGCAAGATTGTAATGATGCCAGAGTGGTGAAGGGCAAAGGGAGTAGAGATGCAGTGGCTCAGCAGCAGGGAATCCTTCTGCCTTCCATCAGTGTGATTAGGGCTTCATAAATCAGGGAGAGACCTTTATGCCAGCAGCCTGGCACAGGTCCCTTGTAAAGTTAAGAAATTTCTCTAGTCAAGAGGAGTGGAAGCAACGGAATTATGTATGAGGAACTGAATGTACAGCAAAATGGGCACAGCCAATAATCACCATAGAGAAGGGAAATGGGAAAATGATGCTGAGGAGGGATACTTCCCATCACAGCTCATGTGGTCCTCAGCTCCAAAGGGTGTTCCTTGTAAAATGTGCAGGGTTGAGGCTGTGTGATTACATTGCTCCTGAGAGGATTTTGCTGCTACAAGGTTCTGAATTATTGGTGTGCTCACTTCTTATCAAGCCACAATATGCTAAAACAGGACTAAATTTTTCCTCCAGAGATAGGAATACACTGTGTGCACTGTTGTGCAAAGTGGAATTTTGCTAGGCATGATAAACCATTTAATAATACAAAATCTAGGTTGTCGCAGAGTACAGGGAACTTCTGATTAAGCTAACTGTATTTTTTTTCAAATACAAAAGACCTTTCAAAAATGTATTTGCAGTGTGCCTTGGCAAATTCCTGGGTTTGATGGTTTCGTGTTTTTCACATTTCATTCACTTTATACTGTTAGAAACTTAATATTAGAGTAGTTCTGAAACTGTGTGTCTCATAGCATCACAGCCCATCAAACTGGACTGATAACTAAGAATGTGCTTCTGCTAGTCCTCTTCCTGTGAGTAGTTCCACTGCTATAAAGGAAACTGGAAATGTACTTTATTTGTGACACTCAGCTAAATGCTAAGTATGCATGAGACTGCGTGTTTTCTAGCTATCGTTAGTTAGCCTTTCACAGGGTAATCTAGGCTGGATGGCTGCTCAGGATGTCTCACATCCAACCTCCAGCTGGAAGTGTGGCTAGCTATGAACCCAGGCCAGGTTGTCTTGGGGCTTTATCCAGTGGAGACTTGAAAATGTTGATGATAAGTGTTTCTTATGATATCATCTAGCCTCTCTGCTGCATATTTGGAGAGAAAGATTTCTCATTTATGCTTTTCAGTGCAGAACTATGTCATGGTTTACCAGAGTCAGACCAAGGTATGAGATACTTCTGCTTTTTGTCTTGGGTGGCTCAATGCACCAACATCTGGAGAGTAAGCTCCATGAACACATCATCTGTATTGATGAGATGTATTTGTCCATTTGAATTTGAGTTTTTTTCCTCCTAATATTAATTTAATAGATCAGCAAAATGCAGGTTTCCTCGCTAAGCATTTTTGAATTGCCCGTAGTTGTCTTATTTCTCCCTTACACTTCCTCATCTCTGATAATTTTTCAGCCACTAGATGCACTCCAAGTTCCCATTGCTCTCACTTCTTTGATCGAGCACTTCTTCCAGCATCTAGTCTCTCTAAACAGCTTCTTCACGTGCATAGACATGTGTGTATATAATTATGCAGAAGTGCAAAGTTAGAGGGAAAATGTGATGACAAAGTCAAACAATTTAAAAAATCAGTAAGTACTGCCAGCAGTCTCATTTTGCATTCCCACACACACGGCTGATCAGCTGCTGATAATTACATGATCTAGTTATTTTCTTCACAAAAACCTTCCTTGTTCCTTGGACAGGATGTGATTCTGGGTGTGAGTCAGGGCTGTGTAGTGAAGGAAGCTGTCTGCTCTTGCAGGAGCTAAAGGGCTTGTTGCAAAAGGGCTTGACAATTGCAAGAAAAACAAATGGATAGTCTTGTGGTTAAAGGAACTGCCCACTGCCCTGGCTAGTCAGATGCAACTTCACTTTAGTACAGGATTTTGGTGGTGCAAAGCATGTGGCTTCCACATAAATTCTCACTGGTGGTTACACTGAGCTTTTTGCACTTCCCAGTTGCTAAACACTTGATACCTGATGTTGGAAGCTCTGTATCTTCACAGATGCAAGTGAAGTCAATAGGAAAGATTTGGTTTAAACATATAAAGAAGTATGAAAAAGCTGACTATGTCTGTATTCTTAAAATATCAGGTCCATGTTTCAAACAGGACCTCAAAAACTTAGAATGGAAGGAGGCAGAGCTTGTTTAAGACAGCATTAGGAATGTTGTCAAACTCTAAAGTGAAAAGAGGGCCACAATCAGATATGATGGGCTTGCTGAAAGGACCCAATTCATTTGTGCATATCCTGTATGTCCCACAGGTGTACCACCCCACTGAAACGCCCCACAGGTGTACCACACTTCTCTGAAATGAGCCAGACACAAGTCCTGTCTTTATTAGGAGGAGAAGTGATGACTGCTGTTTTATGTGGTAGTGCAATGTCGTCTTCAGGCACTCCTCTCCCAGGGACAAGCCTCCATTCTACAGTCCTGCCTTCTCGCTTTTAATGGCTGGACCAGAGATTAATTGGTATTGTAGCCCCAGTCCTGCGGGAAAGGCAGTCAACAGCTGTGCCAGCATCAAATGTGCAAACAAGAGGGCTGAAATAAAATTCCCTGTGAAACCTTTGGGTTTGGAATTTACTGAGTAAAAAGTCTTCCTTCACAAACATAACGTATTTTCTTAAGCCTGGGGCTTTTTTGGTTTTGTAGGTGACAGGCTGAGGTGAGAAGGATGAGATGTGAGCATGTGTATCTGTGACTCTTAAGTTACCATCCTTCTGATGTCATTCACTCTGTTGTTACAGATATTTAGAGTGTTATTATACAAATATTTTACTCAGTATATACTAAGACTTCAGTTAAATTTGAAGTAGAGTGTAACGAGAATACACTGGTATAAGCTGGATCCTTCCTTTACTGGAGCTTGCACTGGATGTCATGCTCCTCCAACCTGCTAACACAACCCTTGAGTCCTTTGCTTTACTTCCAACCATGAAACATGAGGTTTGACCTTTATAGGGCAGAGCCGTTCCAGTGTTTGAGGGGGACTTCAGTGCTCAGCCCTATCATGGATGTGTGGAGCGATCTGACATTACAGGACAGTTTGTGTCCAGGTTGCTGGGAAACCCTCTCCCTCAGATACCGCCCTGTGTCTTTGTTCACATGTGACTGAATGGTGTACTGTGATACCTTCAGTTTACAACAATGATGGAGAAATAGGAAACAATTATATAAATTGCCTTATGTCTGGGAAAGAATAGGGCTTTATTGACTCTTGCTCCTGTGGCTGATCTGAGAACATGCACATTGAAGCGTAATTTCGGCAACACTGGTGCGAGGTGAATCAGAAAGGATCACACACATGTTGCATTACTTCCTTATAAAAGCGTTATCCAGCTGGAATATGACATCAAGCCTGTCATTTCAGGATAGAAATTTCAAGCATGCAAGTAACAGGTGCCCCTGCAAAATGCTGGACCTTTCAGGAAAGATTGCTCTTTAAACACCCAAGTGACTGTGTTTGTTTTGGTGACAGGTCACTAAGCAACCTGTGATCACTGAGATAATACAGTCTCAACAGTGTTCTCAGTACATTCGACATCTTTGGTATTGAATCACCATACTGTGAATTAGCACAGATAGGAGCTGCAGGGCTTTATCCATGGTTAAATGCTGTGGGCAGATATTCAGCTATGCCATTGGTTTCAAGTATCAACTAAAAAACCAGTATGCAGGTTTAGAGTAAATTTGTTGGGTTTAAATCATATACAGTATTGTCAGTTTTGGTAGTTAGCATGAAAATGGATTAATAGTTACAGAAGTCCATATTCAAATGTGGTAATTTGAGCATTAAAATTACACTTCCTAGCAGTGTTCAGGTAAGAGAATTTTTTGTTGCAAAAATTCAAGGCAACCAAACTCGCTGAAAAAGTGTTGGAGAGCAAAACCAGACAATATCTTTTAGAGGCTGGGTATATGTGAAATACAATAGTGCACACCTCTATGACTGAAACCTAAACTAGGTGGCCTCACCCAGCTGTTCCACAGTGAGCTCAACCTCAGCATCTGTCATACCTAACCATTGCGTTTAGTCACATGAAATTTAGCTTAGTGAAGCAAACAAAGTTGGTCATTTGTCTTCAAGAATATACATTGTTTTTTCCAACTTCTTGTAGAGCATTATGGGACATCTCCCCTAAAATAAATATCTCCATGATCCCTGCCCAAGGTGTTAGAAAGGACTGTCTCTAGGTTGGGACAGGGCATAAAGGATGTAGTGGGGGCTTTGCCTGAATCCTACAAATATCTTCATGATCAGTAAAACTTGTAGATAGCTAATCAGCAACACAGCTCAGTGCCAGACAATGGGAGGAGACACAAGAGCACTTTCTCACCCTTTGCAGTCCATAGAGGAGCCGTCTCCTTGGGAAACCATTGGCTGCAGAGTGCTGTGACATGCCATAAAACAGACCAGGGCATGCCTTTGCTTTTGTAACAAGACTTGTTAATACTTCTAGCAAGCAAACTAGCTTAGAAGTATGAGATCTGCACAACACAAATTTGTAAATCTCCTTTGCTAGACAGGAGTGAGCTACCTCAGGGTATGATCTGGCCCTGTGCTATGTGAATAACAGGAGGAAGTAAACAATAACATCAAAAATTATCTTAGAACACCAGGTGAAAAAGCATTACGGAGCAACTAAATAGCACTTATGTAGTAAAATGAGTTGGCACGTATGGGAAATCTGGGTGTTGGGACTGACTGTGTGCCTGGTCATGGCCCCATGGTTTTCTTTTGCAACAGGAGTGGCCAGCGTATAATCCTTCACACTGAATTTTCTGCTTCACTTCCTCTATGTCAAAACCTCAGTGTGGCCATAGTGTTTTATGTGTCTACATCTGCTAAGTTTAAGTTATTTGAGCATGGAGACATTTGAATGGCAAAAATTTACATGATGCTTCTCATTCCCCCTGAACAACGACAGGGCATGCCCACAGTGAGGTGTGTGACTGATGTGAAATGAGTGTGATGCTAATCTTGGCCAAAAACTCATGAGGAAGCAATGCTTGTTTCCTTTCCATGGAACACTGGTTTCAAAGGAGCTTAAAATCAGATACGGAACTGACTCAGCAATTTTATAAGAAAACTCCAGAAGGAAGAATTTGCTAGATGACTGTTTATATTGTATTCACTCGTTTTAAAACCAATTCCTAAAATATATTATTTACAATTCAGCCCACCTCCCAGCAGCACAGTCACTACTTGCTGAGAGGGACTAGCATTTATAGGGTGGTATAAGGGATCAAAGATTAAATTAAACTTCTGACAGTGCAGCTGCTTGGTTATGTCACCTGCCTTTCCCACCTAGCATGATGATATTTGTACCAGCTCTCTGGTTTATGGGTCTATATGTGTGTTAATACCAAATATCTTCATGCTGCCAGCAGCCCACTTAGCTTTAGTCTCTGCCGGTTGTGTTGCAGTTCATTTTTCTGGTCACAACTGAACTGATGCTCACAAAATCTTCAGGAGGAGAGTAATGCAACAAACTGCAACACATAGTTTTTTTTTTTTATCTTTCCCCTTTTTCCTCTCTCCCGTTTTCAAATTTCATCACATTTACAAACCTTTGGAAACAAGGCTGTGGGACAGGAAGAAGCTTATGACGGCATGACAAGCCCCAGAGCACATGCTTGTGTCTCTGCATAGTGTTCAAGGAGACCTCAGCAGCCCTGTGCTGTCTTGGGGTGTAGGGGGTCTGTACAGGGAATTTCTCTCTCAGGCTATCTGCTGCTGTAGACTGGTGGCTGAGTGGCAGCAGTGGCTGAAATGACTTGCTTCTGTATTTCTCCTGCCTGCCACCACTCAGGAGGCAAGTCTGGTGGAACAGACTGCTCAGCTGGGGCTTTTTGTGAGGGTGGGTGGTTGTTCTGTTTGTTCACAAAATGCTGAGGCCATGAAAGGGAACCACTCACCTTCCGAAAATATAATTTACATTTACAATTAACTTTACTGAAATACCCAAGAGGCAGCATAGGTTATCTTGCTAGTATCAGGGTCCACCAACCTCTAAGTTACTCAAGTGTATTAATTTCAAATGCATCTGCTTATTTTACATGTCTCAGTTTATTCATCCCTTGAGGAGGCGGTAACTTAAGTTGTTCAACAGCTGTGCAAATAGAGCCTTGGGCATTGCAAGTTAGGGAGAGGGGAAAAAAAAATCACCAAGAATTATGAACTTACTTGATGCTTTGCAAAAACTTGAAGATATTAATGGTTAAATAAATTCTAGGGTTCACTTTGCTTAGTCTTGATGTTATTCTTTATTTGATTAACAGTGCTGAGGGCTTAATAACCCTTCGGACTGCCATTCTTGATAAACAGAAATAAAATAGCAGATTTTAAAAATAAATATGGTTTGATTTTCATTGTAGAAGGAATAAAAGTAGCACTGGACTTGTATGTGTTAAATTTGACATGACCTTTTCTTGATGATTCATTGGAAATCTGTTTGGATTTACCTAGTAGAAGTGTTTGTTAGATGGTGTCGCAAGCTGTTTAGGGACCAGTGCGGGGTTCATTTGTTTACTCGGTAACAGAATTAAGACTCAAAACAGAGTCAAGTGCCGAACAGTTTATTTGCCCAAAAATAACTGCACAGGGTTAAAAGAGGGAAGGAGAGAATGAAAGGAGAGGAGATGATAGTTACCACCATCAGTCAGGGGATGTGGAGATGAAAAACCTGTTAAAATGCAAAAAGGCAAGCAGAGAAACATGCGGGCAAACAAGCGAGCTTATACAAACAGTCCAGCAGTCCGGCTGTCTGGCAGGGGGATCCTTCATGGACAGGTAGCTGGCCGGTGTCTGGCAGGTTGCTGGCAGTAGGCAGGTGGATGGCCGGTAGATGGCAACGCGGCAGGTTGCTGGCTGGCCGATGGTAGATGGCAAATTCCCCAGTCGAGGCTTCTTCTTTTATGGGGCTATCCCATACATTCTGGGAATTACGTCACGTGTTCCACGAATTATCCCACCCACCACCAGGTGGTGGTGTGCATGCCCAGTACTGTCTCTTGGGGGTCTTTTTGGGGGCCTTTGGGGGTCTTCAGGGGTCTTTTGCCCCCTTGTCACTCAAAACCCGAGGTCTGGGTGCATGCGTAGAGGTTTGGGACCCATACTTTGGAAAAGATGCGTGGTCACTGCCAGTGTCCTGCAGAGATAAGGCCCTGCCCAGAGGCCCTAGTTGTTTGTGAAGACCACAGCTTGGGGTCTGTCCTTATCACAATGTTCACAGCGAAGGTCCTTGTTTATCTGATGGTTTGTGGTTTTGGGTGTTTTTTGCCATTCTGCAGCCGTGGCGAACCAATAATTGGGCTCTGTCCCTTACAGATGGTCTTGCAGGAAATAATGCTGAAAACCAGATTAGAAATCCTGTGGTATCTTCAGCTTGTAAAAGCTTTCTTTTAAAGGAAAAATCTTGCCATCAGTGGACATAGGATGTTCTGCTAAGTGTACCAATGGAGTAAAGATTGGTGTGTGAAATGTTGTAAAAGCTTGAGAGCACATCTGCATCTATATGGTTTTAATACATTATCTAGAAGTGCCATCACCTACTTGTAGCAGGTGCTGGACTGTATAGAAAAGCTACACCTAGGCAAAATAGAACAAAACACTCAAACACTGCAGAGTCTGATTGTTTACCCACAGTCTGTCCCTCTTCCACTTTCTGCCAAGCAAATGCTGGCATAAGAAAGTTGGTGGCTTTCTGCCATTCCTTGCTTCCCCACTGCATGCTCTGTGTGGGGCAGCAGCTGGAGCTCAGGTGGGCTGGGGGGACCCACTGGGACATGCTGTGGGGCCTTTGCTGCAGCCAGGGGTTTGGCTTTGAATGGCCCAGCTGCAGCCTCTGGGATAACCAAGAAGCCAGGCTATTAACTACTCTGCTCTGCTAGGGATGCTAACTGCCACTGGTACACTGGGTGTCCGGAATCTCTGCTTTTTGCAACACTGCAATGTGCTTGCCACTGGCAAGTGCCCCCTGCAAGGCAGGGCAGGACTAGCCATACTATCCTGTGGGGTGGTCATTATGTGGGGATCTATGATTACCTCCCAAAGCAGGCTAAGGTCCTTTGTGCAGCACCAGATGTCACCGCCAATAGACAGAGGAGATATTAATATAATTCTGGCTAGTGGTACCAGTTGTTTTAAGTGTGGTGTCTTGCCAGGAAGAAAATCTGTTTACTGCTCTTGTGTCGTGTGTGTGTGCAACAGTGTTACAGAAAGGGAAGCTGAAAGTAACACAGAAAGAAATTAATGTATATTTGGGGACAGTCCTGTTTTCTCTGTAACACTGAAATGTAGAGGGTTTTCCACTTGCAGATTCACTTCTAAGGAGTCCAAACAGTTTTCTGAGAGAACTACTCTAGTGAGTTACTTGATTCATTTCCTGTTTAATTAGATAAAACATCACATTGTAAAAACCTTTCCCAAGGCATTTCTTTCCTCAGGAGGAAATGACCTCAAACTAATTTAAGCAATTCATGTGTTTTGGGGTTTCAGAATAAACAAACTACACTGAGTCTGAGGGCTACATTGTTGAAAGATGTTTGTATAAACATTGGTTCAGTATGGAAAAGTATCACCTACTTCAAAAGAGTTGAGGTTTGGAAACTCTCCAGGAAAATGTATGCTTCTGGTGTATAATATGTTGAACAGCAGAATTTCCTTGCTAACACCCAAATCAAGGCAAGCGGAGCCCCTGCACGGACTGAAGGAGGGGATACAAAAGCTGTTGCTGAAACTGCACCATCACTAGGAACTGACCAGTAAGATGCCACTGTAAGCAGCACTGGTGCTGGCTGTCAGTGCTACATGTGTTATTCTGCTTGCTGTTTGCACTGTTAATTGCAACTTTGCAACAGGACTGAGGTGGCTAAATGTACCAGCAGATCTAGAAAAGGATTAGGTGTTTTAAATTGACACTTCAAGGAAACACTACATGGTCTGCATGTATCTGACCCCCTAAAGTGTTTTTTTCCAGAGTGCATGCTAGAGAAAGGATTGTTTCATGCTTGTGCTGTGCTTTGTGCTCTTGCCCTAAGCAGTTATCACTGCTTGATATCTGTCTGAAATAGGGGACTAGACTGGACTCATGCTGGCAAGCTGTTTCTCTATTTCATTTCATCTTGTCTTGTACTGCTGAGTGCATGCTATCTCTCTGCAGCTCTGCCTTTTGCATCAAGGATCCTGAACCAAACACCTGTGGGTCATTCTGCCAGGCAGCAGGGTTCTGGTGAGGATATGGCAGGGTCTGACCTGTGTCACTTCACACAGCGCTTGCTTAAATGCCTAAGAATGTGTTTTTACCCACTCTATGTTCCTTTTTGCAAAACCAGGACCAGGAAAATCCCTCTGTTCATCCTTCCTGGGCCTTTCTTCCTGCTGCAGCTCTTGGAATATACTTTGCAGCTGTCTGAGTTGTTACTGAAAGGTGCTGATAACATCCGTGGATAATCAGCCTTGAGAAGGGCAGTTAATGAAGTTCTTGTTTCAGCGGCTGTGCTCATCTCATGCCTAGAATAGCCAAAGACATGTAGTACCTTAGTGCAATATTCATTGCACAGTGCTATTTTTGTCCCTTTCCCCTTCTTTCCAGCTTTCAACAACTTGCTGTGTGGATCCTCCTATTGTGTAGCATATGACAGTGGCCTCCAAAGTAGGAGAGCATGCAACCCAGGGGATGTGCAGGACACTGGGGTGGAGAGAGAAAACATTTTTCGTTCCATTAATGAACAAGATAAAATTATATTTTAAAAATAGTGCTTATTTCATCTTTACCTTGTCCTTTTTTAATTTCTATTTTTGTGTATGTTTCATAATGTACTTAATATATTAGTACAGTAGTAAATGTGTATTTTTTATAAATAATTAAATGTACATATATTGGATGTGCTTCTTTACAAATTTTTTACTGATAAGGGTGCACAATAAAAAAAAATTGGATTCCTCTGGCTTAAGAGACATGTTGGAAAGCTGACCTCTTCAAACTCTTCTGCTCCTTCAAAAGCTGGTTTGGTTTTCAACTCCAAATCAGTCCACCCCACTCAGGCTGTCATCTCCCTGACTGTCATCTACATGAATACTTCAAGACTGCCTGCTACATAGCTTTCAGTCTCACCTGAGGTCTATACAAACAATGGTATAAAGAACAGTTAGGCTAGGGTGAATTCTTTGTATTACCCAAGTGGAGCATGAAGTCAAACCAACTGATCTGAATGTAAACATAAGCATTCTGCACAGAAAGAGCAAGTGAGTTTGAAGTACCAATCAACTGACTGGATATTTGACTGGGAAATCAAAATCCGTGTTAGAAAATTATACTAACAGCTAAGTGGTAACACTAACACAGTGCCAGAGCTGACTTGGTGTACTGTATGTCCTCTGCCACAGGCTTAGGATGAATACATCCTCTTTTAATGCCTCCTTTTCATGTTTGTGAAATGAAGATCAATCACCTTTCTATAGTTTGCCATTTGTGTCAATTTTAGGGTTTTTATGACAGTGGCTGTAGCCTGCTGTGCGGCCAAGGAGATTGACCTCATCCTCCTTATGTTGACAGTGATCTAGGCTGTAAGGCTTAGATTCTGTGGTGGTCCTTCGCCACTGGCAAGTGCAGCTCAGTGTAGCTGCAGACATATAATGAGGTTGCATTTATACAAAAGGAGGGCAGTAACTAAATTCGGAACAACCTACTTAGACCATGTTTATTGAATTAGTAGGTACTGATGAAATTCAGTGTAAAGAGCTACAGTGGGGTATGGAAAAGAATCTGCACTGACCTGTGGAGGGTCACCTTCAGCTGTCCCTTTCTAGAGCAAGTTTGTTAATGGAAAAATGTTTGGAAATGGATGTAAATGAAACAGTAAATAAATCTTCCACAGGAAATTTAAAATCAATACATGGGAGGATTATGCTTATCTTTAACAATCTGACAGTAAATGTGCTGAACAAAGAGCAGGTGAAAATAATCCTCACCTTACTCAATAAGAAAGCTCTCCTGCATCCCATTTCAAGTTGTCATTCTCTGCTAACTGAAGAATTCCACTGGGAATTGTGAAGGAGTCATCCATGAGGAAATGTAGGTGTTTTTAATGTGGTCCCTCCTAGTAAGATGCATATGGGTCTGTGTGTGGATTTTTCTGAGTATTATTTGGCCTTACTGAAGAGGCACATGATTCAGTTTGACATGGAAACAGTCACAGTGTGATAGAAGCAGGTCTTCCTCAGAAGGAAAGTTTGGGGTTTTTGGGTGGAGACTTTCTTCTCCCGCCCCTTGAGAACAGAAACTTGGCCATCTGTGGGTGTTCAGTGCCTGAACTGTGGCTAGCAAGAGCTGCTGAGAAGAGATGAGCTGGGCCTCAAACAGTATGCTGTGTTTTATGTCCCTGAATATTTTACAGCTGGGGACCTTGATTTTGTGAAATGAGTATGTAGGTGATAGGAGCCTGCAGACCAGATGTGATTTATAGTGATAGGAATCTCTCCCAATGTAAATCCTGGACAATGCAGTGTCCTGGAGCTGCCAGAAGGTTGGTTGCTCTAAAATGTCCTTACTGAAAGACAAAAATATGAAAACTGGACAGTAGAAAAGTGACATGGACGATCATGAAGGGATTTTAAGTAGCAGGTATGATCATTGTTGATCCACATTAACTAATTTTAAAAGGACGAAAACCCCCTACTACTACTATCTTTGTTTTCAAGTTACAAATCAATAGCTTCTGGAGTGGATGGAGCCTGCCTCTTCTCAGGAAAGGATACTCTAGGCCTTGCACACATCCTTGCACCCTCAGACCAGCAGTACATGCAGCACACAGCCTGTAGCCTGCTGTAAATATTTAGGACTTCCCAAAGAAAGGCAAGAGCCTCATAAAAATAAATTAAAAAATCATTTTAAAAGCCAAGGATTGATTGCTGTAGTCAAAGGCTTGCATGTAACCCAGAAGTCAACTCCCAGCCTCTTGGTTATTATCTGTAATATCTACGATGTCTCCTTCCAGTTGTGTGCAGTGACATTAGAAGAAACAGACGAACCCAGTTCATTAATACATGGTACTGTGGCTGATGTCACTGTCACAATTTAGGGTTTTCCAACAATAATAAGGTCTACAGTGCACTAGCCTTGCTGGTGTCAGATACAAGGAAGAGAGTCTTTGCTCATGAGCTTGTGAGCTTGTGGACCTCATTGTTAGGCCTTGAAACCAGACTGAAGTGCTAGCAAGGCCCCTCAGCCTGTTGCTCTAAGGCATGCTGTGGACAGTACAGAACACTTGACATCTTAAGGGAGATGACCATGGGGATTAAATAGCCAAGAGCAAGTCAAAAGCTTATGGGTAGGAACTAGAGATCAAACTAACAAGGGAAACCTTGTGGTTGGAGTCTACTACAGGCCTCCAGATCAAGAGGAGTCTGTTGATGAAGCATTCCTACTCCAGCTCCAGGAGGCATCAGGCTCACAGGCTCTTGTCCTGCTGGGGGACTTCAACCACCCCGACATTTGCTGGAAAAACAATACAGCAAGCAGTAGGCAATTCAGAAGGCTCCTGGAGAGTCTGGATGAGAACTTCCTAACACAAGAAA
>VWZO01006760.1:17500-31835 GCA_013396975.1 Bucco capensis | reverse complement strand
AATAAAATGAAGTTTAATAAGTTAAAATGTAAGGTTCTGCATCTGTGTAGGAGTAATCCTAGATACGAGTACAGACTGGGTGAGGAACTCATTGAAATCAGCAGTGCTGAGAAGGACTTGGGTGTCAGGACAGATGAAAAGCTGGATATGAGCCAGCAATGTATACTCGCAGCCCAGAAAGCCAACCGCATCCTGGGCTGCATCAGGAGAGGCATGAGCAGCAGGTCTAGGGAGGTGATTCTGCCTCTCCACTCTGCCCTTGTGAGGCCCCATCTGGAGTACTGCATCCAGTTCTGGGGTCCTCAGCATAAAAAAAGATGCAGACGTGTTGGGAGAAGGTCCAGAGAAGGGCCACAAAGATGATCAAAGGACTAAAGAACCTCCCGTATGAGGAGAGGCTGAAGGAGTTGGGGTTGTTCAGCCTAGAAAAGAGAAGGCTTCGAGGGGATCTTATAGCAGCCTTTCAGTACCTAACGGGGGATTACAAGATAGAAGAGGAGAGACTTTTAAGCTGGTCAGATTGTAATATGAAAAGGGGGAATGGTTATAAACTGAAAGAGGGGAAATTTGGATTGGAGATTAGAAGGAAGTTCTTTACCTAAAGGGTGGTTAGGCACTGGAAGAGGTTGCCCAAAGAGGTTGTGGTTGTCCCATCCCTGGCAGTGTTCAAGGCCAGGCTGGATGTTGCCTTGGGCAACCTGGTCCAGTGTGTGGCATCCCTGCCCAAGGCATGGCGGTTGGAACTAGATGATCTCTAGAAGATCCCTTCCAACCTGGCCATTCTATGATTCTATACAATCATAATCAGTTCTCACAGGAAATTCCTCTGAGAATACATGTTATCAGCTTCTGAGAATCACAGCCTTTAATTTAGGCCACGTTTTTACTTACTATAGATTGCAGAAAAGAGAACAGTGGACATTTGAAAAGCTGTGAATAAGTGCTCACAAGAATCTTCAGAGAGAGGCATGATAGACATTCAGTAGAATTTAAGTATAAAGCAGAAAACACTGTTGGTAAACTAATGGTTAAGCATTGTGCTAACAAAGGACATGATAGGACCATTAGTCACTAATTTCCATCTTCCACAAGAGCAGATAAACACATAAATCTGAGTTGGACTACCCTGAACATTATCTCAAACACTGACTTTGTCCTATTCTCCCATCCGCTACATACACTGTGAGCAACAAGTCGTCTCTCAGCTTCCCACAGTAGATTAAATACTACCAGTATAAAAATTCCAAAGCCAGAAAACCAAAATTTCTCCAGCAAATAAAAAGGGGGAGTTCCCAACGTTTTGAGCTCTTCAACACCAGAACAAGTCTTTGAGAAACTACTTCTTTCTCAGTCAAGAAATGTGATAGGAAAAAGCAGATAGTAACTAAAGAGCCACAGAAAACTTCTAGCAGTTAGAAGCTTACGAGCCTCACAACTCAGGGTTTAGACAAGCAAGTGGCTTCAAAGAAGGATCTTTAAAAAAGAAAAAAAAAAGTGAGGAAAGGGAGATAGAAGGAACCTTCACAGAAATTGCTGCCAACATCTTGCAGACCCTGCGCTTGAGGCAGTAAGCATTAAATTTGTAACAAAAAAAAAACCACCATAGAAAAGGCAAAGGAAGGAGTGTACACTGCATGCATATATCTCGTGGGTCTAAGAATCCTCCCCAAAATCCCCTGTATATACACAATAGCAGGGCAATAATGTATAATGATTTTGATCCAGAGACAATATAGCTTAGCTTGAGCCTCACAAGAGGCCTTCCATTTAGTCACGGTTCACGAAATAGAAGCCCTTACCAGCACTGACAGAAAAGGTGATCCTGGCACCCCTCAGCAATTCAGATATTCATATAAAAGACACTGGCATTACAAACTAGTCCTGACTAGATGGAGTAACCACGTCTGCTGAGACAAGATGGTCCATGGCAGAAGGAATGACAGGAAACTAGCAAACTTACTTGGTTAGCCAAACATAGTATTGTTGTGAGAATGACCTCGCATTTAACTGGGAAAGGGAAATGGCTGGAAAAAGAAACATTTCACAGAAAATGTAGTTAACTTTAGAGAATATGAGAGAATTAGAGGATACAGGAGAACAAGAAACATACAAACCCAGTTATGTAGTAACACCACTCTAAGTGAGAAACAATTTAATACTAACTATACTGCTGAAAAAAAATTATTTTGTAAATGGTATGGATTCATCTTAGGCACTGTCCGGTAACTAAAGAATTACTTCTAAAAGGAAACTACATTACAAGAAGCTGTGTGTGAGAAAGTTCCAGCAAAATAAGTTTGTATTGAATTATTATTTATATCTACATCCTGTTCAGCCATTTAGGAAAAAAAAGTATAGTTCATGTTTTGTAGTCCCTTTGTGTAAAGCTTTAAAAAGGCTTCTGTTAAAAGAGGGAGGGCCCCAGTACTTATATCCTCCAATTCACACTGTGTGGCAACTCAGAGCCTTAAACCTGGATTTCCCTAAAAAAAATAAAGCCAACCTTATCAGTTCCTCATGAAGCACTTGGTTTAAGCTTTAAACAAAGAAATATAAGGGGGATGTTGAACTACAGTAAAAATAGTTGTGATCATGTTTATAGGTCTGTGTAACTTCATCAAAATATTTTGGTTGAGCTAAAACCAAGTTTTGCCAGTCAAGCAATAGCTCTGCACAACTGTTTTTCTACAGCTTTCTGCATGTTCCCAACACTCCTAACCTTTGAAAGAGGTAGGACTGGGCACAGAGAATGCCTAAGGACCCTTTTTGGGTATACATGGTCTTTCACAAGTAAGTATAAGGTCTTTTAGAGCCTGATGCAAACTTAATTACCCAAGCTAGTCTTCAATGAAAATACATGCTTCCCCTTTATATGCATATTTCTGACAGCAAATGCAGCTGAGTTCCTGTTAAAGACTATATAAAGGAGCCTAGCCAAAGCACGGCAGATGAAAAGGACACATGGAACCACTTCATTCACACAGAGTGTGCACAGAAGACAATAGCCAGCATTAAAATAAATTAACCATCACAGAAATTAACCAGCAGTAATGTAGATTTACTCACATTTCTATTAAAGATGAACACTTATACAACATTCTAAGAAACCTGGATAAGGAGTCAAAATGAGTCTGAGGCATTTTTACAGCACAGAAGGTAGTTCAGATAGACACTCATCTGATACAAACTAGCATAGGACAGACCTCTGTGGTCCCATACGTAATTGCTAATAATTTTGGTTATTAGTACTGTTGGATGATCAAGGAGAAGGTCATACACTAGAATAATCCTTTATTTTGCCACAAGAAATGATTTGAAGTACAACACATATACTACATTTCTGCATGAAAAGATTACAACAAGCCTTATTTGCAAGAGCAGAACGGAGTGGGTAAAAGTAGTGATTACAAAAAAACACATCAAGCCCAAACAACCATGAATAATACAAAATCACAACTGTTAAGTCCTCACCAAACAGAGAATATTTGTTTAAATTACCTCAATGTCATGATTAGTCGAAAATGTAATTCATTTTATTAAACAGCCATTACGAAGTAAGCATTGTGCTTTCAGGCTTTTTCAAAAAATAAAACAAGAAAAAAAACAATGTGCAAGACACTGAGCTCTAAAAATACATTTTCTTTCACGTTTACAGAGGTACATCTAAGATAAAAATTGCATATAGTGATCTGCTGAAGGTATTAGGTAACTGCGTCACATGACACTACAGAAAAGCAGCTGACTCTTGCATACTTGGGTTTTATTTTAAATAGATGCCATTCAAAATTAAATTGTAATTATATATAATAATCACGTAACAATCTGATCTATTTCTGTTTTAATTCAACAGTAGAGGAACTAGACTAAAACCAAATTAATTGCAAATGTTGCTCAAAAAATCCCCACAGAAATTTATTGTTTGGAAATTAATTTTCATTCATGTGGTTTTCATTTTTCTGAGTTTGGTTTTACTCTATTTTAAGCACCCATTCCACGCTTCCACCACCTCTCCCTAAATATGCCCCTTTCTTTTTGCTCTTGAACTTCATTGCACTTTTGGTTGGTTTTTGGGATCTGTTCTCTGTTAACTCTTAACTAAATACTATCCAACAACGGAAGCATTTACAACATTTTTTTGTTCAAAGTATAAAATTCTTCATGGGAGAAAATCTTGTCACTATAAAAATCACAGAGTCGCAGAACCTATCTTCTCAACAGCTACAGAAGAGGTGCCGAGTCACAGCTGGTAAGTCTCTTAAAAAAGCAGAAAGAAAAAACATCTGTTTCATGGTTTCACTCACTATTCTAGAAACATCCAAGTATACTTACGTTGTTTCTGCTGTCCAACACAATCAAATGCTAATTCTGGTGAAGCTTACCTCCTAACAGTCTTCCCAGGTATCCTTGACAGAAGAGTGCCTACACAGCAAATGATCCTCACCAAGCGATTTAACATGTTCAGCACGAAAATAATAAGCTGCTTCTGACTCCTGTTTTACTGAAATAAATAAAACAACAAGGGAGACCTATACAGCAGCACCTCTGAATTGTAACATGCCATACAAATAACTCCTTACTCTGGTTGTAAATTAGAGGATCTGTACAGAGTGACTCATCTGTTACAGAAAAAGTACATGACAATCATTTTCAAACAACAAAGAAAGAAACTTTTCTCCCTGTTTACTGTATGTAAAACAAAGAAGAGCTTAAACTGTAGTGAGAAAGATTAACAGGAGCTTTAGGTTAGCTTTTAGAAAAAGAGTGTGTAGAAGAATACGTCTAGTTGAACTCAGGAAGAGACTGTCGGACGAGATTACAGAATCTGCTGGGGTGTTTTAGAGATCCAGTCTGGTCAGGACTGATTTGGCCATAGCTCATCCTGCTTCTGAGCTAGGGATGAAGTAGATGACTTTCCCTCCTTTCAGCCCTATTTCTTATGATTCCATTGTGTGAACATAAAAAACAGAATAATTTTGTATCATGGCAGACTGTTTCTCAGGCTTCTTTATCAATCTGTGCCATGGAATTTTGCATCAGCAACACATTAATCCATTAAGTCGTCTGTCGACTAAGTCCTTCTTTCAAAAGCAAGAATTTCAACCCTGACAAAGCCAAAAATAGCCATTCAAAAGATCTTTACAAAAAAACAAGCCTTCTTTGGTATCCCAAAGAACTTTTGCAACGTTCCATCAAGAATCACAGAATCACTAAAGTTGGAAGAGACCTCTGAGATCATCAAGTCCAACCATCTACCTATCAGCACCACACTCCCTAAACCATGTCCCTAAGTACCATATCTATAAGCTTCTTAAACACCTCCAGGGACAGTGATTCCACCACCGTGCTGGGCAGCATGTTCCAATATTTAACAAACCTTTCAGTGAAGAAATTTTTCCTGATATCCGATCTAAACCTCCCCTGGTGCAACTTGAGGCCATTTCTTCCTGTCGTCTCACTGGTAACCCTGGAGAAGAGTCCTACCCCCATCTCACTCCAATCTCCTTTCAAGTAGTTGTAGAGAGGTCTCCCCTGAGCTGCTTCTTCTCCAGACTAAACATCACCAATTCCCTCAGCTGCTCCTCATAAGACTAGACCCCTCAGTAGCCTCATTGCCATTCTCTGGACACACTCTAATGCCTCTATGTCCTTCTCGTAGTGAGGGGCCCAAAATTGTACACAGTTCTCTAATTGCAGCCTCAGCAGCACTGAATACAGGGGCTCCTACTGGTCACACTGTTTTTGATAAAAGCTGTTGGCCTTCTCAGCCATGTGGGCACACTGCTGGCTCATGTTCAGTCAGCTATCAACCAGTACCCCCAGGCCTTTCTCCGCCAGGCAGCAATCCAACCACTCTTCCCCAAGGCTATAATGTTGCATGGGGTTATTGTAACCAAAGTGTAGGACCTGGCACTTGGACTTGTTGAAGCTAATGCCACTGGCCTCGACCCACCGATTTAGCCTATCCAGGTCCCTCTGCAGTGCCTCCCTACCCTCAAGGAGATCGACACTCCCTCCTACGTTGGTGTCATCTGCAAACTTACTGAGAGTAAGCTTGATCCCCTCATCCAGATCATTGATAAATATGCTGAGCAGAGACACCCCAACAGTGAACGCTGAGGAACACCACTCATGACCAGCCACTAACTGGATTGAACTCACCACTACTCTCAGGGCTTGGCCAGAGGGTTTGGTATTCGCTTTGTATACATATATCTGTTAATATTTGTATATATTTTATTTTTTTATTGTTTATTCTGATTAAAGTAGTTGCAGTTGTTTGGGTTTTTTTCCCAATCCACAACTCCTCTCAGTTTTTATTCCTTCCCTTCCCAGGGTAGGCAGGCAGAGCAGGGTAACAGAGTGTGTCTGTCACTGGCTTAGGGGTTACGCCAGGCCCTAACTCACCACAAGAAGATTAACTCAGGTTTCATTACAGGCTCAGCAGAACACATACCTAAAACCTCCGTTTCTTTTACTGTGGTTTTCTTGCTCATCTCATAGTCCTAGAGCCTCACATTTCTGCTGTATATATATATACACACATATATTTCTGCTGTATATACACACACACACACACACACACATTGACTATCCTATTCATGGCATATTTGGATTTAGAATTCACTATATATTCTTGTCTGAAAGGCTAAGGTCTAGTATTTGGGCTTCTCATGCTACTGTAGCCTCTGCTACTTGTGAAAAAGGAAATGAACCTGTTATGTCAAGGTGTGCATTTCCACAGCTGATCCCTTTCAGAGTTACCTATCTGTTCAAAGTCAATCGAGATGCTGTACTGGAAAGCATTTTAGAACCCTCGGACTCATGAGTTACTTGCCTCTAAAATCTCGTAACATGACCCAGACTGCTCTTGTAAGGCTCTCTCTTAGCAGATTCATTCTCTTCATAGCCAACAAATTCAACCAGATTAAAAACAAGACACAAGTCTTATAAAGACCAAGGCAAACGCATCTGAAATTCAGACCTTGAGGTTAATAATCAAAAAACTTCTCAAGTTTAACTACACTAGGAATCAAAGAGTATTAACTTCTCCCAGGACTCTAGGTACGACCCTACACAGAGTAGTTATTACTTCAGAGTATATTCCAGAGAAATGCACTGTAATGTCTTCATGTAATTCATGATGAAAACAAAATAAAGTAAGGAGAACTTTAAGAGAACACTAACACAACACAGGTCTGGCTAAGAAACAAAACCTCCCACGTTTTGTAAATGCATCCAGTTTTACAATCAGGGAACAAATAAACATCTTCCATAAGCTGAGGTTTATGTTGTCTGACTACACAACAGTGTGAACAGGTGTTAAAAAACATTATTAATGGATTTCAGAGAAGAAGATTCTAGCATATAATTTAACCCGTAATGTTTCATATGCATGCACACCTTTCCACCACCCACTCCAACAAACAACTGGAGAAGTTAAAACACTCAGTGCTAAAACTGGAGGAAATTAATAAAACAACACTAAGAAGTAAGTCTGAGGTACAAGGAAAGAGAAGAGGAGACTGAGGAGAGACCTCATTGTGGTTTATAATTTCCTCATCAGAGAGGAAGGGGTGGGTGCTGACCTCTTCTCTCTGGTGACCAGCAACTGGACCTGGGCAAATGGCATGAAGCTGTGCTTGGGGAAATTCAGGCTGCATGTTAGGAAGAGGTTCTTTACCCAGAGAGTGGTGGAGCGTTAGAACAGGCTCCCCAGGGAGGCAGTCACTGCACCAACTCTCATGGAGTTTAAGAAGCACTTGGACAATGCTCTCAGACACATGGTGTGACTTTGGGGTTGTTCTGTGCCTAAACAGGAGTTGGACTTTATGATCCTTGTGGCTCCCTTCCAACTCGGGGTATTTTGCGATTCTGTGGAAGAATAAAAGGCATTTTTTGTGTTAGTAGCAAGAAGGCCAGGATGAAGTAGAATGACATCAGAGAGATGAAGAAAACAAATGTGATGCTTAAGGGATCACTGAATAGGACGGAAGTGTAGACAATAGGTCACATAATGATTAACTGAACTGTGGAATGAAAAAGACAGTGACAAACAGTAGCAGATTATGTTGAGGTAACTGCATAAGCAGCTAAAGCAAAAACAAAAAACAAACAAACAAACAAAAAAGTCCCACAAAAAACTTAAACATGCAGAACAACACCACCTGGCTGACATTCAGGAGTTTTCAGGGGGCTAGGAGATAGTTAAACATGTTTTCCAGACCAGGTAACCAACAAATTACCACAAAATGGTCAGAGGTTGAGAGCATTTGCCTTCAGCCTCGTGAAAGCTAGAACTGCTACATATTAACTCTGTGTAGTCTTGCAGCTCTTCTTACATGCCTAGGTATCTCAGAGAGGACACGCTGACTTATTTCCTATGACTTGGACTGAGGACTTGCACTGCACTAGGTGTTTCTTAAACAAGAAGCAAACATACTGACAGCACATGGGGTACTGCTCCTCAAAGAGCAAGAAGATAAGCAAAAAGGTTAAAACACATTTTGGCCTGAGAGGCAATATCGAATAAAACAAAGGCAAATTACTTCTTGCACTGTTACGTGCTCTTAAAAAGGATGTCAAATGAGTTGAGGGAAACAAGGTGGGTCTAGTGCTTTAACTGATAGTATTAAATAGAGCTAAGAAACTGAATTTGCAAGTTTGGGAAGCCCTGGAAAAAATATTGCTGCAAAGGGAGGTACAAGAGTTTTGCTTATGTTCATACAACCAATTATGACAACACCAGAACCAGAATTTTGAAGTCTTGATTACAATACACCATGTGATAACTGTAAGTAACCTCTACTTTCCAAGACACACAGACATTCTTGACAGCACTTCTCACAACTTAATTTATAGAAGTCCATTTTGCAGAATGACATTTTAGATATTAATACACTTAATTACACAAAGCCACCTTCTGAAATGTAAGTATGTATATTTATACATACTCATACCAGTGGAACCAATGTATGAAATAACAGTATCTATTAAGCACTGTCATCGTCTACTCTTCAACAACATAATACACAGCAATATAAAACTATTAAAAATATAGTGCAATTTTGTACTGTATAAATCCTTGCCAATAAAAATGAAGTGGCACTCTTCAAAGGTCTTCATATTACATATTACAAATAGGTTTAAGATTTGTGTGAAATAATCAAACTGATTAAAATACAAACATTGCAATAGAAGCCTGACCCAAAAAGTGCTCTTTACTTAAAAAGGATCTAAAGGATGCTGTAGAACAGCCTTCCCAAAAGCATTTATGGTTTTAATTACACACGGACACAATCTCATATCATTTTGAAGACAGCAAGTTATGATTATAAAGAAACTTTTGCAGCAAGAATTTCAGCAGGCCACTTTCAAAATTAACTTCAATATCTAAGCAACTGTGTTTACAATGAGGAGAAATACTAAAAACACCAAGGACACACAGATACTAATGGAGAGAATTAGGAGGGTCTTTAAAAAAAAACTAAAGCTAACTCAGATGAAATTTTGTGGCATTTGATACACTTCCTTTGATTTCCTTTACCTAATACCCACTTGTGTGATCTCTTCCCTATTCTTGAACTACCACAAGATGTCTTCAGAAAACAGAGTTGAACTGCTATTTACAGTAGTAACCATAATAGTAACGTATCATTGATGCCCTCACGAAAAAGTGCCAGCATGTTCACATAGAAAAGCAATCTTTTATTAGTCCAGGGAAAGCTCACACTCTTGAGCTCACAGTATCAACACCTGATGAAGAGACTAATATCACTTCCGCTGCAACCTGACATCTTGTGAAGAAGGTAATTGTCCTGCAAGAAATAAAATTTCTAATACATTGTGGTTGTCCAGCTGCTGCTAAAGGCAGACACAGACTGACTGGAATCATTCTACAATTCATTGCTGAAAAGTAACATTACTTTTGGTAAGAACACAAATAACAACAGAACAATAAATGCAACTAAAACAGCTGTATGCAAATACTGTGAATGGTATAGATTACTGATACTCTCTATTTCAACTCACAAACCACCTCTTAGATTCTTATTTATGCAACTATACAAAGTAGAGAACATGACTGCACACACACAGAGCAGTTCATGCAGCTTTTGGCGTAATAGGGCAATCTTTCACCACAACTTAGAACTGCCCAGCCAGCCTCTAGAAATCCTTACAATTCAATGTGTGAAGTCTGCAAGTTTGTCGAACAGACATTTCATTCTCATAAAATTTAAGGATAATTTGGCAATACCTTTTGCAGTGAAATCAGTTACTATTTGTTAGAGGTTGTCAAAGGACTGTTAAGTACTGTGTGTACCAGTTAATAGCTCAGAGTAGCAATGCTGTTGCAGCAGCATTAGTCAGACAAAGCTGCTGAGAAATTTGAGTAGAGAACATGAGCTGCGGCCACAAGGAGAGGCTGCTCAACAACTCAAGTACAGTTTGCTTTAACCAATGGCCTCTGTGTAGAGAGCTGTATTCTCATCCTCACCCCTGACCCAGCCTTGATGATTTCCCACTTCACCTGTGTTTACTCTCCCCATTTGAGAAAAAAGTGTCACTTTTTTTTTTTTTTACATCAGAAAAATAAAAGAGAAACTCTCATAGCAAAAAAATTCCACAGTGTATCCAGCACTCATATCCACAAAACAACCCATGCACCAGAACATTCTGCCTTTCTCCTGTTTAGTTTAGCAGAATTGAACACCACAACCAGCATGGTTCAAAAGCAGCTTGACTACAGATTTGCAACAACAAAGAGGACATGCTCCCATCAAATGTAAGTCACTGACAAGACTCTGGTCATAGCAAGCAGCTTTTATTTAAGACTGGAAGTTGAAAACATTTACACCTTTCCTTTCCAGTGGTCTACCCAAAGAACATCAACAGTGACTGTGAATGGAATGCAGATTCCCCAAAGGGTAGGCACATGAAAGGATTTTTTCCTCCTGCCCTTTTGTGCCTTTGTTTTGCTGCTAATGTCAAGGACATGACATGGGAAAGGGAGGAGTAGACAGGATATGCTATATGAGCTCTGTTACAACTTTAACTCTGCATTTTCCAATGGGAAACCACATCAGGGAGGGGCAGAGTCTCGCAGGAAGCTTTCCATACTGTAAGTCACAGACTGGCTTCTGAACCTTTCCAAACATGCTCCCATTACTACCTGCTATTTCATGACTGCCTTTAGCTACCACCTCAGTTGGTGTCTCTTCTCTTTAGAGCTTTCTCTCCACCACTTCATGAACAAATGTTATTTCTGTTTTGTCCTAATGTCAGACAAATTCCTTAGCACACCAGCTGTTTCCAGTCAAACCAAGACATGAATTTATCATTATAAACAAAGACAAATGTAAGCTAAACCAAACCAGAGAACTAAAAGCACATTTGCAACATTTACTATACTTACCATATATAAACTACAGTAAGCACAGCTGTACAAATGCATCATTTATTTCCACATCTTTGTGTAAATTCAAGCCAAGAGGCTACTAATACCAAAATATCCATTACTCATCATTTTCAGGAAGATGTCAAAACTTGCCATACCTAACATCCAAGAAGCAGAAAATTCTACATAGGGCTTTTTGCTATCTTTACTGTTTTGTGTTTAAATGAGTGTTATCTATTGATGTCACATTCTGCAATCAGAGACAACAATTACTTTCTAATTTCCTGAGAAGGGAAAATGTCCTTTTCTAGTATTTTTCTTTCTAATGCATACCAGCAAAGGACCACGCTCCCACTAAGTCTCCTTAGCTTTTCTGCATAGTTCTCACCACTGCAGAGGCTTCTGTCCTTATCTTGTTACCCAAAACAAGTGATAGGAAAAATAACACTGTTCGCTTATTGCTGGAACCACAGAGAGCGGCGACAGGGAAGAAAACCTTATCATATCTGTTAAAAAAAATCTTACCATGATATGCAAACAACTGAGAAGACGACTCAAAACCTAGTACAGAATGTCGGAGAGCCTTTCTGAGCTGATATGTAGGCATAAAATCACGCATCCTGTTTGAGGTGAAATACTAAATATCTATAAAGGTGGCAAACACCCAACCATAAAAATCTGTTACAAGACCACAAATCTTGCATTATTTTTCCTTTGGAGTTCATATAGGTTGAGCCCTCCTTTACTATTTTATTAGGATTTCTACCTGGTTAAAAAAGTGAAATCAGAAAAAGAAAGGAATTTAATGATAATATAATGCTAAGCTTTGCTACAAGCTGTGATATGCTCACAACCTCCACAGTCACACAGATTCAGGAAGTTATCTGCCTTTTCCCACATTTGCAACTGACACATCTGACTCAGTAGTATAGAGGAAGAAGTAGAAACATGAACCTGAAAAGACTAGTACTTCTGCCAGAAGGTACTAACCGTGTAAATCATACAAATGAAATGGAGTTTTATTTTGGCTAGTTGTTTTTTAATCCCAGAAATTTTCATTTAAATTTATTACAATTTTAGGACACATCTTTCAGCAAAAACCTTTTAAGTACATATATAGTTTAACCGCCTCTGCTTTCCTACTCCCCTTTTGAGTATATACATTTAGAAGTAATCTCATCTGATTTAAACCCCCAAAACAGTAATCATACCTCCTTTTGAACTCTCATTAAGATCTGCACTTTTTCTAACTCAAGACAATGAAGCTTTATCCTCTCAGTCATGGTGGCTGAAGGCAGCAAAGGCTTTTTTTGCCAAGGATAACTACATAAACTATTCCTCCATCATAATCTGTATAGGTCTGAAAAACAGGAAGCCTATTTAATGGAGTACTAGAGCTGAAGTAATGGGTGCTCAGGAGTGTTACTGATAAGCAGCTTGATAACAAACTACAAGTGAGATATCTGTAGTCCAAAGGACTAGGACTATAGGCAAGATCCTCGCACCACTGTACAACAAGGGCATGCAGAACAGGAAGTGTCCAAATACAGTAAAAACTGAACACATGGTTTCATTTTGCTGAACAACTACTAAGGACTAAGATTTGAGAGATTGCTTAGCTTTTGGATCAAAATCATTCATTTTAAAAAAATAGATCTGCAAAACTGCATACAGTAGAAAACACTCGATACAAGATAAAATTAAATGGGAAAACTGAACTGGAGTTTTGCTTCTTGACATCAATAGGGAGCACTATACTTGCTAGCTGCCAGACCGCTCACATACAGAGCAACATACCCAGTGTCCGAGTTACATGACTGAGCATAAGCAGGGCACAGTGCAGAGAGAGGAACTATCACACAGCTTCCACACAGCTCTCACTTTAGCATGCCTCTCCCTTCACCGTGATACCAAAGCTGTCCAAACCCACTCTCCTGTCAGACCACCTGAAACTCACCTTTCCAGTGGCAGACATTTCTTTACAGGCAAGTACTCTTGGCACCTAGCAGAACTACCTTAGCATTTAAATGCAGTTTACATGAGCACATGTTCTCCCTCTGCACTATTGTCACAACAGTGCATCTCAACACCCTGAAGCTTACTTATTATCCTCCTCACTTTCCTCCCTTAAGTACCCGCAGTCAACAAAATCAGTTCCTCTCACCACCTTCATAAACCAAGCTAGCTATTTATATTTTGCAATTTAAAACATTTGATGAAATTAAATACTATGCTGACCAAAAGATCTCAATGAGACCTCACTTATCTCAAATTATTCTGGACAGCCTTCCAAAGAGCTGGCAGATGGTTTGCATACCTTGCGGCCATTAAAGCCTCCTATTGTAACACTTCTGATCCTTCAAGACAAGCATACTTTTATCACACAGGAATTTGTAGAGAGAAAGTCTTCCCAAGGAACTTAAAAGGCCACTGGAAAAACATGCTTTTCACTTTGCAAGTACCAGTTTTCTCCACAAGGATTTTGTCTATACTACCCAATTTTGTTACTTTCTACCATTTAGAAAACAGTCTTTTAGATTTTGAAAACAGAACACAAGCAAATGTCATACAAAAAAAACCTCAAGCAGATTTTAAGCCCTACCTGCAATCAAATTCTAAGAGAAAAAGCAAACTTTAAGCTTTGTGATTCTGTCCTCAAGTAAGACTTGCTGGAGGTACATAGCCCTCACCACAGCTGTTCAAAAATCACACTTCTGACTGTACAGTGTAAGAAAATGGGAAATGGTATGTGCCAGGCTTCCTCCTGAAAAGTATTAACAGTATGAGCAGTATTCCAACTCCAAAAGCTCCAGGATTTGAAGCATGAGTTGAGCAACAGTGTCTTATACATTGTAAGTAGAGCTTACACAATGAATTTCTACAAAACACCCCATTCATCTAACTGCTTCATCATTAACTGGAATAACTGGGAGTGGGGGG
>VWZO01006760.1:2578-17495 GCA_013396975.1 Bucco capensis | reverse complement strand
GGGGGGGGGGGGGGGAACCCAGAAAAAAATAACTTAGCACATTTGGGACATATATTTGAAGTAAACCTCTTATTTCTTTTACATAACTTCATTAAGATTTGGGACGTTTAACTTAACAGCATTTGGAAAATAGTAGGGCACTCCAGAAAAAGTTGACAACAATATTCGCATTCAGCTAACATGTTTTAATATATGACATTACTCAAACATCATGGATATTTAGAAGCAAATGTATATAAACACTTCAGCAATTACATGAGGCCAGAATTCTCTGCAACTGATACATGTGAATTCTAAACTTTCTTACACCTTATGATGTTGGCTGTATTTTTCTTTAGCTTTTTAACCAAAGTGGAGAATGCATCTTCTGTCTCGGTACTAGTAAATTTTTGACAGGATAAAACCATGCTGTAGTCTGTTTATGTAAACTAATATGACAAATCCCTTTTACTGCATTACTTAATCTTGATTCCCCCAAAAACAAGTAGCTTTCTTCACTCAAATGGCATTAACACTAACAAAAATTTAGTTAGAATATTGCCTTACCGTGTAAATGCCAATTCTACAAACAGCAAATGAGAGCTGGATACATTCAGACATAGTCTAAAGAAATTAAAATGAAGACATTACCAAGAATGCTATTTATTAAGAAATAAAGTTCTTCCCATCTCTCCCCTCTCCCCTGAAAGAAACACCTGATGGTATATTAATTTATCTTTCTTCTGTAAGACTGTATTAAACAAACTGAAAAAAATGTGATATAAATTCTGATTATGCAGATCCTTACTATCTTTCATACAGAAGCAGCTGCCAACACCATTACACTTACTAATCCAGTATTCATTCTAGGCCTCAAATTACCTAATAGTCCATAAAATGCCCGTACACAACATTAACATTTTGCAGCTCTAAGTCTCATTTACTTTTTTCTACCTTGGTTTAAAAACAACCTGCAAGAGACATTATTAAAACGAGGGGTTTTGCTTCTTAGTGGACCGTAAAGAGCTTCCCTGTTTAAATACTACAGTTTTTCTCTCCCTGTATCATTATTCAAATTCTCTTCCTCTGTATAAAAATAATGCATATAATTTAATGTTCCCATAATTCTGAAGTCAAACTCCTTTAATTTACTGAGATTTTCATGTTCAAAATAGATCTCTCTACTGTCATGAGTATTTTATTCAATCTCCTCTTACGGCTGCAAATATCATTAAGTTTTTACCCTCAATTTGCTCAACTTCTAATCTATCGTGATGCCACAATTCTATATCTTCTGCAGGCACCCAGAGAGGCTGAGGATGGACTATGAATTTCTGATGAAGCACATGAAAAACACCTTCTTTAAACAGCATCAAGAAGTCAGAAAATAAATCTAACTCCCCAACACCAAAATAAAACCTAATGTAGGTTTGCCATTTTATATACAGTCAGGTACAATAAACCTGGCTTACAGTGATTGATTTGTCACAAGAGTAACTGAGGAATTACTTTCAATAAGCTATCTGAGAAGTAACCATAGGCAAAAATTAAAGCAATCAAGCAAACATTTTTACTGTATGTTTAACAAGTTCATACATCATCTGCATGTATTTTAAGTTGCTGGAAGTAAAGTGCTGGATGCTACTTCAACAGCAGAGTTGAAAACATTTCTGTTTTTGCAGCTTCTGCTTTCTAACCTCTCCCCCCAAAAAATGCAATTGAATTACTCATCTAATTAGAACCATGATTAAAAAAAATTAAAAGAGCAACAATTACACATTATGAGTAATAAAAAAGTGTAGCAACATTTTTCTTTTGCTGTAACCATTAAATTGAAATATTAAACAACAGTATTTCACTGAATTGTCTGAAAGTCAAATAGAACAACACAAAATCCTGAAACCAAACCTCAACAGCACAGTTGATATTCTTATTTTACTGGAAGCAACCAAGAATACTATTACTGACAATGACATGTTGCTTCAACGCACCATTTAAATTGCCAGAACTTTTTTTCTTTCCCCCCCCTCCCCCGGCTTTCAGAACAAACATCCAGTTCTATGACTTCTGCTCTGAGTTTCCCAGAGAAAAGAAAAAGTCACGGAAAAATAGGAAGAGAAGTGACTTTGAGAAATCCTATGTTACACAAAGTGATAGGGAGGGCTTATAAACCATACCTATACCTCTCCTGAGAGTATCTGTAGATCTTGTTCTAAAGATTCCAGGGGATGGATGTCTGTCCCAAGCAACCTAACCCAGTGCTTCATTACCCGAACTACTAGAAAAATTCCTAATGTATATAACCTGAGTCTGCCCCAATTTAAGCCCATATTTAATACAGGGCAAAACATACAGTGTTTGGTATTTTCAGTATGATGGCAGACCCAAGTCTATACTCGAAGTAACAGATTATTTCAGGTTGCAAGGGAAGTAAACATGCAGCCACAGCAGCAAACCATTACACTTTCTCAATGTATACATGCTGTTTTTATTCTAGACAATCATAGCATTACAAATTGTTCTCTTTTTTAATTCCTGTTCAGGACTTCCAGTATACACATTCATGGAAGAACTAAGTTGCAGTTCAAACTCCCCACCAAGCAGCAGCAGATCCTTGATTCAGTAAAACAAAGCAAGCTACACCGGTGTGACATTATTCTGTTTCTGGATTTGCTACTGTTCATGTTCTGAAATCAACAAGCTACTTAAAGGCATGAATTCCAAAATTATCTCCCCTTCCTACCAGTTCATGTTTTCTCTATGTATTTCCCAATGAAATAGTAAGCTAATCCCTTCCCCAAGCCTCCAACATAATGTCTTATGTTCTGCTGTCTACAGTGTTAAAAAAGCTCGATTCCATTGCTGCTGTTAGCTTCTCTCATATATTCACTACTCCTCTTCACTGAAAATTTACATTTCCCCCAAATACAGTTTCAGTTCAATTACTGTAAAAGCATAAGGAATTAATAACCATAAATACTTAATGGTTACTGATACTATCCTACAGACTATCACTCTAATCACTGAATTACAATATATAGAACAATATGCTGCTATAATGTGGCATTTATTCTTTATCATGTTTAATTACTTTGCTTTTGCAACTCATTTTGGACCACAAAATTGTTTGAGAATTTGCATTTAATTTACTTACAGTTTATTGTTGCTTTCTGAAAGGATTTTACATGGTAAGCATGAAAGTAAAAGAAAAAAAAAATGTAAAAATACACCTAGAAATATTACAAAAGATAGATACCGTGTTTAACACAATTCTACAAAGATTTAACAGAAGACTCTTAACATATCTAAAGTGAGAAATGGAATCACCAGTTCAAACATGTCAAACATCATACACATAAGTCTCTGCCAATGCGCACTCTTCTGCAAAAGCAAATGGTCATCTCACAAACATAAAAAACATTTCTCCAGATGGAAACTAAACTCATGGCCAACATGTATATTTGACCAAAACTTTGTTGTTTTAATCATATATGATAAAAATGTTACTCATTATGACTGCCTTGCAGCTATGCAACCTTCCATTCTCAATAAGCATTTGTTCTTTTCATTTTTTCAAGCACTGTTATCAACACGAGTATTAGTGCAAAATAATTTAAGTATCTAGTGTTTAAACAAAAACCCACCCACATACAGCTCTGACTCAGGCACACAATAGTCTGCAACAAAACAAATTCATTGTTTTAATATCTATATCTTCAGCAAATACAAAATTCCTGCCTGCAATTTACATGAGAGCAAATTTTGAAGAGATTAGAGCAAACTGAAATCACCGGGCTGAAAGCACGAGTATCAAAAACCTTGGTGGACAAAAAGGACGGTATCCTCATCAGCTTCTCAGAAGAGACAGAAAAGGTCTGATCCTTGCAGAATGCTGCAGGAGTTGGTGTCTTCAATTCTACCAACCAACAGAAATACTCACCATGACCTCAGTTTGCTTTGCAATAATCCTAGATAAACTATAGCACTAAGCACAGTTCTGAGACCACAAAATCTGACAGCAGTATGAGGAAAGGAAGTAGCTGTTTTTTTATAGGTGATATGTGTCTTAAGTAAAAATAGATTAAGATGCCCTCCTGCTGTTGATAAGTTGGAGGGGCAGGATGTCACGCAGAAGGACTTCGACAAGCTGGAGAGGTGGGCCCAGGTGAACCTCATGAGCTTCAACAAGACCAAGTGNAAAGGACAAGGGGCAATGGTTTTAAATTGGAGAAGAGTAGATTTAAACTGGATATTAGAAAGAAGTTCCTCACATGAGGGTGGTGGAACACTGGAACAGGTTGCCCAGGGAGGTGGTTGGGGCCCCATCCCTGAAGGCATTCAAGGTGAGGCTTGACAGGGCTCTTAGCAACCTGATGAACTTGGGGATGCCCCTGCCCACTGCAGAGGGGTTGGACTAGATGACCTCCAGAGGTCCCTTCCAACCCAAACTATTCTAGGATTCTGTGATTCCTGCTCATTTATAAAGAAGCAGTCCACCTCAGTAATCACAGAATTACTGGACCTTCCAGACAAAAGCCTTTCCACCTCCTCCTTATATGCATCTTATTCAGTGTATAAGAAATGTGAAAACAGTAGAAGTGCAAATAATATGCAGATTTTAAGGCACCTGTATGTATGGAGTCTTAAAGAACTTCTCAGTGCTTATGTGTTTTAAAGAATGTGTAAGTACCCAAAAGCACACACAACTATGCTCCAGTACAGGTGGCAGGAACTTTGACCAGAACTGCTGCTTGCTAAACTTACGTACTAAAACCAATTAGTAACTCGAAGGTTCCTCTTTCTGCACAAGATGTCACAGTCCTCCAGCACATACCATTAATAACATTTCTAAACTCCAAGTTCTTTTTAATACAGTTCTCAAGAATAAAAGACATACAAAATACTTTCACGTTCTCCTTTAATGCTGATAAGTAACCTTCTTGCACACAAACACTGGAAAAAATAAATCTTAGAGACTTGAAGAAATCTGATGCTAATGGAAAGGTAATGATATGTGGAGAGGAAACAGGATTGGATCGAAGAACTCTCATGTCATCATAAAAAATAATCAAGCAGATGCACCTGAGAGCAATGCTCTCCCCTCTTCTAGGTAATATTCTTCCTGGAACAATTTTTCATGACTGCAACAGTTCAGAGCGTGAAGGATGCAGATTAGCCAATGTTTCTCAAGAATTCTATAGCTTTTTTCCAGTGTTGCTGAAATCTGAAACTATGCAAGTTTTTAGGCAAGAATAAAGCACTGATTAAAGAGAACACTCACTGTAGAATGCATTGTCCTGTAGGGGAGGTCTTACAGGTACTGATGGATGAAAAGCTGGACGTGAGCCAGCCATGGGCACTCACAGCCTGGAAATCCAGCCACATCCTGCACTGCATCAAAAGAAGCATGGCCAGCAGGTCAAGGGAGGTGATTCTTCCTCTCCACTCTGGTGAGACTTTACTTGGAGTACTACATGCAGCCTTGGAGTCTTCAGTACAGGAAAGACATGGCCTGTTGGCGCAGGACTAGAGGAGGGCCACAAAAGCAATCAGGTGGGTGGAACACACCTCCAATGAAGGAAAGCTGAGAGTTGGGGTTGCTTATCCCAAGAAGGCTCCAGGGAGACCTTATTGCATCCTTTCAGTACCTACAGGAGCTCTACAAGAAAGATGGGGGCAGACTTGTTCACAGTGCCTGTAGTTACAGGACAAGGGGTAACGGTTTTAAATGAAAAGAGAGTAGGTTTAAACTCAAAAGAAGAGAACACTGGCACAAATTTCCCAGAGAGGTGGTAGATACTCCATCCCTGGAAACATTCAAGGTCAGGTTGGATGAGGCTCTAAGCAGCCTGATCACTAAGTAAGATAGATGGATAGGTAGATAGATGCTCACTACCAGGAGTGTTGGACTAGATGACCGTTGAAGGTTCCTTCCAACACAAAGCATTCTATGATCATCACGGCACTCTACACAGGCTGTCAATTCAGTTTCAGGTTCACTCAGTGTTATGGGCCTTGCATATGAAGTCATGAATTGGTTAGGATATAAATGCTGAAACACCAACAGCCTCTGCTGATATGCCAAGGCAGCATCCCCAAGCCAAAGGAACCTTTTAGCTACATGTCCCTGGAGCAGATTAAGTATCTTCATAAATCCCTTTGAATTAAAAGTCTCACCTCCTGTGCAGTCAGTGCAATTCTGTTTACACTGGGGAGCGCTCCTGGACACCATCCAAAATATCTCCATTTTCTAACTGCAATTTCCTGTTCTGGAACTACAGCTAGCTGTCCCCTCAATGAGATGGGATGGACGTGTCTAGCACACAGCATAAGCACCAGGATACACAGGCAATCATATCTCATGGATAAATCCTCAGATTCCAGTAACCACAGCTTCAGGATCTCCACAAGCCTACCACTGCATCTAAGTATCATTTTAACACTCACCACAATGGACCTTCTTCCAGAAACTGTAAAAATTCAGTCTAATCATTTTGGCCTCCCTAACATTACTGCATAAGTGAGACCCAGAATTTAACTACACTTATGGGAAAAAGCAGTTCCTGGACTGTAACTGTCATCAAGTTCTTATATTGGAAAAACTACTTACTGCCTATTCACCCTCTCTGCATGATTTCAAAGAGGTCTATAACACTGTCTCCTCACACCATTCAGCTGTCTCTTCTTCAGACTAAAGGCCTATCACTATTTAATGCCTCCTTGTGTGGAAGCAATTTTTTTCTTTCAGTTACAAAGTCAACTTTCTCTGTATCTTCTTTGGTTTTACAACACTCTTGAGATGATATAACCAGAAATGGAGCAAACCTGACATTTAAGCAGTGTAGAAATATGATTTTTTTCCTTCTTCTTTCTTAATACTCTAAACTTGCTGACAGATGTCTGGGTTGAGATGACATTTTAAATAAGGATGTTCTTTCCCTTCCCTGAGTACAAATAGTATTTCAGTGCCTATCCACACATCTGTACTGCTGACTACTTCTACAAATACAGGCAACTTTGCATTTATCAACACTGAATATCATCTGCCATTTTATTACCAGCATCAAATGGGGTACTATGATTTTTTTCTTCCTCAGGTTCAATATGCACTCTGCAACAGCCCATCCAAAGCGTATGTTTATACAACTGAACATTAACAAGAAATTCCCCTGTAATCTCTGCATTCTTCTCTCCCTCTTATGCACTGCCAGAACAACACTATCAATGCTTATTTATGAAACTTACTGTTGACAGTTTACAGAATGATTACCTCATATTTAATTGCTTCAAAGTTTTTCATCTCTAATGGAGGCAAAATCATATAAAGGAAGACTAGGCAGAAGTTGCTGTCATCATGGCTAGGCTTCGCGAACGAAGATCCGGGAAAGAGGTTGCTGTAAAAGGTAATAAAATATAGAAAACCGATACTTCTTTCATCTGAAAACTCACTGCCCCATATCAACAGTTCCTACTGGCTCTTGGGTGCCATATTGCTTCCCCAGATTTTCCAGTGTAAAAACCTAATGTGGTCCTGCGAACATATTTCTTCTCCTGCTCCACCAAAACATATACCATAAAAGCAAAGCATTCTGCAAAGATTCATGTTCTTCCTGCTGTTTGTCCTTACAACCCAAGCTGTAGTACAGGACTGCATCTAAACAAAAGAGGACTAGTCAGACTTCCTACTTTGTGTCTCTTCCTCAGACAGCAGGAAGCTACTTACATCTTTGTGTTGGCAATTAATACAATCACCTTTCCAGACTGACAGTGAGACTGAAAAGACGTTCTGTATTATGAAAAGCTCCAGCATGAGATGAACCAATCTGTTTTTCAATTGCAAATACCACATTTATGTCCCTAAAGACTTTTATGCAGTCACTTTGCACTTCAGAAAGTTTTGCTCAACACACAGTGAAAAAAAATCAAAGCCAACACAATCCAGAGTCTTATGAGCCAAAACACAAACAATCACAAGATTTTAAGCAGTGCATACTTTTTTCCTTACGGCTTTACAGCTTTTGGGTCCACTTTTGTACTTTCAACTTTAAAACCAAAAATGCTTCTTTTGTTAATGAAAAGCCGATATTCTCACACAGTCACAAAACTTCAGAACTCAGTTTAAAAGAATAAACATCACAAGCTGGCAGTATTAAAAACACAAGCTGATGATACTGACAACAAGCCAAAAATGGTAATCAGCATGGGGTATTATAAAGAATATTCTGTCCTTACTAAATGTAGGTTTTCTCACTTATTTTCTCACTTATTATTCTCACCATGCTGCCTCAAGCCTGGAATCTGGCTGAAGAATTCAGAAGCAGCATACAGCAAAGCAACATGGGACCCAATAAATATTGAACCTGTGACTAATTCACCAGGATACTTATAGGGCTATTCATAATACAAACTAGCACATTTTCAGAAACCGGGACACATTTTTTGATGTAATAATGCATACCACGCTAATGCAATCCTCATCATAGAAAAGGTAAAATGGTAATTTGATTTTAAATGTGGTAATTCCCTTGTTTCTCCAGTGTGTGTACCTGAAGAGAATGAAGTATCTGGTGCTGCAATACTCCTGTGATTTCAGAGAATCTTATGCTGGAAATTACAGTCACATTAAGGCATTCTTTTGTGTTCCCAAGGAAGCTGTATCAAGTTTCACTGTTCATAACAGCCACTTTTGAATCAAAAGTTTCTGGGGAATTCAATAACGCTTCCTATTGCAGGATAAGGAAATGCAGCATTTGACTTTCTCTTTAGCAAAGGAATTCTACATTCTGCCTGCTGATCTATGTTAGGCCAGGTAATTTCCAGTGAGTTAAGCCACCAATATTTTTACTGCCCTTTCTATATGGCTGGTTATTATCTTTCATTCAGCAAAAACGTTTTGCAATACTGGCTACACAGATTCTACTAAGGAGAAGTATTTGTTTTCCAGAGCACCTGGTTGACAGGCTCTTCCACCTGATCAGGTCCTTGAACTCCCAAACTTAATTAAATCAGAAGTGTGATGATTCAAGTGAGGTCATCTACCAGAATTTATTCCATTTGCTGTTCCCAGTCAATTTAACTTTGAATGCTATGCTTCATAGAGCTGAAATGCCAACAAGAACCTAACCACTACAACTTCTTTGGGTGAGGGTCTCAAAAATTTGGTTTGGTTTTCCTCCTACAGTGCTATGCTGATGCAGGAAGCAAAGAGAAGAAGCAGCAGCACTCACTTCCAGATTAAGTGACCATGGTTATGTATACCATAGCAAGTAGTGCAGCATAAAAAGATATGGTTTTGAAGACCAAGTATTCATACTACATACTTCAGGAATTTTACTTCAGACTAGTTCTGACCTGATCCTACAGACTGAAAGCCTATTAGTTGAGTGCATCTTCCAGTCTGGTTTCATCTGAAAAATATCAAGTTCATGTGATCTGTGATCATTCTGCAATACAGATCACTCTACGTACAGTCTGTAGAAGTGACTAAGATTCACTTCCAAAGCTCTCATCTGATCCAAACTCTACACATTAGTTAATCTTATACCTGTTAAATGCCTTCTTTCCTGTGTTCAGCTGTATCATTATTTTGAAAATGCTGTCAGACCCTTCATCCTTGTGCCTAATTAGCTCTCCAAACTTAAGGAGGGATAGTATCTTAAGATACTTATGCTCAACAGGGGCTGTAAAATTTCAAGGATGTTACACCTGATAGATAAGTCAGACAGCCCTTATAATCCTTACTGCTATGTGACAAAAGAAAAAATTCGTATCATGAGAAGGATGTTTAGCAAACAGTAAGAGGGCAAGGCCACACTGACCTGTGTTGCTCATGCTGAAGGTGATATATGAGAAACATATACATGCCTCAAAGGAAAAATCCAGGGTTCCTAGTAAGGAACTTCCCTCATATTTCCTTATTCAAAGAACAGCAGGCACTATTTTACAAAGCTTCAATGAATTAAGACTCTAATCTTCAAACAGGTACCTCCTTAATGCCATGTGCAGTATCAGAAAGTTTTCTGTGGCCTGCAGATACCAAATAATGGAACAGGCAATAGCAACAGCAAGACAGGATCTGAAGTAGATCAGAACTATTAAGTGATCATGATCTATCCTGCATTACCACCTTCTAAATCAAACTTGTACGACTAAATAAAAGCAAAGGTCTTAAAGGTAAGCTGCCCAAGAAAGAAAAGTTGCTCAGAAATGTATTTTTTTTCTTTTGCTATCACCTAACAAATTTAAGAATACCACAGCTTGGTATATTCAGGTTTTCCCAGTCAAGAATTTGCCTGACTACTATCCAGAAACTGCAGTCAAGACCATTTAGAAACCAAGAAACTCGGAAGTCTCTTCAAGGCCTATTCATCTAAAATCTGAAAAATTACTTCTATCTATCTATCCAAAAACTACCCAAATTTTAGCTTACAGAACCAAAAAACTCCAAAGTTGTTGTAGCAATAAAAAAAAAAAAACACAAAACAAAACAACAAAAACCAATCCCCAACAAAGCAACAAGGATTCCACCGCACTAAGATTGTGCATGCTCTTGACTTTGTAAAACTCATGTTCAGGTTACAGGAAAAAAAACCACTACAGTTGATGTGGTTGCTTATGCAAGAAGTGCTATCTCCATCTCCAGTTGGAATATACTCCTCATTACCCACCCAAGAAACATTCTTATACACAACTAGGCTACTATATAGTACAAGATACAATTTAAGAATAAGCTATCATATTAAAATTGCTAAATACACAAAACAGATTATCAAATGTATCTTACATTTCATCTGTATCTCGGTGCAATGAGACTTTTTTGTGGAGTCACACTCATTCACGGTTCTGCATCACACTCTAACTTTTAAAAGCACTACACAGATTGGGATGATATATGCAACTGTTCAATGTGGATTTATCTAGTACAGAGGATGCTGATGAAGAAATATTTTGTGCGAGTCTACTCAGTAGCCTAAACTTTGCATTGCAAGTGTCACGTATGAAAAACTGAAGCACTGTTATTGTTTGCTCACAAGTTCTCCACGCAAAAACTGCAAGATTGGTCACATGCCATGCTTTTCACAAGATGCATGCCATAATTTCTTAAATTAAGCATAGTCTACTGAGCACAGGCCAGTCAACACAAGTTCATGTACACACTATAAGCCTTCCAGACATAAAGCATCAAGAATGAAGCAGAAGAAGGTTGCAGATACATCACAGGATTATGTTATCACAAAACCCTACAAATGTACAGTGATGCAGCTGTGTTTGCATAGTGTGTTTTAAAGGAGTTAACTTCAATACAAGGAAAATAAACTCTGTGAGTAAAAACTGCCTCCAAATAAGTGAAGACAGATTCTTTTCTAGAGGTTAGACCTGGTTTAGCTATGTTGACTAAAAAAAAAAAAAAAAAAACCACCCAAAAAACCAACCACCACACACAAGCAAAAAAACCCACACCTCTTCTAACACTAACTATACCAATACAAAAATAAAACAGGCACCAGACTCAAGAACCTCTTTTAAGTATTAAATATACAGAAGCTAGTGCCACTTTCATGTTATAATGCAAAACCAGAGCAGAAGACCACAGACGATACTCTTCTAATACCAGTGTTTTATCAAATGGCATTGGCCATAAATCAATTATCACAGTGTAAGTAGGAGAGGTCCTACACAGATTCTAGGTATCTACCCATACAAGGTTCAGGGCCACAGTCCAAGCTGGCTCTGACTGACTTGGCTTTGAGCACGTTTTGAACATTTTCAATAACCTGATGGTATTAGCAGGTGCTGCAGATGTTGAGTATCTCTTGGAATCAGCTGCCTAAAGGAGAAAAAAGTCTCCATCAGCGTAGGCCCTATTCATGAAAAAAATCAAGAAAAGAACTTTGCTGTGCCCTCACTGAAGGAGAACGACTCCTGAATCTGTGTTGCAGCAAACCTCAGTTATCCTAGCCTCCCTCCACGAAACTCCCTCATTCAGTCCCACTGCTAACCTAAACTTTGCCTAGTGCTCTTTCGAGGGACTAATGCAGCCAGAAACAACAGTATTCTTTGCCCTGCTGCTTGCTTCACACCAAAGGCAGAGAAGAAAACTTCACTGCCTGCAGGCTGTAACACAGGTGCCAAACATGAGGAATCAGCAAACAGACCTTCCGCTTAAGTTTTGAAGCCCAGGTGCAAGGTCCAAACATAAATACATAATAAACCAAACTCCTTAACACATACAGCTTTCTGCTACAGCTGTTACAAAAATAACAAGGTGGTTGTTCTACATCTATAGGTTAACACTCACACTATAACTGCAAGTCTTGCAAAAATTAAAGGGTAGACCCATCTTTACCCTAGGGCAGACTGTGGCAACAGCATGGTCCTCCAGGCTGATAGTGGGTTATAGACAACTAGTCTCCTAACTCAACACCATCTGTTCCTTTTGTCAAAGTAGACTTTCTGAGGTGCTAAAACCTGCTGTTCATTATCAAGAAGAGCAATTCCATTTACTACCATTAATCGAGCAATGTGAAGGAGGACTAATCTCCTGCCTTTGGTGAAGATGAGGACTGAAAGGGGAATGCCTCTGCAAAAATGGACGAGAAAAATATTTGAACTGCCGAACAGAAATTGTTTTCTCTTCAAGTTGTATACAAAGATGCAAAAAATTAAAAAAACTTCTTCTTTTTTTTCCTCCTTTGCTTTAAAGGAGTTGATGGTAGTTGCAACAAGTATTCCAAAGCTCAAGGGAATCCTACTGTGTAATAAATACGGAAACCCCAGCAACAATCATAGAATGGCCCAGGTTGGAAGGGACCTTAGAGATCATCTAGTTCGAAACCCGGTGCCATGGGCAGGGATGCCACACACTAGACCAGGTTGCCCAGGGCCATATCCAGCCTGGCCTTGAACACTGTCAGGGATGGGGCACCCACAACCTCTCTGAGAAACCTGTTCCAGTGCCTAACCACCCTCCGGGTAAAGAACTTCCTTCTGATCACCAATCTGAATTTCCCCTTCTTCAGCTTGTATTCATTCCCCCTTTTCATACTACAGTCTGACCAGCTGAAAAGTCTCTCCCCATCTATCTTATAATCCCCCTTTAGATGCTGAAAGATGGCTATAAGATCCCCTCAAAACCTTCTCTTTTCCAGGCTGAACAACCCAAGCTCTCTCAGCCTATCCTCATAGGGCAGATGCTCTAGTCCTTTGATCATCTTTGTGGCCCTCCTCTGCATCCAAGTAAGTGCTAGTCAGTGACAGATGAAGGCATCTTAGACTGTCCTAGAGCACCAGTGGACTAGGATCCTGTTTAAAGTATTATACCCAACCCCTAGCTTTTGCCATCAATAACTCATCTGACCTATAAGAACTTCTACATCAGAAGACTCCTTTATGTTTCATATGGTACTATGACAGTGAGACTGATGAGACCCTCAAGAAAGCCTGTCTTCAGAGATACTCCCCAATACAGCAGAAACATCATCATGAACATGCAGGACATCATTACCCTGAAGATAGCACCAAAGAAGGCCACACAACCGAAAAAAGGATTAAGTGGGGGAAAAGAGTAAGGAAAAGTACAAAAANGGTACAAAGCTGACTAACCCAAAATAAAGCTACAGACACAAAAATAATATTTAAGTACATATTTAATGTATTTCTGGTTCAGTTGATTTCATCATCAGTGAAGGAAAAGTCACACTGAATGCAGCTCTCATCTCTATATGGAAAACCAACTTACTGAAATGAGCATCTCCAGAGTTTTTGTTGGCTGGTTGATGAACCTCCTTTGCAAGCCTACACCTATGTGTATCTCCGTGAAGGCATCAGAAAGGCTGAGTCAAGTTTCTGACTCCAAACACCTCCTGACTGGTCGCGACAGACGCCAACAGTGAATAGGGATGGTCAGAAGAGACCTAACTCCTTACTGCCCTGGCCGACTCCCTGCAGCACCCAGTGACGCGGGAGGGGGCACAGTTCATAGGCTGGGGCTCAGGGAAACAAAATCTGTGCCAGTCACGCTCTCCTGCTGTTATGCCGAAAAGACCAGGTTAAGCAGGCAACCTGCTAAAAAAAAGTCATCAGCTCATTACCTAGCCAAGCCAGAGAGCTTCCTGCCAGGTCTACACCGCTAAGCCGAACACCAGCCACGACCCCGGCCTCAAGTGCGCGTCTGCGATACCATCTCTCGCAGGCGAATAACACCAATATTCATTAAAGAGCAATAAACGTTACCCCTGAATACCAGCTGCCTGGACGCAGGGCTGAGCTCGCCCTGGGTGATAATTTAGTTCATTCAAGCGTACCCTAAGCTCATGCATTTAGGAAAAAAACAGCGACCCGGGTCACGGCTTTAGCAGTCTAATAGCGGCCAAATGAGCGGGACGGCCGCACGCTTCAGCGGAGCCCTGCGGGTTTATTGCTCTTTAACAACCCGGTGGACCGCGAGAAGGCAGAGCGGCCGGCCTCCGCATGCCCACAGCCTCACCTACCCGCTCCGCATTCCCCCTTCCACGCCGGGAACACCGCCTCAGCCACGGCGCGCTCGGTAAGATGTCCGACGGGCCAGCGACGGGTGCGCCCTGCTCCCGCCGGGGGACCTACCAGGTAATCCATGTACTGGGTGACGCGGGCTCCCGCCCGGCTGACAGCGGCGCTGGGCCACGCGCAGACCCGCCGTCACGGGGAGCGGCGCTTCCTGCCGCCGCCCCGCCGGCCTCGGCGGCACGGGGGTCTTAGGCGCCGCCGCAAGGTGCAGGGTTGGGGCAGGCTCGGCCGCCGCCCCGAGAGCCAGCAGAGGGTTCGGGGAGCGCCGGCACTGCCCCGCCAGTGCTGTCAGAGCCGCTCGCTGCTGCTAATGCTAGCGCTACTGCTGCCACCGCCTCCCGCACCTCTCCTCGCTGCAGCGTCCCTGCGCGCGCGAGGGGGAGGGGCGATGGAC
>VWZO01006758.1:0-14960 GCA_013396975.1 Bucco capensis | reverse complement strand
CATTCCTTCTCTGCTTCTGAAATGTGAATGACGAAAAATGGAAATTATGAAATTAACTTAGATGCTAGAAGCATCTAAGTAAGGTAAATAAATAAGTAAGGTGAATAATTACTGCAGTTAAAAAATGCAAATAATCTTTTTTTCATAAAAGAGAAACAGTTGTTTAAATCATTGCACTAGTGGAAAAAAATTACTAGTAAGATGAATAATTACAACAACAAAAAAGTGTGTTCACTAAGAAAAGGCATATTTTTGTTTCATCAAGTAATCTGAAAGCCACAAGGAATTATCAATACTTCCCCACCCATAGGAAAGGAGGAAATGAGGCTACTGCCTCATTTTTCAATTCATAAGCATTCATCAGGGATCTCAAGACTGGAGGCTCCCTGGGCTGCAGTGATCATGCACTAGTGGAATTCACAGTCCTGAGGGTCACTAATCAGCCAAGAAGCAAAGTCAGGGCTCTGGAATTCAAAAAAGCAAAATTCCAACTCTTTAGAGAGTTACTCAACAGGATACCGTGGGAAATGGTCCTCAAGGATAAGAAAGCAGAACAGAGCTGGCAGATCTTTAAGGACACTTTCCATAGAGCACAACTGAAGAACAACTGAAGACAACTGAACTGTTTTGATCCCTGGGGTACACCACTATTTCCCTGCCTCCATCTAGGCTTTGCTTCATTGACTCCCACCCTCGAGCGCAGCCATTCAGCCAATATTCAACCCATCTCACAGCTCATCAGGTGTACTTAAACTGACACCAGGAAGCAAGTTATTTTGAAAAATACATTTTTTTTTCTTGCATTTATTTTTCAGTTCAACATAATGGTTTTTAGTGTGGATTCAAATTTTCTCGTTAACACTCACTCTTCACTCTCTCAGTATGTATTCTGACTCTACAGTCCTCTCTATATTATTGCAGTTTTGCAAGCTATTTAGGGAGGTATTTTACTACTTCCTACTCTAGATTGCCTCTTACTTCTATCTGATTCCTTACAATTAAATATTCCCTATCCTTTACTCTCTTTTTGTTACTGCCTTCTGACTACGTCAGTTATCCAAGATTTAAATGGCATTTGACCACTCATGACAACCTTTTATTGCCTCCACTCTCCATCATTACAGTGATATGAACATAAGTAATTGAATCATTCCATGGCATGAATAATGACCTCCCACAAAAACCCAAACAACATTTTCTGTTCTTTTGCATCAACTAGCAAATATTCCCAGGTCATATANGGACTTCCCCTTACGGAATCCATGTTGACTACTTGTGATAAGCCTCCTTTCCTCCACATGCTTGGAGATGGTGGCAAGAACAAGTTGTTCCATCACCTTTCCAGGGATGGAGGTGAGGCCGACTGGCCTATAGTTGCCCAGGTCATCTTTCTTGCCCTTTTTGAAGATTGGGATAACATTGGCCTTCCTCCAGTCCTCAGGCACCTCTCTCGTTCTCCAGGACCTCTCAAAGATTATGGAGAGTGGCCTAGCAATGATCTCTGCCATTTCCCTCAGCACTCTTGGGTGCATCCCATCCGGACCCATGGACTTGCAGATGTCCAGCTTGCTCAACTGATCTCTGACCCAAACCTCTTCAACTGAGGTGACATACTGCTTTTAAGATACAAAGACATAGTTATAAGCCATATGAATAATTCAAGAGGTTACTACTATTACTAGCGTACAGGAGATTTTTGAAAAAAAATACTCATTTGTTACAAATTCATGTACCAAGTATTTTCTAAGAAGTCTTGGATTAGCCCAGAATCAGCATTCTTTCACCAGGTTTCTATGGGACCTTAGCTAGAGTGCTATCCTTTACCTAGTACTTCAGTCCCACCACTTCAAGTCATTCATAACATACTTCTTTCATCCTTTAAGAATAATATAGACTCATGCTTACTATTTGGCAGTTTTGTCTGTCTACCACATTGATGGAAAAGGAAGCAAGACTCACCTATACAGATATCTGGATATAAATACAGACTTAAAAATCCCATGAATATAAAGATGTGCCACAATTGGTAATATAAACTGCTTTCAATATCTGGACAGACTTCTATTGGACAGAATGCCAACCTTGTTGAATAGATTTCCTATGTATTTTAAAGGCTTATTTCTATTAGCACTATTTTATCATCTCCCCTTCCCTATTCCTGACAGCTGCATGGTTATCAGAGTCGATTTTTACCAGTTCTTCTAGGTGCATCCCTTAAGAAGTCAACAAAGAATGCATCAATTTCAGGATCCAGCAAAGCTGCTGTTTCTTCAAATTCCTCTACAATGAGCTTTGCCACAGTTGCATCAAACCAATTTACATCTTCTGAGGTTATGAAACGATCAGCAATAACACGCTTACATTCATGCTTCCACAGTTTTATCAGCACCTACATAAAAAAAAAAAAAAGAAAAAAGAAGAAATTCTGTCCAATTAGGCTTACAACAAATCATGGGCTTATTATTTATTTATTTATTTCTCATATTAACATTAGAAAAGAAACAATAGTATTCCGGAGTTTATTCAGAAGAGATATCTTGGACTTCTCATTCTACCCAATAGGATGTTAAGCTTACATTCAGCTAACTGTATAGGAAGCCTTAATCAAACACTCCAAACTGGAGCCTATTTACATAATTAAGATTTTATTTCCATAGCCCTAAAATTATAAACTATAACTATACCTGTTAACATATGTTTATGCACTGATAAACCACTTTAACTGGCCATTTAGTGGCAAGTAGGTGGAAATAATGGCATCATGGCAAGAATAATTCCATGCCAAAGACAGATATCACTCTCAATACTATATCCAAAGTAGTTAGAAGAGGGGAGAAAAAAAAGTATAATTGTTAAAGTCCTTCAGTTTGGACATAGGATGGAGAAGGAAAAGCCACCAGGTTCTTAATCTTAATAGCACTGCTTTTAATCCTACACTTCAGTAGAAAAAGTTCCAAATACTCCACAAAGACCTCTTGTTTGAGCCTACAGCACTTTGTAGAAATGACACACGCTATGTAAGTTTATACAATCAGATTTTGAGCAGTTGCCTGTTATACTTCAAAAGACATTGAGAATATATATACATACAATCATCTTAGTGCTGTATATTTTTAGCCTCACAAATTAAAATCAATTCTAAAATTTAAATTTTAGATGTAGTAGAATTCAGGAGTTTATTCAACAAACAGGGAAGTCCATTAAATGTGAAGTGATTGTATAATCCAAATGTATAACAAATTTTCTGATTACCATAAATATTGCTTTTCCATCACTTCATGTTTCAGTGCTCAAAACACTAAATTACTTTTCCTTAAAATAATTAAAAGAGAAACAATGCATAAAGTATTGAGTTTTCTAGAAAAAAGACTTCTTACTGCTTTTTCCTTTTAAGCCATAAGCCAAAATCATTTGTTAGACAGATATTAAGCAGCGACTGAAAGCCTCAAGACACTAGTGGAGAGAGGAGAACTATTTATTTTTTTAATCAATATATATGCATTTTCATTGGGTTAAAATAAGTTCATTGCTTCTCATAGTTTTCTTTGTTCACTTCTTTCAAAAAAAGAAAGCATCTGTCAGTAATAAAACAAATATAAGCAAACTCTTTTCTATCAAAAGAAGTATTGTTTGTTATGAAACAAAGTCATCATTTCAGTCAGCCCTAAAAAGCTGGGCTTAAACATATTTGCCTCAAAAAAAAAAAATCTGAAAAACTTTTCTGATCAGAAATTGTATTTTTCTAAAGCAAACTCAAATGCCAGGAAGTTAGACTCTTCATTATCTTTGCTACAATAATTATACACTAATTACAACAAAACCTCTGATGTGCTGCACTTACCTTTGGTTCATTAATCACTTCTGACGTAGCGTTCAGCATTCCTTGCCAAATCCTTGAGAGGTCTCGAAGGTTGAAGACATAATGGAACTTGGATGGTGTGGGCAACATCTTTAACTTGGTCATCTGCCACACTCTGCGTGTCAGCGGAACCAATTTGGCTACTGTTTTCTTCACATCTTCTGAAAATCCACGCTCACTACAATAGTGCCCTTCTCCAATTACACCTGTGGGGGAAAAAAAATTGCCAAATGACATTTTTTTCTCAGACACACTAGTGCAGCACCAAGAGCTATGATCTTCTTAGGTTTGATTTTCTATTTTTAATTGCTAAAAACGTCTCTAATTTGTTAAAATGGCTTTCTAGTCTTATTCAAATCTTGTTTCACTTGTTCTTAACACCAATCTGCCACCACCTCAATACTAAACTCTTAATTAACTGCCCATTAAAAATGTTCTTTTGTCTACAAAAATATCCACAGCCTTTGAATCCCTTCTTTAGGACCAATATGATCCTGAAAGTGTAGTCATTAGTCACTCATTCTCGTCACCAGCAGCAACTTAGCAGTTCTCTAGTATTATCACTAAACTAGGAATGGTCTTCACTAAACTAGGAAAGGTCTTCATGCCATTATTCCTAACATTTAACATACCAACAGATTCAGAGATGTAACTCTGTCCTGAGAAACTTACAAACTGATGAAGCTGCAGGTGGAGAGTGATTACTGAAGGAAAATGTGCTGATAAGTAAATCATAGGGAGATTAAGCCTCTGAATTAATCGTAACATTTATAAATAGAGGGATAAAGAAAAATCAGCTACTATTTTCAAAAATGGGATCGATATAAGGCAAATTTCCCTTTACCAAAAATTTTGTCAATGGAAGAATTAGAAGGCAGAGTACAGTTGAACACAGAAAAGTGTCTCTTGAGCCTCTGTGGAATGTCATTGCGACCTCCCCCAGGGTGGATCATGGCAGCCAAAAACTGAATGTCCACAATGTTGGTAAATTCACCAGGCTTTTCCAGATTATACAGTCCCCTCTGTTCCATCAGCTGCCTAAGTATCTCATTAGTGACCTGTAAAATAATAAGGTATTATATAACAGAATATTATACATGCAACTAAAAAAAATACAAAACATACTTATGTACTTGAAAGATCTAATAAAGAGTATACTATTATCTTCTGCCCCAAGCTCCTACTTACTTGCTTCAGTAGAAAAATGCACTGCTAGGAATAAGTATATTTAGATTGTTATTTTCGTTGGTAATATCTGTGGATAAAAATCCTGGGAGTAGAGGGGAATTCCTAGCTTAAAAATTAATCCTTTATACTTCATTCTTATTTGAATGCTGTATGATTTTCAATACTGTTGTATCAGAAATACTTCTCCATCCTTTTAACATAAAATATCAATTTTGTTCTAACCAAGCCCAAACTGATGCAACTTCATGTGTTGCATTTGCTACCAAATATGTTGATGAAATTTCCATGTGCAAAAATCACAAGCATGGTTTTTCAAGCGGCAAACATAGAATTACTTCCATGCAATAGAACGTAAGATTCTTCTCCTTAGCCATAAATGGATCTCCTGCTTTTGTTTGAACAGACCACAGACAGTATATTGTGTGACTAGACTTCTCTAGAAATTCTAACATTGATTTCCAAAGCAAAGTAATTCAAAACAATCTTGCCAGTGTACATAATGATTGATTACATTTTTTCTAAAGCAGACACTTCTTACCAGTCAGTATTCACAGTATTTTAATTATTGTCCACACAGACAGTTTGTTATCACAATTTGTATGCCAAGGGTTTTTTTTATGTAATTTATTTTTAATTAAAAAATTAGTATTGGTAAAAAAAATTGTTAAAACTATATATGCATATTTTAAGGAGGACTTGAACTGCTTCTTGTATCAGTATATTTTAAAAGGCTGTTTAAATATAAAGCCCTATATTCAAATTTAGCTCCTAGTGCCTGACTGAGAAGAGAAGCCAGTTTTACAGTGTAGCAAGGAAAAAAAAAAATCTTTTGCCTTCATTTTCCTCTTTTACAAACTAACCTGATCACCCCATTCATTTATTACAGGCATATTCACATCATCAATGAAGACTGTCATCTTTCTGCCTGCGGGTGGACCGTAAGTTGTGCCCATGCGCTTGTCCACGTAACTTTCTATTGTCCGCTGTTAAAAAGCAATTATTAGCATAGTTACAAAGAGCCTTTCCTTTCATACGTAATTCAATCATTTAAGCATATTGATAGTTTTACTGAGGAAGGTTTAGACAACATGCCTGGAAGTAATTGCACTCAAGTTCAATTAGAATGTCTGAAATCTCATGCTATACAGTATTAGGTTGGTATCAGATACAACAAATCTCTAGTGTAGACAACCATGCCTAATTATGAAAGATTTTGAAACCATTTCCAACTTTTCATTCATTTTCTTCATTTATCAGCAAAATGACTAAAAGCAATAAAGATTTAACTAATAATCTGTCAGATCTGAAAGACGTAAGTCTTGAATCCTTTTCCACACATATTAATGTACATCATAGAAGCATATAGTGATAATTAAACTCACAGACATAAATAGACTTGAAGAAATAACTTTGCTTAATAGTAGACTTGCCACTCCTTTACTTCTCCTTATGTTTCCACTGTTCTCCTCTTCTCAAGAAACAGGTTTTATTTCCTCTATACCAAGTGAAAATTCACTTAACCATACACAGTATTCTTCAGTGCAAAAGTAAGCATCTGCATTCTTACATCATGACTAGGCTCCTGCACAGTAGCCTGGAAAGCCTTTTTACACAAGTGACACCAGTTAGACCAAGATTTTAGAAAGTCAAAGCAATTTACAAGCATGTGTCATAAAAGACAGTGTTTTGGTCTGGACAGTTACCAGAGACATTTCTGGTGGACTTGCACATCTATTGCAAAAGTTTTGATCTTCAACAGACCATCAGCTGTTATCTTTAAACTTGGTATCTATTTTATAAAATTAGATATACCAACACTACTTTTTGTCTCTTTTAGCCCAATCAATGGAAGGAAAAGTTCCAAGGAAAACACAATCAGGATTACATAATTTTATATTAAACATGTTAGTAATTTCTACTATGTTATAGAGTCCGATGATAGATAATGCATGAAGCTTACAAACAGCACTTCAGATTGCAGCACAGGCAGTGCTTTGGCTTGACATACCAAATAAAGTTAAAAATATTTCCCGTATATATTGCCAGCAGGTTAAAGATACTTGAAATAATTCAAAGTAACTTAGTAGAAACTTAGCCAGATAACAGAGTTCAGGACTTAAGTATTCATGGTTCTATTTAGAGTAGCCATGCTGCATGTGAAACATTTTAATGAATAATTTAATTTACTGAAATTTTAATTGCAGCTAGCACATCTTTTAAAACAGATTGTTATGGGTAGCACTTACTTTAGTCATGTAAAGTCACAGACAGCTCTATCTAATTAGTGAGAACTGGCATTTATTACATAAAAATGTGAAATGTGATGCAGCAAATAATTGCATGGTATTGTAATAGTTCAAAAACAGCCCAATAACTACCGAAGAAGTTGAAGAGAATATGCTTTTTAAAGAAGTTTTTTGTTAGGAAACTTAGTCCTTTTGAGCAGGTGCTTTTTTGTTCCTGCACTCATTTTCTATTAAATAAACCATTTTCAGAAAAATCATCCTAGCAAATTCTCTGAACAGTCTCTGAATTCAATCACGTTGTATTAGAAAGTGAGTGTCTACTATACCTGGAAAATTAATGGGGTAGTTGCAGATGAAAAATTCATACTCTTAGCCATGTGGCTCTCAGGGTTATATTTTGACATAAAAGCTTTGATGATAACAGTCTTTGCAGTTCCTTGCTCACCAATTAGTAGGACAGCCTAGACAAAGACAGCATTGAAATAAGGCAAAACACTACAGTTGGGTGTCTTGGCAAAGTCTCAGCAAACCAATTTAGCTTTTAAACTGAAATGAAACTAGAAAACTTATGTAAAGTTAATTCTCAGCAAGGGACACATGGAAGCAAAACAGACTTTTGCAGGCCTCACAAGTTAAAATATTTGCAGTTAATGGTCATGTCAGATAGCATGATTTAACTCACAAAGGAATAGACTATTTGTAAAAGAAGTTGTTTGAAAAAGGATGTACCATCTACAGCCTCAGTATCTGAAAGATTTCAATTGCTGTCATTACCATATCCTGCTTCTCTGACCCATTCTAGTGAAAAATGTGTTACATAACCTAAAGGTATATAAACTTTTTAACTGCCCCATGTGCGCTGCCCCCTCTCCAACAACTACTCGGAAAATCCACTTCTGTTCTGACCTAATCTCAGCTGTAATCACAGTCATTTCCACTACAGAAAGAATGGGTGAGGGTAAGACAAAATGTCTGGAAACATTGAGTATTCGTAATGGCTAGGCTTCACGAACGAAGATCCAGGGAGGGCTCCACCCACACTCCTCATCAGCACCTTTTACAAGCACGCTGATAAAAAGAAGATAGCGGATAGCACCCTCGAGCCTGCCCAATGGAATTTTTTTATGTGAAACACAGCGTGCGCAGAGCTGGACTCACCCTTTAGTCCTAAGGTTCATCTGCCAGGGCCTAGCAAGCTTGGACACTGGCAGTGAGGTCCTTAGGACGGAGGTTTAACCTCTTAGATGGAAGGCCTTACAGGGCTAAATGAGCTCCATCTGCCCGGGTTTGGAATCAGAGTTGTCCCTCTCCTAGGATGACTGCCAGAAGGCTAATGAGCTCATCCTACCCATACAAGGATTATAGGAACATGGGTATCACTTCCCACACTTTACCATGGGCAATGAGTTTAGTGCTCCCTCTGCTGTTGGCACAGTTATCGCACCAGGGGCCGCAGAAGACCCCAAGTGATTTTCAGACTGTGCCTGCATTGAGTATTCAAGAGTTTGAATATACATGAATGTAGCTACATTTATGTAGTACCTGGAATCACCATAAAAAAATAATGAAGTTCTTTCTTTTCAATAATATAATTTCACTTCTAATTCAAAAACTTTATAATGTGCACTGTTAACAGTATTTCGATGTGAAATACAGAGAAATTACCTTGCCCTGTTTCGCGATGGTTTCAATAAGGAAATCCATTCTCACATTGTCAACATTAGGCACGAGAATGGAACCATACTTGGGAGTGCTGCTGCTTGGATATGCATACTCTTCAACACATGTATTCCAGTGCATCCATTTACCTAATAAGGAAAAAACAAATTTAATATTTTAGAAGTGCAATGCGTTATTGCTTTTTTTATTTTCCATTGATTTGACTCATCTGTCAGTGCCTCTGTTCCATACACAGTAATCCCACTCTGTAAATTCATAACAAAATTATAGAATCATATTTTCACACATTGTCTCAAGTTGGATCTAAAGGGGCTTATTCCCCTTTGCTACAAAAATTACAAGGGCAAGGCTTGTCTGTTTCTGTTCTCCTGACAATTCATTGGCACAAAGTTCATGCAGCTTTCTGTAGAAATATATCCACATTCTGATTTCACATAGGAAACAGGGAAAAAACTTTATAAAACATCACCAGTAAAGTCTAGCTGTAAAACAAAACTTGCTAAGGAACATAAGGTAAACTACAAAAAACTTCTGAATTAATTATCTAAACGAAACATGATTTTAAAAACACTTTTACATTTTATCCCATACCATTCAGCTGGGTCACTAACCGTCAGATGCCACATAATAATCAAACATGGTATCTTCACTGCCTTCTGGGATACAGGGAAGATCAAGTTTTATTGTTGCACGGTTTCGAAGCCAGTGCTCCATTTTGCATCTATCTTCCAGTTCTAGTAATGCTCCTACACTCCACATAAGAGAGAAGACGTACAGCCTCTCCAAGTATTTTTCTGTCAATTCCCCTCCTTGATCCTGAAGGATTGAGTTAGATTTTTATTTTCCGTAGGCCAAAAATTCTACTGATAGTCATTAATAACATCAGGTCAGAAGCCTTCAGTTATGTTTAAATTTACTGATGTCTTCATCAATGAACAGACTGAATCAGTATCATGTAGACCACAAAAGACAGAAAAGCATCTTGAAAACACTGCTTTAAATCACTGTAGATTATAATCACTCTAGTTTATAATCTCCTAACAATGCACCCAAAAATAAGCCAAAAGAGAAACTGTTGTCTGATGCATGGTACATGTCAGTGCTTAACATCAAATCCAAATGTGACAGAGGACATAAACTAGCTATTATTTTCTAAAGAAAAAAGAAGACATTCCTTACTAAGATGCATCTTCATTTTTATTCCAAGTCATCAAAGATTCTCCTCTCTACATAACTTCATGACTTAAATTATCACCATTAGATTAAGTAAATACAATAAAATCTGCTGAGTTTACCTTAGGTGCGATAAGGCCCTGCAGCATATTAATGCTCTGCATAATCACAAAGGCTTCCAGCATCTCAGTCTTGCATTGCAGAGACTGAATACTGAAATAGTATAAGTCTGGGAACGATGACAAATACAGCTGACGGAGAATTTCAGCTTCTTGGAAGGATCGCCTTTTCAAAAAACCCTGTTAGAAAGCACGGTGAGAAAATTTTGATTCCCAATGCAAGTATCAGTAAACTAAATTCTAGGTGAGAAAATTTTGATTCCCAATGCAAGTATCAGTAAACTAAATTCTAGTACTTCAAAAGGTTCATGGAAAATTTAATTCTTTTGGAGGGGCTCAGATTCCCTGTCTTTTGGGCAGGGTTTGGCTAACAGAAGGTCTAACCCAAGTGTGCATAATTAAACAAGGATACTGGGGAAAAAAAACACCCAGTCTAAAGCTTTCAAGAGCACAAACAAAAAGATTCTTCTTAAATATTTTTAATCACAGTGGCTGTTTAAGCTATACGAGAACTCTGCAAAGAAATAAGATCATATGTACTGAGCACAAGTCTGATTTATGCTGAATCACGTTAGTTTCTAGTAGTGATAAAAGGTGTCCCAGAAACTCCTGGCAATTGTATTAGGAATTTAGTGGGGGATGTCTGCTGGTGTATGTAGGGGGTTTACTGTGAAATGCTGGATAAACAAAACCTAATTAAAACTACCTATTTCTCAAGATCATAGAGCAGGATTTGTTCTTTGATGCCTTTAGCTCCCATCTGCATGGCAGAAAGCATCTCATTTACATCTCATGAATTTATTACCTACATAAAATACTCTCATTGGCAAAAACACTTGCAGATTCCCAAAATTCAAGCTAAAATTTAACACAAATTGAAATCAATTAAATTTCATGTAAACATAAGAAACAAAGTGTTGTTGTTGTGAGGTTGTTCAGACACTGGTGAGCGTCTGGAGTCTCCAGCTCAAAATTCAACAGGCCACAGTCCTGAGAAACCTACTCTAGCTGACTCTGCTTTGGGTGTGGTGTGTTCAGCTACACAATCTCACAAGGTCCCTTCCAACCTCATCTACTTTGTGCTTCTGATTCTTTTCTACACCTCTACCTTCATAATCTTTTGAAACTCTGTCTTTTACTGACCAAATTAAACTCTTTCTATAAACAACAGTTAAGTGGAAACAAAAGTGCTAAAGATTAATGGCAGAACTACTTAAAATAGATATCTGGAACATTACCAGCTGTTCAGAAAATATTAGGAGTGAGTAGAAAAGTTCATAAGATGTTTTTGCTTTAAAGAGGTTTTATGAGTAATGGGTCAATTACCTTTGATCATTTGCAAAAGCTGCTTAAGAACTAATATGAAAAGTCTGAGATCTATTTTACTGATTTTGGAAGTTGCTTATGTTATATTGCAACCTGATAGGCTGTTATATTTAGTATATTATAAAATATAAGGATGAGAAATCTAAATATATACAACTTACTGAGTTCTTTGGGGGTTTTTAATTATTTTTCAAAGTTCTTCTGAAGTGTGAAAAAATATTGTTTCATTTGGCATCTGCCAATTAGGAACTAAAGAAAGAAAACTCCATTTAATTCTATTTCAAAAGTAAGGAAATACTTGAGTGAACAATGCAAGATTGACATCTACCCTGATCTGCTGGAATATGTAATATACTGCACTAGAAAATAGATTTAAAAGGAGATGTACCGACAGAGCCATCATGGTATTTTATTTACAAAGTAAAACAAAACCAAACAAAATCAAATAATAAATATTGGCTCAAATAATAAATAAATATAGGTTGCAATTTTATAGTCAATTTTTGGGGAGAGGGGAGTTGGAAGAAGGGAGATTGGAAAGATTATTTCATGGCTGAAATGAACATAATTTGTTTTGTGTTATCCAAACACAAAAAAATAAAAAAAAATGTTCTTGTTTTCTTGTTTTCCTTGTGACTTAAAAGCATAAGGTCATGGATTAAGTGAAACTACTTTCATGCAACACTTAGCTTAGCACAAGTAAATTTAGTCTGCATATCACTTTAAAGCAAGGAGGTAAATCATGACTGATAAATTGAAATAAAACAGTTTTCTCTAGTTTTGTTGTCTTTGCAGAGAAATCTATAGCTCAACTTAAACCGAAACATTCAAGAAGTTGTCAGCAAATTAACCAGTTCCAGGAGGCAGTGCTGTGAGAACCTAATATTAGTAGGCACTATACAGTGTTGAAAGTACAGAAAGGATAACACAAGTGGAATCTTCTGAGAGTCACTGTCCTAGATGCATAATTTACACTTACACTTCCCCATGTGTCCATATTAGTTAGGAAAAAAAAAATTAAAAAGTGAAGCCTTGCAGTAATATATGTAAGGCACTTGTGTTGACTGCATGTATTTGCAGTGGTAAAACTTTAAAAATAGCCAGTTTTTAAGGAAACTTATTAAACACTTTTTTCCTAATAAAAATGGAGATATTTTGGACTTGGCAAAGAAACATGCCAAATAAATCAGTGATGTTTCTTGAGTGTTGCTAAATATCTGTTACTGAACAGACAGTTTCATATGATTTAATATCATTCTCAAAGGGCAAGGCTCTAGAAAATATTAGAGAAATATGGTAACAATATTTAAGATCTAATTGTGTTTATCACTGTGCTACTCTGATTAAATTGGCGAATTGGTGGTGGTTTTATTTAAAATAAATTGATTTTGGTTTTCCCTGTGTCAGTCTGTCTTTTGCCAATGAGCATAACTGGTGAGTGAGCCCTCATTTTCCTTTGTCTCAGCCCTTGAGACTTCTTTTGTATTTTTTCCTCCCTTTCACATCTCACAGGGGTAGGAGTGAATGAGAAGCTTCATGGTTGCTTTGTTGCTGGCTGGGTGCACTTAAACCATGACATAGAGGCTGCTAGGGAAGTTACTATTTTGACAACCAAATTGTTCTTCAATCATATAAAACACCTTGAATTACAGATTTTTCCCAAAGTGAAATATTCATGTTTTTAGAAGTGTACTATGTTTACTATGTTCCTGAAGAAGTTACAGAATCACACAGAATCACAGAATGTTAGGGGTTGGAAGGGACCTAGAAAGATCATCTAGTCCAACCCCCCTGCCAGAGCAGGATCACCTAGACGAGGTCATACAGGAATGCATCCAGGCAGCTCTTGAATGTCTCCAGAGAAGGAGACTCCACAGCCCTCCTGGGCAGCCTGTTCCAGTGCTGTCACCCTTACTGTAAAGAAGTTTCTCCTCGTGTTAATTACATTATTCACTCTTGTATAAGCGACCAGAAATATTGCTCTGTAAGTGCTCTGTAAGTTTATGGAGTGTAAAACTATTTAATAGTAAAAGTGACAAAAATAGGTTCAAAGTAACAATGGTGAAGTGTTGAATAAGTAACCAGTAAAACTTTTAATACATAAAAATCACTAGGCTATTTTACCTCAAGGATAGGGCTCCAGTTGAGAACTGATGAGCTCATGAATACCATCCCATTCCTTGAAACTGTTGCTGGGGAAGCATTATCAATATTATGAGGTTCAAAGACTATTTTGCAGTTTGGTGCCATAGGTATGCGATCTCCATTTGCTAGTGTTAGAGTTCTGTTATCATCCAGGACAGAGTTAAGGTTCTCTATCCAAATAGCATCAACTGGACCATCAAGAACTATCCAGATGTGGTCACCTATAATCCAAAATAACAGATAAAAATGCCTAAGGGGGAAGTTCTAGTTTCTTTCAAGGATCAGTTTCTTCTTTCTGCAAATAAGTTTTGAACTAATTCTGAATTCATGCATACAGTTAGAATGCCATCTTTTAGTACAATTACCATTTCTGTCACTAAATTTCAGTTAAGTAATTCATTTTGTCAGTTGTTGATAGTAATTATCCATTGCTCAGTATATAAAGTATCATCAGCATAAGTCATGAGTTTGTAATAGTCTGAAACAGTTTTATGGATCCAGTCATCACTGTAGTAATAGATTAGGTTTATTTCAACTTACATAAAACAACATAAAGAAGACAGAAAATATAGATCTATTTAAANCAACAGGAGTACCACAGACATGATATTTGTTCTAAGACAACTGCAAGAAAAATGTAGGGAACAGAACAAAGGCCTCTATGTAACCTTTGTTACATGAGAATCAGCATGGCCAAGTCAGATATGGTGATGCACTTTCTGAGCCCTTTCTAATAACTAATGGCGTGAAACAAGGCTGCATTCTTGCACCAACTCTATTCACACTCTTTTTCAGCATGATGCTCCAAAGGGCCATGGCAGAATTTGATGACCAGGATGGTATCTAGATTAGATAGCGTACTGATGGAAGCCTATTTAACCTAAGGCATTTGAAGGCCCATATTAAAACCATAAACCATCTTGTCTGGGAGCTGCCTTATGCTGATGACACTGCCCTTGTTACCCACACAGAAGTAGCTCTACAGCGTTTAACATCCTGCTTTGCAGCCGCTGCTGAACTTTTTGGGCTGGAAGTTAGTTTAAAGAAAACAGAAGTTTTATATCAACCTGCACCTCAGGAAGTTTTTCATCATACTCATATCATCACTGGTGATTCAGAACTTAAATCAGTCCAACAGTTTAATTACCTAGGCAGCCTCATCTCCTCGGATGGCAAGATTGATGGAGAGATGGACACAGAATCACAGAATCACAGAATCACCAA
>VWZO01006757.1:0-10223 GCA_013396975.1 Bucco capensis | reverse complement strand
CCTTCCCGCACCTTCCCTTCCCGCACCTTCCCACACCTTCCCACACCATCCTGTGCCTTCCCTTCCCGCACCTTCCCTACCCTTCCCTTCCCACACCTCCCCTTTCCCTCACCTTCCCCCACCTTCCCTTCCCTCTCTTTTCTTTTGTTCTCCTTTCTCTTGCAGAGGCACATCAGGTTTATGTATAATTCAATCAGCACCTCGAGGCAAACTATTTGGTTATTGCAATAAAAAGAAACTCATTTTGGAGTACTTTTTAGAGGTAGTTTCTTTGCTGCATGCCACTTGATTACAGGAGTTTATTGGAATGTAAGTCTCCAAAGACATTTTAAACATACAACTTCTGTGGCGACTCAACTCCAAGATATACGAAAGCCTTAAAATAAGGTATTGGAATTGTTTCTTTTGTCTTTGATTGACATGAGTTGGAGTCGTAAAAGGTCTAATTCCACCCCTAAATCCCTGCAGCCTCCCCTTCCCTTTTGAGTATGTTTCCAGCAGACAGACTAATATATCTTCCTATGTGAGTTCTGAACTAGTAGCAGCACAGCAGTGGCACGCAGCATCAGAAATAGGCCAGTGTCAAAGCTGAAACTTGGTCACATAGCACTAACACAGAACTTGAATGTTAAGTCTTTAACCACATGGACCCTTAACAGGTCCTTTCTGACCAGTTTTTCACTACTACCTAAAAGGAGACTAATTTATTTTTGCTAAAAGGAATTACTTATGCTCCCAGTACTGACAAATATATGTTCTGCAGCAATACAGTTGCAATTACGTGTTTACTTCTTTGTCTCACTCCCATAAATGCAGAAGCTACAAGAATCTTCCAGAGGGAGTCCTGAAAAATACTAGCCCTGGTAAGATATGAGCTATCCAAAAGTTGTAGAAGGCTATCTTTCTGCTTGTGTGGTTCACATTTGAAAGATGGTGTGTGCCAAATATTTAGAATAATTCATGAAGATCAAAAAACCATGCAATAAAGCAAGCAAGTAAAAAATACTTTTCTTTTATATTGGAAACTTAAGACATAAGATTCCTTCCTGAAACATAGAGAACTTTGATTTTGATCTTCATTTTTGCTGCACAAATCATGGAAATAAACAAAACATTAATAATGAGAAGATCAAACTTCTCTAAAGGTGACCATTGGGATCAAAATTAAAAAGAAAAAAACAGAAACCCAGAAGTCAGCCTTTTGCAGGTCACTTTGGAAAACAGATTGTCTTAGCTCTCCAACTTGCAAGACCTGGTGCTTTATGAATGAAGACACACTGAGTAAAAGTATAGTCACAATGTTCTGTAGTGCTTTGAAGGTTTAAGTTGATGCGTAACTTCTACTTCACTTAATAAAATATTTATTTTATTCCATTTCTCATCCCACCCAGAAATGTACAATGACTTGAACTATTGAATCCGCTTGTGTTTTCACCAGAAAATCTTATTGCCTTTGCTTTTTGTTAGAGCCTAATGAGTGGGGCTCTCAGCTGCCTACCGAGGTTAAACCATAACAATGAGGAATAATGCTTCAATTTTAATTAGAATATTGACTCTATCTAACTGGAATTTCTTGTACTCCTTTGTAAGGACAAGGTTCAAGACCGTCTTCTACTAACAGCACACAAGGAGAAATAGTTTAGTTTCTGTAAGCTTATAGGAGTTTACAGACCAAGTTGAAGGGGAGAGAAAACTGGAGTTCAATAAAAAACAGGAGTGGTGCAGAGAGAGTAAAGAGCACCGGTAAAAGCCAAGAGGCCCCCTGCTTAGGGAATCAGGGCTTATGCGCATGCTTCTTCACCTGTAACTCAAAATGGCAGTAAACAGAGCTCTTTATGGCTGACTTTTAGCCATAGCACCCCCAAGGGAAGCTCCTTTACTTCTGTAGTAAAGTCAGATAGGTTTTAAGGTTTGGAGATTTTTTATTTTTATTTTCTTTTTTAATTTTCTTTCCCTCCTCTCACAACAAAATATGTTCAATACTTGAAAAAGGCTAGAGACTGAGAAAATAAAAATCTGAGAGGAAGGAAAACACATATGTAATCTTTCCCACACAGAATCAAACAATGAAAAAAGGAAAGAAAAAATCAAGGCTACAAACATGTACAAGTATTAGATGAGGGAAGGCAGAGCTTTCAGGAAGAAAGTCATTCTGGCCACTGCTCTGCTGGGACCATTTGCTTGTAACATGGTGCTTAATCATAATAAATTAAGTTTTATTTTGCAACATGCTATCTTGGCTCAGCAGGTAATGGGAAGAATCCTGGGTCGCCAAATGGTATTTAAGTGAGAATAACAACAATTCCCCCCCCTGCAGGCTGGCATAAATAATGAATTAACAACGTACCTCCTTCAAGCACATTATTCCAGCTGCTTCTTGTTCTCCGAGCTTGTTGGGAGGTTTAACACCAGAAAGTCAGTCCTGCCAAAGCTACAATTCTTATCTTCAAGCAGCAGTCCTAAGAAAATGGTGAATTTAATCACAGTGGCTTCACGCTGCAAAAGACTGAGAACTACAGGAAATGTCAGTGAAGGTCCGGCCCCTGTACTATCAGAAAGTCTGCAATGGGAGGGCTTCAATTTGTCCAACATAGGTCTGAAATACCACCTAGTCTGAAAAGAGCTGATCTTCTGGCCTTCTTTGTACCACCTTAAATACCATCATGGGGCTTCAGAGAATGAGACCCAGAGCAAGGACACACCAGGAGGTAAAATAACTGAGGTCAGATAGTTAGGGAGAGAAAAACTACATTAAAACCTTTTTTAAGGTTGAGAGTAAGTAAGTATGGCAAGAGGTTGCCTTGGAAAAGGGAAGAACCTCTAGTGTTGTAGGAAGTTATAATGACTGGTCAGACAAGCAGCTACTGTGAGTTATTTAAGAATAATTTGCCTGGTTTTGAGTAGAAGGATGGACCAGTCAGTCCCTTGAGGTCCCTCTTAGTCTTGTATTCAATGATTGATGGAAATGGTGATATGCTTGCAAGCAACTTGCTTCCTCCTAATTTCTGGAGCTAATAGCAGTTTTGCCATTGTCTGCTTTAGGAGGAGGGTCAGATCCTTAAGTAAAGCTGTGATTGGCAGCCAATATATTCTCCTACGACTAATGAAGGGTCTGCCACATGTTAGTAGTAATTACTCCGTTGTTTTATTTCCATTAGAAAAAAGAATGAGACCCAGTGACTGCAAAGAAGGTGCTGATGGGCCATTAAGTAGTATAAATAAATACATCTAAGTATTTACAGTTGCCTGAGTTTTTGCCTGTTTTCTGAAGGCAGAAGAAAGTTGTATTTTTGTGTGTGGTTCCTATGAGCTGTTGCAAATTATCCCTAGTCCTATCTGTCAGATGTCACATTCGTGGCTTAAGAGAATAAATCACTCAAATATTTCAATCCTTCTTTGTCAGCAGAGCAACAGACTGTCAGTGTTAAATGCAGTGCCATGCCTGTGCAATGCAATTGAGATTAGCTGTGCTGGTGCCAGGTTCAGGACCTGTAGTAGCTGCTCTGGAAAATTACAGATGTTTATTTTCCATCTTAAAAAGAGGTTTTACTGGGATTTGTGTTAAGCCTGATGGAGATTAGCTGTGCCTTGAAGGTCATCTTCCAAAAATCTTTTTTTCTTTCTGTATCAAAATGGCTTGGCCAAACTCAATCCTTGCAGAACTTTACCAGGGAATTTACTTCTAGGGTAAATATGGCTAATTTCTGTTCTCCATCATTCAAAATACTGCATTTATCTTATTTATTATTTTTCTTCAGTTAAGCCACATTGCTGTCATGTCTCAGTACTAATGGGCTTTAGTTTTACTCATCCAGCCTCCTGAAAGAAGGAAAAGTGATCATATCTGCAAAGTCAGAGATGATTTCCCATGCTGTAACAAAACTGGCACATAAAATATGCCTTGGTTGCTCTGGCACAAATCTTACGAGCCATAATTGCTACGGACAGGTGAAACACCCCACTCTCTTGTCCCATAAGGTTTTGCTGCTCTTTCACCCCAAACTGTACATAAAGACTCAGGGCTCCTAGAAGAGGAGGTTTGTTTTCTGTTGAGGTTTGTGACTGTGGCTAGAGGCAGTTTGGATGGAAAATAAGAGGTGATTATTAGTCTGAGAGGCAATTTACCCTCGTCTTACGTCTCAGGAGAGTATACCTGTGGGGTAATTTGATGGTTATGGAAAATCACGCTGAAACTTTTACCTTCATGGAGCATGAAAGGAGGTTTTTTTCTTTAGTCAGATATCTATCTTCTTGAGTATTTTTAGAATATATCTATATTTTTTGCCTTTTTAATGAAAGTTTCCAGTGAGTTTGGATATATTCGTATGAATGGGCTCATTCATATGAATGAGCTCCCCCAGGAAACAGGCTCACTTCTTTATTCAGGAAACAGGGGTAATAATCAGCACTTATAGGAAATGATCGTAAGCTACAAAAGATGCTGTTAGGCAAGTAGTAATATCTTCATCCCTCTTACAAATACCAAATCCTAGGGATTAAACTTTGCTAGTGTCCAGCCAGAAAACACAAATTGCTTCTGCATAACTATGTATTTTCAGTGCTATGAATTACTGTGTTTTCTTTCCATACTCTGTGTCCTATGTAAATCAACAGCAAAACTAAATAAGATGAAGCTGATTTGGAGGGGGTGGGTCAAGAATAAAAACAGAGCAAGTGGATTCAATTTATGGTTTAGCTGGAGTTACATAAAATTTTGCCAGAAAACTCTTAATCCTGTTTCAAAACCGCAAACACATCTGTAGTAATTCATTGGGTATGTATAGAAGTACTTTGTACTATACACTGTATGTTATTTGAGAGAGGAAAAATATTTCTCTCTTAGAATTGTTCCGCATAAAAATTATACTCAGTTTCCCTGGCCCCACTGAATGATCTTTCTCGTATTCAGTGGTGCTATTAATTTTAATGATAAATGTTTAAATTAAGCTTTGCTCACCATGTTTATTCCTCGTACTCCTATGAGATTCCCATAACATACTGTCGGGCACTTTTTATATTTAGGGACTCATCTGCATAAACACCAGTCAAATCCAAGAAGGGAATGAATAAAGCCAGGAAATGGTAAAACTGAGGAAGAGATGAGTGTCTACAAACTCTTTTGGGAGGGCATGTCTCACAATCACTAGCCCTTGTTCTCTTGGGAGACTTCCACTTACTAGATGTCTGCCGGAAATACAGCATGGCAGAGAGGAAATAGTTTAGGAGGTTCCTGGAGTGCATTTGTAATCCAGGCACCCAGCCCCTTGAGTTCAGTTCTATATAAAATTTTATTTCCATAGTTTGGCATACCTAAAGAATCATTGCAGTGAATACATTCAAATCTGTTCTTCCTCTGTGACCTACAGAGTTTTAGTCCATACAAGTTGAAGTCCCTTGGGCCGTGTTGGCTATCAAACCTTGTGAATGCTGGATGCAGTAGTTGCCTGATCTCAGTTGGCAAAATCATTTGTCAGCTAGCCTCCCACACCCTCTGCTCTCTTTCCTTGTGGAGAACCATGGATTAGAAAGGAGCAGACAGCCATGAGAGAACTGAGAAATAGAAAGGAAGATGCAGAAATGTCTGACTTCATGGGAAGAGTTCCTGATTTTGGAGAATTGGNTGAAATTCCTCCGGTAATTTGTACAACTCCTATCCCGGAATGATAGTAAGGGGGAGGGGAGGTGATTGATTGGAAGAAAGGAGGAGGTGTTTTGATTTGAAACCTGCCGACATTGTGCCGGCAGGACAGACATTGAGTGATTAGAAGGGAGAAAGGGCCGAAAGCCATCTTTGAACTAACCACCTTATCTTTCTTTATTGCTGATCTCTTTCATATTGTTGTACCATTTAAATTTAGATAAAGCTATTCTTAGAAATTCACTGTCTGTGTGCCTAGTTTGTTTTTGGTTTTGTTTACTGTTGTCCCCATCTTATTGGGGAGAGGGGGGTCTTGGAGACCTTTCCTCAAAAAGATTGTTCTTTTGACCCTAACTTCTGGTCAAACCAGGACAATAGTTTAGCTGAGCTCACAGATTATAATGGGACAGTGTGGTACTCCCTTTAGCAGGTGCTGATAGCATTGTACTCCTTGGGGGCAGGAGGTTATAAAAAGGCTGTGTGAGAAATAAACTGTCTCTCTCTCGTTCCTCTCCTGTGGGCTCTGTGTGGCTCTTTTGGGGCATCTTGGGGCCACAGTGGGAAGGACTAAGGGGGAGCGCACGCTCAACCGCCACATTTTCTGTATTTTTGCATTAGGTTTTCAGATTCTTAGAAACATGTTAATTAGTTCAATCTTTCTTATTAGCAGCATGTCATGGACATGGACACCTAAAGTTGTAAGGTTAAATCAGAAATTTCAAAAACAAAAACTACCCTGCAGCATAAAGGGCAAATATATTGAAAAGCCTTTAGAAATGTCACTATTCTTAAGTACTTATTTGAAACTCTGTCAAATTTGGGAATAGTACTACATGCATAAAGATGAGATGTTTTATTCAATGTTTAGGAAATAAGCAAAGCATGAAAGTAGGCTACCTGGTCTGATTTTAACAGTGTGTGGGGCTTTCTTAGAGGAGAGAATCATACATACTCTGGAAGGAAGTGGAAGAAGGCAAGGAGAATTTTCTTGGTAGTCTGTAACAAAAAATAATTTAAAAAAAGTACAGCATGCTCTTGACCTAGGAGTTGGAACTGATTGGGAATTTCCTACAGGAAAGCCACAATGCAATTAAGCGCAGAGGGACAGAAATGTAATGGTAGTGCTGACGTGTGTGATGGGTTGACCTGGGCCAAGCACCAAGTACCCACCAAGTTTCTCTATCACGTTCTCGCCCCACACCTCCCACAGCATGACAAGGGGTAGAGAACGAGATGGGAACAGCCCGTGGGGTTTAGTAAAGGCAGTTTAATAAGCAAAATAAAGAAACGTGAGGCTGCGCGCATGAAGCAATGCAAAGCAAAATTGGGCTTTAGTCTTTACTTCCCATAACAGGCGATATCTGTCCCTTTCCCAGGAAGCAGGGCTCCGGAACGCATAGTGGTTGCTTGGGGGGCAGACGTCTCCTTCCCGCCCCCTTCCTTCCCCCCGCCTCTGCCTTTTATCCCTGAGCTGACATCATATGGTATGGAATAGCTCTTTGGTCAGTTTGGGTTAGCTGTCTCGATTATGTCCCCTCCCAGGATCTTATCCACCCCATTGCCTTGGTGCTGTGCCAGCCTTGCAACAGTCACAACATCACAGGTTTTATCTTCAACCCGAGGCACAGCATTTCTGAAAACTGTATGGGAACATTAACTCCATCTCAGCCAAATCCAATACAATGTGCTAGTGCGAAGACTGAAGTTGTGAGATTTGTAACAAGTTTCTGCCCAACCTGGTGACTCAGGTAGAGACAATCAGCAGTAATAAAGGGGAAGATGATAAAACAGCAATGAGGAGGGAACACGAAAAAAGTCAGTGTGATCTGGCAGTGTAAGTAGAGATAGGGAAATATTAATGATATTGTACAAGGCACTGAGATATATCAATAAGAGTTGTGTGTAGTTTGGCCATCTGTACCAGAGCAAGATGAAATAAAGCTGAAGCAAATGATGGGAGAGGAACACAGAATCTACCTGTAAAGTGCAAGGGTATGAATAATTAAAGATTCTCCTGAGAACATGGGGCTATTAGAAAAAACTCAGTCTCAGCTGATTTAGACAATTACAGATTATGTGCCACAGATGTGGCAAAGTAATCTAAAAGGTGAGTAGTGTTTCAGGATATATGACACAAAGTATTTGTACCAGAGATGAAGAAGTAGTAACTTTGCACAAGATAAAAGTTAGACCACATGCTTAAGACAGAAATGGGAAAAAAACCAAACCAAAACCAACAGAAAATACCCCTCCTATCTATTCATATGAAATTATTGCTACTAAGATCATCCTAGGTGACTAAACATCAAGAAAGAAAGATTTCGTTAAACTGGAGGAAATTGCTAGCCAAAGAAAAATGGATATGAGTGACAGATGAATAAATATATAAGCTTAACCTCCAAGGAGACTTCCTAGCTACCAAAGTAGGAGGGTTATAGAAAGTTTCTCTGTGAAAGGAAGAAGAGGGAAATATTGCTGGACCTAAAATAGAATATGGAAAATTTGTGTCTGGAAGTTTAACATGATGAGATTTGCAGTGCTGCAGAGCCCACGGTGTAAAGTCAGGGACTGGTGCTGGAGATATATGGACCTATCTTTTGGGGGAAGGACTCTACCATCACAAATAATTTTGGTGGCATTGATTGATAGAGGCTGATGCCATGTCACCTCTTTTTATGTGTTAAATGTTATACTGTCATTGTCAATTACTTCTGAGTTTACTTGAATGCACTTTGGCCATATTTTCAATCCATGCAAAATGAATTCATATCAGCAATATCATGATTTGGATCTGTTACTAGATTTTATGTTAGCTGATCAAGGAAGACTAGTTGATATCTTTTTGGACTTCAGTAAGGCTCTTGATACTGTCTCCTACAGCGTCCTATTTGACAAAATGTCGAACATACACCTTGATAAGTAAATCACGAGGTGGGTATACAATTGGCTGAGGGGTCAAGCTCAAAGGGTTGTCGTAAATGGAGCTACTTCAGGCTGGTGACAGGTGACGAATGGGGCCCCACAGGGATCCATTTTAAGGCCAATACTGTTTAACATCTTTACAAACGACTTGGATGTAGGACTTGAAGGACTAGTAAGTAAGTTTGCAGATGACACTAAGTTGGGTGGTGCTGTTGACTCCAATGAAGACAGAGAGGCACTGCAGAGAGATCTAGATAGATTGGAGGACTGGGCAGTCACAAATCATATGAAGTTTAACAAGGGCAAGTGCTGAGTTCTGCGCTTGGGAAGACGCAACCCAAAAACCACCTACCTGCTGGGGAATGAGAGACTAGAAAGCAGCACTGTGGAGAGGGATCTGGGAGTTTTGGTAGACAGTAAGTTAAAAATGAGTTAGCAACGTGCTCTGGGAGCCAAAAGGGCCAGCTCAGCCCTGGGGTGCATCAAGTACTTCATTACTAGCCCACCAAGGGAAGTGATAGTCCCACTTTACTCCCCACAGGTGTGATCTCATCTGGAGTATTGTGTGCAGTTTTGGGTACCACAATAATAAAGGGATATGAAGTTGTTAGAGAGAGTCCAGAGGAAGGTCACAAAGATGGCTAAGGGCTTGGAGGGGAAATCACATGAGGAAAGGCTGAAATTACTTTGTCTGTCAGCCTGGAGAAGAGGAGACTGAGAGGGGACCTGATTGCAATTAATAACTTCCTCACCAGAGAGGGAGGGGTGGGTCCTGACCTCTTCTGTCTGGTGACCAGTGACAGGACCTGGGAGAATGGCATGAAGCTGTGCTGGGGGAAGTTCAGGTTAGATGTTAGGAAGAGATTATTTACCCAGACAGTGGTGGAACATGGGAACAGGCTCCCCAGGGAAGCAGTCAAGGCACCAACTCTCATGGAGTTTAAGAAACACATGGACAATGTTCTTAGACACATAGACTTTGGGATTGTCCTGTGCCTTCATTAAATCATAGAATGGCCATGTCATCTAGTTCCAAATCCCCTGCCATGGGCAGGGATGCCAATCCGAAGACCAGGTTGCCCAGGGCCACATCTAGCCTGGCCTTGAACACTGCCAGAGATGGGGCATGCACAACCTCTCTGGGCATCCTGTTCCAGTGCCTAACCACCCTCTGGGCGAAGAACTTCCTCTTAATCTCAAGTCTGAATTTCCCCTCCTTCAGTTTATAACCTTTCCCCCTTGTCCTATTACAATCAGATCATCTAAAGAGTTTTTCCCCCTCTATTTCATAATCCCCCATTAGGTACTGGAAAGCTGCTATAAGACCCTCTCGAAGCCTTCTATTTTCCAGGCTGAACAACCCCAACTCTCTCTCAGCCTATCTTCATAGGGTTGGTTCTCCAGTCCCTTAATCATCTTTGTGGCCCTTCTCTGGACTCACTCCAAAAGGTCCACATCTTTTTTATGCTGACAACCCCAGAACTGGATGCAGTACTCCAGGTGCAGTACACCTCATGAAGGCAGAGTAGAGAGGCAGAATCACCTCCCTAGACCTGCTGGTCATGCCTCTCCTGATACAGCCCAAGATGTGGTTGGCTCTCCAGGCCATGAGTATACGTTGCTGGCTCATATCACAGTATCCAGTATGTCAGGGGTTGGAAGG
>VWZO01006749.1:0-10844 GCA_013396975.1 Bucco capensis | reverse complement strand
TCTCCAGGACGAAGAACTTCCGCCTCCCTAAAATCATACTGTATGGTGAACTTGCCAATGGCTGTCGCAAGAGAGGAGCCCCAAAAAGGAGATACAAGGACTCCCTGAAACAATATCTCAGCCTTGGTCATATTGATCACCTTAACTGGTCTACTCTAGCCTCCAATCGGGAGGTCTGGAGACACACTATTTTTAATGCCGCAGATGTTTTTGAAAGGGCACACAGGATGACTCTTGAGGAGAAAAGACAGCGTAGAAAGAACCGTGTCTTGCAGGTTATACCTCCCGGGGAGTCCTTCTGCTGTGCCTTTTGCAACCGCTCTTGTCTGTCCCGCATTGGCCTTTTCAGTCATCAGCGTGCTTGTAAAAGGCGCTGATGAGGAGCGTGGGTGGAGCCCTCCCTGGATCTTCGTTCGCGAAGCCTAGCCATGATGATGAATGCAGCTGCTAACTTTTCTGGAATCAGGTTTTTAGCCTTCAGTGAATGATGTAACCAACATAAACTTTTATAAAGCTGTTAGCATCATCTGTTAAGATCTTTAGATTTCATGTGGTTTTCTTTTAAAGCTTTATTTTTGTGTGAGTTCTTCTCAAGCCATCTAGGTAATTATTTTTAAGTCCTTCACATCTGTCATTTTTCTTAAAAGAGTAGGGGAGAAAAGGATGACTTCAGTGGTATTTTGATAGTTTATGATTAAAGTAATGGCTGATCTTCAGAGGCAGGTAAAATGCTAATATGTATGTATATATATAAAGCACTAAATGTATCATTTATATACATATATACTGTTGCCTTAAGGGAAGAGGAGAAAAAACTCCAGGTGAATTTAGTAGGAGATGAGATAAGGAGAATGCTGCTTAATGAGCCTTTAGCCCCCTGGAATACAAAAACATGTGCCCTCTGCCCCCAATTCCATTATTTTTATAATAATGTCCATCCAATCCCATTTTGCCACTTGTCTCAGTCCTACCCCGATCCACCTTCTGACACACCCCTTCAGGAATTGAGTCTGGGATCTGAAGACCCTCTTTACTTCACCCTCTTCTGCCTCACGACACGTACTGCTCCTTGGAGGCCTTCCAAAGTTCTCTATGTGAAGGTCCTTCTGTAATGTTTATGTCTCCTGGTGCCAGCCCATGGTGTTTTCCTACAGTCCTATCTTGAAAAGAAGACTAAGCAGCTAGCAAGGGAATAGGTTAGAATGTGTAAACAGTAAGCCTCTGATGTTGCTACATAGAAATCCTCAATCGACAGTATTAATATAATAATAATAAGATCAAAATCAAAAAATCTGAGGCATCATACATATAACATGGATCTTATATGATATATATAAAGATCAGCCTCTGGTAGTCGCTTCAGTTATGAAATCTTAATGGCTGCATCTCCTGGATTCAGCAAGATATATCTGTAAATATCCTTTAGATTTAATAGGAAAAGGGATTGATGTAAAAAATTTGGAAAGCTGGGAATAACACTAAGTATTGGTGTATATAAGTAGAAGTACATGAACTTAACCATACTGAATTATGCCATACATCTGTTTGGGTTTTTTTGCCTGGTCTTATGCCTGCAGTCTTAGTCAAATTGCTTCTTTTTTCTCTTTTTTTTTTTTGTCAGATTTCCCAAAGACTTTACCTTTTTCCACAAGCTAATGGTGGGAGCAAAAGTACAGGTCTGCTGTAGGCATATACAGCATAGGAATCCCTTCTTTTGCCAAGGATAGTGATGATTAATGAAAGCATTATACCTCCAGAGAATAGCCCTCTAGTAAACTTCTCACTAAATATATCCATTAAAAGCTGGCATACAATATACAGAAAAGATCTAAAGAATTCTACTGGAAAGCCCTCTGGGATTTCAGTGTTTCTCAGAGGGCAATTTTGTGATGACATTAGTGATCTCCTGTAGAGAAATCTCTGTCTAATGATTGTCTCTGCATGACTCTGTGCAGTATGACACCGTGCAGTATATATCACCACATATGTACTCTCGGGTATTAAATAACTAGCAAATTATTCAAGCAGGTTATTTTTTCAGAATTTATGACTATTTCTGCATTTCAGCTCCTGATGAAAGAAATAACAGTTATTTTCCAAAGTTTTAACCTTGAGATTATAGTCTTAAATTCACTGTAAATATGCTTTCTTGTACTGTGATGTGTGTTTGCTACCCTTCATGCTTAGCTAGAACATCACGATCAGAAAAAATGAGTCTGAAGTAGTGATAACTCAAGCTCATCTGAAGCTGGAAACTGAAAGAGAGAAGAAAATCTTACAGGACAATGCAGGTCATAGTCACACAGCAATCTTGCTGTGCTGTCCTGCCTAGCAGGACAATGTGTGCAGCAATTGGGCAGGCATAAAAATCCAGAATCATGCTCTCTTTCTTTCCTTTAAATGAAATAATAGAAGTTTTTATCAGTGACGGGGGGTGAACGGGTCCCCACTCCAGCTTCCCCAGAGAGATACACACTCTGAGAACTACAGGGTGAAAAACCCAGTTTATTCAAACTCCATGGGGGTTCTTAAAGTGTCCACGAGGAAAGGAAGTGGCCTGGCTAGCGAATAACAAACCAGGGAACAGGAAAGGACAGGGAAAACAGCCAACAGTGCTAGAACAGAGGCGGGGCAGATGCCATGAGCTGTGCAACATGATGCCACCCCTAGAAACCATGCAGTTCCCATGCATGGGATATAACAATAAAGGTAATCCCTGCTGTCTCCCAGTTTCTCCTTTTTTGTTTAATATCGGAAGCCAATCTGGAAGATGAAGAGGTGTGGGAGAAGGCTGAGATAACATCACGGCTGGATAGATCAGGATGATGATGATGATGATGGAGTTCATTGTGGCAGCCACTCATTGTGCAGTTTCACCAGGCGTGATGGAACCAACTTAGGACTGGATCCTGTGGAGACAAAAACATGCCCCCTCCCCAGGTCTTCTTAGAGAGCCCTGTGAGGGCAGGAGACTGCCGCTCACCAGTGGCCTTTAAACTAAATTTGAGGTTGTTAATTGGACTCCCCACTGTCCTATAATATCTCTCCCCAAGAGGGTCATTGGGATATTAGGTCATACGGCCTTGCCGAAGCAGTTTTACCTTCTGCACCCTCAATTAGTAAGGTAAAGACACTTTGGAGCAGGACCTGGGCTCCTCCTACCCCTTTGACGCCGAGGCATGGCTCTGTAGTGCTCCATTCCTTCGGCCAGTCACTTTCAGCAAAGATGGTGATGTCTGCTCCTGTATCTAAAAGACCTTTTACTCGAACAGATTGGTTAGTGTTAGGAAAAAACACAGAGCAAGTCAGCATTGGACAATCGAGTAGAATAGGTTGTGTCCATTGGACCAAAGGCATAGAGCCCGAGGTGCTGCACCCCACCACAACAGGGATTAAGCTGGCAATAGGTGTTTCTGCATCGAGCTCCACCTTAGAGACACTCACTCTAGGTCTGTGTTTGGGATCGAGCGGAGCAGCTGAGTGTGGTGGACTTGTGGGGCAATTTTTGTCATCGCGCTGCCCTTCATGCTCAGCTCCCTGTTTCCTGAAATCAAAGCCAGCTTTTGAGCAGCTTTCAGTGAAAGCAGTCTCCCTTCTCTATCAAAGAATGATCTAGAGTTGCTTGCCCAATGCAATCCCTTTCTGCATTGGGGACACAAGCTAGGTGGTATTGTAGGTGCTCTTCTCTTCAGTTGAGGGCAATCCCTTTTAAAATGTCCTGCTTGTTGGCAGTGATGACATGTAGCCTGCCTCTGTTGTATTTGAGCTGCCAGGACTTCAGCTAGTAGGGATGTGGTGTAGGTGTGAGAACCTACATTGCAACACGCCTTAACCACATCCATTGGAGTTGGATCTTTAAGTGTCCTTAGCATTTTTTGGCAATCATCATTAGATTGGTAAATTGCCAATCTTAGAAACAACGTGTCTTGAGCCTCTGGATGCTTAATTTGTTTGGAGATTGCACTCTTCAATCTCTCAGCAAAGTCTATAAATGGCTCTGTTGGGTTTTGATAGACCTGGGTGTATGAGGATGTCACCTCAGATGCCTCAGCAATAGTCTGAATTGCTTGGAAAGCCAAATTTTTTGACAAATCCAATTCATTCAATGGAATGGTGGCTTGACTCCAGGTGATGTACTGCCCAACCTCAAATAACCTATTAAAGGAGTCCAGGACCAGGATACCCTTGGTGGAGAGGGTGCATTCTTCATACGGCCAAATGCGGGCTTGCCACTCATCTAGAAAAAGTGACACCTGCATGCTTGTAAAAAATGCCCTTGCCAGTATCTTTATATCATTTGGTGTAAAGGTGTAAGCTTTGACTGGGAATCTTAACACCCCTAGCACATAGGGTGAATTCAGTCCATATTCAACTACGGCTTTTTTAGTGTCTTTGAGAACCGGTATTGGAACAGGCTCCCAGAGGGGAGGCTTGCTCAGGTGGTAGTAAACAAGGAATGCCTGTAATTGATCCAAGTCATCCATTGCTGTCACTTGTTGTTTATGGAAGCCCATCGGTTACTTTGGGCATCGGCTTCATCAGCATGGGTGCCACCATGTTGGTAGGGTCCCATTTCCGGAAGGGTGGAAGTGGGCAGGGCCTGTCCACTCACTGGTGTGACCAGAGTGGCAGCGCCACCTAGCTGCGCAGTGGAATAAGTGGCATGACTTTGTGGCTCAACGTTTTGGTGATCCCTGCCCACTTGTACTGGGGGCAAAGGAGATGACCCAGCCACGAGGCAGTGGCCATTTTGGGTCTGGGGTGGTGGGGTGGGTGTTTCGTGCAGCGCATGTAATGGCAGTGCCAGAGATGCAGTTTCTGACCCTAAATCTGTTCCTGCCACAACACCCGCACTTTGGCTGAGTCCCTGCTCTGTTCCCTCCTCTGAAACATCCGGTAGTGTATTTTCTTTATTATCTAGCATGCTTAGGATTAAGTGACATGAGATAGTGGCTTGAGATGCTAGAGAGTCACTGATTTGAGTGGCTTTCCATAGTTTCATTCCCAGTTTGTCTCATTCCTCACAGGTGATAGGAGAGGGAAGTACATAATTATTCTTGTAAATCCATTTTATCAGTGCTTTTAGGGAGGCTTTATCAATCAGGTGTCCACAAAGGTAAAGGAAATTTTTCAAGCGCTGATAGCTCTCCCATTGTGATTTAGAGGATAGAGATCCCATAATTTTTAAATATAGTTGTAGAAAATAAAAGTTTGGGGCTACACAACAGTGGGCTTACCCTCTTCATGGTAAGTCGAGATCCAAATGAACTCCAAACACTGGGTTGTGGATGCCATCCGGGCGGGAAGCTGAAAACTTCATCACCTGAGCCCAAGGGGTATCCGGAGAAATCTTCTACACAGTAGAGACTCTGCCATTTGCCTCATGTCTGGGTGCCAATTTGACAGGGGGTGAACGGGTCCCCGCTCCAGCTTCCCCAGAGAGATACGCACTCCGAGAACTACAGGGTGGAAAACCCAGTTTATTCAAACTCCGCGGGGGTTCTTAAAGTGTCCACAAGGAAAGGAAGTGGCCAGCTAGCCAATAACAAACCAGGGCATGGGGAAGGACAGGGGAAACAAACAACAGGGCTAGAACAGAGGCAAGGGAGGCCCCGTTGGCTGTGCAACATGATGCCGCCCCTAGAAACCATGCAGTTCCCATGCGCGGGATATAACAATAAAGGTAATCCATGGTGTCTCCCGCATATCGGTATAACATAAAAAGACACCTCTGCCCCCACCAACTCTGCCCTCCCTCAGTAGGCTGTGCCTATATGAGGGGACAAGCCTAAGGTGGCAATCTCTGCAGCTGCCCTCATCAAGTTAGGAAATTCTTCCTTAAGCCAACATCCATCGTGTGCAGATTTTTGACACACTAAGGAGAGTTCTCTGCCTATCCAGATCTTGCAAATGCCCCTACAGTTCCTTACAGAAATTTTCCGAAATTTTAAAATTTTTCACTGGCCCATTTTCTTTTTAGAAACAGAGAAAGGAATAAGCAGCAGATTATTTCAGTGACATAGTGTTTGTTTCCTGTTTAGTGAATGATGAATATCTCTGTCTTGTCTGTTCAAACTCCTTGAATTTATAGAAAACATGCACTGCAGCAATGAATAGTTTCAAGTGAAACAATACTGCTTTTGCTGGATTATACATACAGTTTTTTAGAGGAGAAATGAAATCAATACTGTGACCACCTGCTACTGTAAACTCCCTCTGATAATTTCTTGGTTTTATTATGTTAAAATGCTTCAGGCTATGGTTCATCAGTGTTCTCAAACTTACAAGGAAAGTATGAATGTGTTATAGAGATTGGCTTATACTTTCTCTCACTCTTTATTACAAAGTGAGTGACACTCAGAAAGTGTGCGTAGGAGGGAATAAGGAAGGCATTTTATTTATTTCTTCTACTAGCTTTTTTATCCAGTTACTTAAAAGGTTTTTTTTAAAAAAGAAGTATTAATATGAACAAACTGAATAAAGGTATTTCTTAAGTAGTTATACTGTTGCATATCAAATATACTGAAGAATTTAATTCATTCTTATCTGTGCTAGCCTTCATTTAAAGTCTGTCCTTCATGGCATGACAGTAAATATTGCATCTCATTTCAGGCCAAATTAATTCTTGAATTTAAGAGCCATAAAAATAAATGGGGAAATGACAGAATCTTTTCCCAACTCAGAAATCAACTAGGTTTTTTTCTGAATAAATAACCTTTCTCAGATCTGTTTCCTAGTCTTACTTCGGTGCAATCACAAAAGCAGTCTACTCCATTATATTTTCAGCTACGCCTCATTAAAGGTTTTATTCTATTAATGCCAAGCTAATCTAATTATATCTGAGCTGCATTTTCTGGAAATCATTTAATATACCTATTCATAGCATCTATAACATTGACTTCAAACCCTTTTTTCTGAAGTAATTTCTGTTGCAGTAGTGGGATAGGTAATTAGAACCTGCTCTAGTAAGCATTGTGTCATACTATTTTCAATGGTGTGAGAACGATACCTGAAGGTGTAATTGCCCTTATGTTTTTATGGATTCTTTTAAGATCAAAGCTATCAGTTATGGGAGACAAAGACATTTAGACAATAAGAACAAGTGTATACATCAAGCAAAGTCAGGCAAAGGTAAATCTGAAATTGCTTCAACTTGCAAGAGGAAACTTTTAATGCTTATAATAATATACTAAAAAAAATTAAAAAAAAACCTTCCACCATAAAGTTATGGAGAAGGATCACGTGTTTCTCTGAGTTATCATACAAAGTTAGATTACATCTCTGAACCATTACAGCTTGTAGTACTGTTGACTTGATTTCTGATTGTATAAGTAGCCAAAAATTCACCTCTTTTCTCTGTAAATATAGAATCTAGCTAGGCAAGTACTGTCATAATTCTAAAAAGAATTTGAATTTTCAGCATTTGCTATAAGTTTCTTATTCAGGAATCACATACGAAGCTGAAACATAAATATGCCCATGCTAGCATAAAATTGTTTCATTAAAATTAATCCAAGTTGCTCATATTAAGTTCATGTAACTATTTTTTGTAATAAATTCTTCTAGTAAATTGGTGGTGAGGGGGCTATAAATTAAACTGTTCTTGGTACCATAGCTATGTATTTCACCTTGAGTACCAGGTAGAGTAACTTTAGGAGATAACAGCTCCGTGAATAATGGCAACTGGTTCCTTGCACTGGGGAGCAGACCAGTCTTAAAATTCACACAGCCACCATCTGAGGGCAAGGCAGAGAAACGTATTTTTGCTTTTTACTGTCTACGAGCAGGGGTAACAGATGATCCTCTGGTCATTCTACCTGATTCTGTACTGAGGCTGTTTTAGAAACAGCTGGCTGTATAGGTGCCTCTATAAATACTACAGTGCTTAAAGACCCATAGGGGTTCTTAAGGACTTGCAGCCTTACAGTTTAACCCAACTGCAAGCCCAGAGTCCTTTGTTATACAAACTATGCTTTAACTTGCTTTGTCCCATACAAAAGAAACAGGTGGTTTAAATTCTTACTTCCTTGGTATTTTAAGTGGAAATAAATGCCTGATGCTGTCTACATAATAAATGATGTGAACAGTGCTCATGTGATTATCTTATCTCCTTCAATCAACTTTTAATCTACACAGAAAACATTACAAAATAAGGGTTGTGTTTTGTTTTTTTTTTTCCAGTAGGAGAGGCTCCCCTGAATGGGCTTCAAGGGCAAAACTTCAGAAAGAGCTGATTTAAATTTACGTTTCGGCTTCACTCATAGGTTCATTCAACTGTGAATGATGGGGAGAAACTGCAAATGTAAAGGAATGCATATTAATGGCAAGGCACAGGTGCTAGGATTACTTGAATGGTAATAAATTTACATTGCAAATAGGACAAATCTGTTGCAGTTCTAATGCTACAGTAATGACTATCAGCTGTGAGCATGAAGACAAGAAAGCTGTTAAATTCATACTCTTAGTGCAAGGAAAATGTACTCTCAGCAGTTTATGTACTGCTGGATATTCATTTACAAGGGCTTCTCTTCACATAGGAGCTCTCATTTCTATAGAAATTTACTTTGCAATGTTTTATTTGTAAATGATGCCATTTGGTTATTAAGGCTGAATACCTATTCATTAAGCTTCTTGGTAATAGGAGCATGTATGGGAGTTCTGCATAGTACTTTTCATTCTCAAGCTACTTTTCATTCTCAAGCTACTTTTCATCAGCTCTTTCTTTTCTAGCAGTTTCCTGTACTGCAGCAAAATCATTGCTGACAAAGCAGAAGGCAACAATACCAGTGAAATTGGGAATCTAAGAGATGGCTGATATCTGGAGTACTCAATTCAATGGTGCATCTTTAGCTAATTGTTTTGTTTCACCTTTCATGGGTGCTGTTTAACAATCAAGAGAGAAAGAAAATAAATGAGGCACAACATGCTTGGAAGTCAGTACTGTGCAGTCAGCAGAGCTAAGTTAATGCAGTTTCCAAATCTCTTGGACAACATGAGTTTTCCTGTACTACTGGCTCAAATGTTGGGTCCATTAGTAAAGACAGCTGGGATATTACTTCTCGGATATTTTCCATGTAATTACCTGCCCCTGATGAGCAGAGAGGCGGCCATCTGTGTCCCATGGGACCACATATGTTTAACATGTATGTGGATATTGGGGCACTAATGAAGTGAGAGACTTTCTAAGTTTTCCACCCTACTTACAACTACAGAAGCATTCTCCTCACCAGGGAGCCTGGATGGAGGTGAAGCAGAGCTGGAAAGGCTGGGTGTCAGAGGGGTCTCACTGCATCCTCAAGGGCTTGAGGGACGATCCCCTCTCCCTTTGCATTCTGAGAGACACCCCAGATGTTTGTCAGGATAGAGTTGTCTTGGACAATGGGGAAGTGGGAGGCTCTGGAGGAAAGTTTGTTCTGGGAAGTGGTTGCTTCCCACTTGAAAATTTTTAGCCTAGCCAGTGTCTGGCCCTGCCATATGTGTGCTCATTATTAATATCTGTAAGCTTGAATCTCTTATTGTTCACTCCAAACTATTTTGTTCCTATAGCTGGATAGCAGATTGCACCCCAACATGCAGATGGTTTACTGAATTCTTTTTTTTTTTTTTTTTTTTCAGTTCACAACAGTTATAACTTTAGGGGTTTCGAGGTGAGTTGCTTGCTTTTTGTTTGTTCTTTAAGCCACAGTGCACAGAAACCAGGAATCAGGCAGTCTGAAAGGGACTTTAGAGAAAAGCAAGGCTGCGTGTGCGAAGCAAAGCAAAGCAAAATTGAGCTTTAGTCTCTACTTCCCATAACAGGTGATGTCTGGCCCTTTCCCAGGAAGCAGGGCTCCGAAACGTGTAATGGTTGTTTGGGGGGCAGACGTCTTCTTCCCATCCCTATTCCCCCCCTCCCTCCCCACTTTTTATCCCTGAGCTGATGTCATATGGTATGGAATAGCTCTTTGGTCAGTTTGGGTCAGCTGTCTCGGTTGTGTCCCCTCCCAAGATCTTGTCCACCCCATCCCCTTGGTGCTGTGCCAGCCTTGCAGCAGTCACAATATCACATGTTATCTTCAACCCAAGGCATAGTGTTTCTGAAAACTGCTGTGGGGACATTAACTCCATCTCAGCCAAATCCAATACACCCTGATAGTAAAAGCTGTGTTGTATCAAAGAAGAATTCTTCATTTAGAGAAAACTGGCCTTTTTATGTGAGGAAAAATAAAATGGCACTGTGCACTTCAAAATAAGAGATTATAAAGATCAGAATAACAAACTTGTCTAAGTTTACAATGTGGCTAATTGAAGCCTTTTCAGGAGTAGAAAAATAATTTAAAGATGGTGTTTTGTAAAAAAAAACCAAACAAACAGAAGGTGTTTTTGGGAAATACTAAAGGAGAGTTGGGGAAGATTTTGGTCATGCTGAGATGTTTCCATGTAAAAGTAGCCTTTCCCTTTTAAGCTGCTCATGGACAGTGCAGGCACAAGTTCACAATCCACTTCTAAGTCCAAGTGTGGAAGTACCCTTGTGTTTTCTCATGCACTGATTTACATGTGAGTGAACTCTGATTTGTACGTTGAGCCCAACTTTAAACCAAAGACCACTATCTATGCACTCTGTTAACAGCGAACAGTCATTTGAAGCCACGCTTTCAGCAGTAAAAAATCAGACTCCTGATGTCCTGCTGAGAAGGAGTGGGTTAAACTTTACCCGTTTGAGATACCACAGGTTAATATGATGGCTTTTAGGTCAGAAAGTGGTGAATGCAGAGGATGCTAAGCACTAGGCAGCCTAATGTCAGATTAAAACAAGATTACCAAAAGATAAGGCTAAGGCTGAGGTGCTTAATGCTTTCTTTGCC
>VWZO01006745.1:76016-89358 GCA_013396975.1 Bucco capensis | reverse complement strand
GAGGGGCAGAGGTTGATCATACCAACCAGGGCGGGGAGGGGCAGAAGGGGTAGGCTCCAGCCAGGCAGTGGAGGGGGTTTCAAGGAAAAATCATAGTTTTTCTGATTTCTTTCTCTTTTTGCAGCTTATCTGCAATTTAAATGAAACGCACACCAAAAAAAAAAAAAAAAAAAAAAAAAAAAAAAAAAAAGCACCACTTGCAGCCAAGAGAAAAAGGAGAAAGGGCTGGAGTCCTCTAGTGCAGTTGGATGGGCTGCAGCCTTCCCTGGCCAGCAGCCATCCCTGCTGGGGAGCTGCCCTGCTCTGCCCTCCCCTGCCAGGGCTGATCTCAGGGACAGGGTAGAGGCAGCAGACAAGAGGAGGGCTGGGCCAGAACCCCCTACACCTCCTCTACCTGCTCAGAAGGTTTTATTCCCTTCCTTTATTCCAGCAGTAAGAATTGGGATGTTTATACCCTGGGCAGTCAGGAAGCCAAACAGACCCTGGTGTTCTACCGTTATTTATGGCTTGTGGCTCAAGCTGATAACGCTTCCCCCAGAGACCTGCCTGTGCTGGGCAATAAAGCAATTGCACAGTGCAGATTAATAGGCATTTCATCTAGCCAGCCGAATCGGGGCAGGATGCTGCCAGAGCTCAGCTGCGCAGCCTCGGGCCCAACGCATCCCCAGGGGCTTTGCTGGGGCAGGAGGGTGCTGTGCTTCCTCCTGCCCAAGACAGGCATCAGCTCGCCAAGGCTTTCAAAGAGCTGGAGCCAGGCCAAAACCATTGGCCTTAATTCATTAGTCAACTCAATTTCGCTGGCTTTGCAAATAAGGACTTTGTCTGAGATGGGGAAACGGAGCAGAGCAGCTATTGTGCCCTGGGAGCGGGCAGAAAGGGCCCTTTGAGAGGACACTCTGCTGGAATAAAAGTCACTTTTATCCCAGAATAATTAGCGGGCTCTGAGTACACTAATTATTCCAGCATAAAGGGACTTTTATTCCCAAGCAGTGTATCCACACGGAGTGCTGCTTTGGATTCTGGTCCACCTGCCCGTGTGAACGCAGCCCCTGCGCCGGTCCCGACTCACAGGGACCACAGATGCAAGGACCCACTGGACACCTCGAGGTGGCCACCACTGTGGAATCCAACCAGGCCTGACATGGGTGGTCTCACCCCAGGGAGAAATCACACCCCTCATTCTCCCATCCTACCCACAGAAATCTGGGGAGCTCCAGGACAGCAGTGATACAGGGACAAGGAATTGGAGATCCAGCTTTGTCTTCAGTCACCAGGTATCCTTCCTGAGGTCCACGCTGTGGGGAGCACAAGGTCAGGGAGCCACCACGCTACCCACCACACAGCACAATCTCCTGTTACTTCAGGGTCTCCCCAGAAGAAAACAACTCACAGCAGCACCATAGCCCTTTCCTGCTCCTGCCAAGCTTCCTGCCCGCACAGGGATTTTGGCTGTCACCTGCCTCCATCCCAGTCCCCAAAAGTAAACCTGACCAGGGCAAGGACACAGCCCCAGCAAGCTCTGCCTCCCAGCCTGGGTGGGAAGAGCCTTCCTGTCAGCAGACGCCACACCTGCACCCATGCTTTCCAGGTACAGGCCACACAGCAGCTTCTATGGCAAGCACATGCTTGCCGGCGGTGTGGGACATGGGAAAGTTAGGAGTTTTCTTGACAGCACAACCCAGGAAGCCACATCCTGCAGCAGCTTTGAGGTGGCTTTGCAGAGCTGCAGCCCGCAACATCTTGCAACCCTTGGATGGGTGCACAGTTCCATGGCTTGAGGGGGCCCACAGTAAGCTCAGCCCTGCTCCAAATCCCTGGCCATGGCACTAGCCCAGCACTGTCCCTCCTGCTGCAGCTTCAGCCCTGGACATCAGTGTCAGGTGGGCAACCAAGCACCCATGCCACGAGCTCTGCAGAGCCTGGTGGTGCCCACAAGTAAAAATGACTAAAAAGGGAATCCAATAGTCATACAATCATAGAATCACAGTATTGTGTTGGTTGGAAGAGACTTAAGATCACTGAGTTCAATTGTTAACCAGTCCTGCTAAGGTGCTAGTTAAATCATCTCCCTAAACCATGTCCCTCAGCATCACACCTCCATGGCTTTTAAATCACTCCAAGGATGGTGACTCCACCACTGCCCTGGGCAGCCTGAGCCAGGCCCTGACAACCCTTTTGGGGAAAAAATTGTTCCTAGTGTCCAACCTAAACCTCCTCTGGCACAACTTGTGGTCATTTACTGTTGTTCTATTGCATGTTGCTTAGAAGGAACAGACACCATCACTACCCCTTGGCATCTTCACCAATGCAGCTTGGCTCCGCCAGCAATGAACCGCTCTGCCATAGCAGCTTGGACGCCCAAAGGTGGTTTCTATGGGTCAGGACTCCTGGTTTGCCTGGTTTTACCTTCTGTAAGCTGCAGAAAAAGAAGCTTTAAGATTTTATGCAGCCAAAATGCATGGGGTTTCAAGGGCCAATGGCATCAAAGCAGCTGTGGAAGAGAAGACCAAACTGGTGAGCAAGTGCAACACAAGGCTCCAAATCCACTCTTCTACAGGGAAAACACACTCCAGGCAGAAGAGGAGCTGCTGAGTGAACCCATCTGGAAAGGCCAGTAGCAGCTCGGGGCTGCTGTGGGAAGTGGAGCCATGGTGCAGACACTGCCCCAGGGATGCTGAGCTGGCTAGGCACTGGCTGCAGCAGCCTTTGGGAGCAGGCAGGGGATTGTCCCACAGCATGGACAAGGCCACAAGCCTGTAGACATTTCACTTAATGTTTTCAGGACCAGGGGAGGAAATTTCCTTCCTTGGAAGCAACCTGGGAATTGTGAGTCTCCACTCAGGGGCAAAGGCAGCTGCCGGTGCTGGGACAGAGACACAGACATAGCCCAACTCACCACAGGACATTTGCCCTCAGTGCCCCACAGCATCCGCCCAGGCTGCTGGGAAGGCAGCTGCCGTGGGAAGTATTAAACCCAAGTGCTTCCTTTTCCAAACAATAAAACAGCACCAGGGAGCACCAGGAGGAAACCCTCCACAGCCCTCTCCCACCTCTCCAGTCCTATGCCAGCTGTTCAGAGGGACAGCAAGCCAGCGCACACGCCCAAGGGACGTCAGGGTGGCCACAAGCACCACACTCTCGAGGATCTCACTGCCCACTCTCAGGTCAGAGCTGTCCTCAAGCCTCTTGCATCAGCTGGAGCTGCAAACTGCAAACCAGGTGTGGCTAAGGGGTATTAATGCTGGAAGCTGGGTACAGGTGTGTCCCCAGACAAGGCCGCTCCGAGCAGCTGTGGTGGGCACATAGGGGACCACACTGTTGCTCCCCAGTGCTACAGCATCGTACTCATGAGTGTTCGTGTCCCTGCACAACCCTTTAGGCCACCATATTCAAATTCCAAGCACGGCAGGAACAGACAATCACCAGGCAAGTCCACAGGGTGCCAGCGTGTGCTGCTGTGGCATCAAGGGGCTTCTGCGCCCCAGGGTGCAGGGAAGCAGAGGGAGGGGACACCAGGAGGGACTTGGCCCCACAGAGCCTGATGCAGCAGCACAAGGTCAGGCACCCCAGCAGGGCCCATCTCGCCAGCAGCACCAGCAGCAGAGACACTCGACTGTTCATCAGTGACAATAAGCTGCTGTGAATCCGGGACCCTGCAAGCGCTCAGTCGCCATGCTCAGACAGCTGTGGTGGTGCCTGCAAACAAAGACCTGCACCATATTCAGTAAATGGAGGAGACTGATGTGTTTCAAAGCTCTTGGCAGATTAAAATAACAATTTGCCTGGCAGCCCACAGCAAACAAAATCCAACCACCCCCAGCAAGGCTGGGGCAGGGGGTCTACACCATGATGGCTCAGAAAGCCTTCATCCCCCCAGCTAGCATACTCCCCCTCAGTTTGGTCACCAAGGGATGGACGCCAGAGCCCTGAGTCTGGCAGGAATCACCTCCCTCGCCCCTTCATGGCAGCAGCTGCCATGATTTACCCAGTGAGCTGCACATTCTCAGTTCACCTTGTCCTTCACCTGCCCGTCACCAGCTCATGCACCAGGATCCGACCGTCACCACCCACCCATCCTTAATGCAGTCTCATTTGGAGAAATAGCATCTTGCAAGAGCCTAATTAGTCCACTCAATTAAAGATGCAACTTCCAACTCAATTAGACTCCCTCCCAGCCACCCGCAATTCCTACTGACACCTCAGTCCATGTGTTTTGGACATCACAGGCCTGCTCTCACCTTGACTGCAGGCTGATGCTCCCTGAGCTCTTCTCATCATTCCCCTCATCCCCATCGTGAGCACAGTCCCACTGTGCAGCTCTGAACTGCCACCAAGGTCATTATCCAGCATTTCGGTCACCAACCCCGCAACCCCTTCACTGCAAGCGGTGCTGGGACTGTCTCTGATCCTGCAAAGCATCTGCATGATTGCAGCTCCAGCCTGCTCTGTCCCCTGGCTAAGGAATGACACTGCGAGTCTATATTTAGCCAAAGAAATGGCTGGACTGCATTGGGGAAAGCAATCTCATGCAACAGAATGACATCCAGCACAACGGTCCTCACGGCCCACTCAGTACTTTTTCCTTCTTAAAATAAGAGTCAGAGTGAAGAAAACAAGAGGTTTGAGCCCAGTCAGAAAATGCTGAAAATATTTGCTGGTGCTGTAGCTCGCTGCAGGTCAGGCTGCCAAGGTATGGTAAATGGAAGTGAATGAAAAGTTAAGTCAACAGCAAAATCTGCGCTGTAAATAGCTCGAGTTGGGTCTTACGCTGGCTTGCAAAATCCAAAGGAGAGGAATATGAATGCCCTCAACAGTCAGCTGCAGCAGGGATGGAGCCAACACTCCATCTGAAAGAGCCAGTGGGAGACAGCTCTGGGCACAAAACCTCCCCACACACTCAGCGAGGTGCCGGCATGGGCCACCTCCAGCCCAGGCACCACTGGCCACCCTAGCATGGGTCATCTCTAGCCCAGGTACCACTGGCCACCCCAGCATGGGCCACCTCCAGCCCAGGCTCAAGGGGTGCAGAGCACGCCTGCAGCATCCTACTCAGGACCCCATGGGCAACTGAGGTGGCTGTCAGAGGGTCCCCAGCCTGCTGCTCCTGGTTGAGGGCCAAGTATCCCACACAAAGCAGGACATCCACAGCAATGTGGCTGAGATAAAACTCAGTCCAAGCGCAAGGAGATCTTGCCTGCCTGGCAAAGCAGGTGCCACAGGAAAGAAACAGGCAGACACAGCCACTGCTTACCAGCCAAATCAACCACATGCTGCCACAACCAGGAGCCAACACCACCCCAAGGAGCCCATTTCCCATTCCTGGGACAGCTGGATTCATCCTGGGCATTTCAGTCCAGACTGTGTTGGGCTGAAGCACTATTGGGCACACAGGTAGCTCTCAGAGGAGTGCAGTCCTCAAGCAAGGCTGTGGGGTGTCAGGGGCACAAATCAGGGACTTCACCTGTGAGGGTGGCACAGAAAACATGCTCAATGCATATTTCCAATGCCTGGAAGAAGAACCTCCTGCTCCCTAACAAAGCTGCAGTCTTGCCTCCCGGTTACCACCGCCCTCATTAAGCCGACTCAGCAGGACCCTAGGCTCACACTGGCTCCTGAGGGCCCAGCTCTGACCATCCCAAGCTCTCCCATGGTTTCCAAAAGCACTCCTATGCACCCCCTCCCCAGAGTAAAGGGCACTTACAGAGGCATGTGCACTACGCACCATTTTAGGTAGGCACCTCAGAGCCAAGTCCCTTCTCAAGGACCATCCACAGGGAGCATGGGAAGTCATCCCAAAGGTACAGCCAAAATCCTGGAGAGCCGCAGATGTTGGCTCAGCTCCTCCTGCCTCTCAGTGTATCGATGCCACTCAGGGCAGCAAGATCCCCACCTGCACATACCCATCCCAGGTGAAGGTGCCTGGAGTGAGGACAGGGGGACAGCCCCACTCCCTGCAGAGCTCGCGAGATGGTGGCGAGACCTCGGCAGCAGGATCCACCTGACAGTGAGCGCAGTCCCTCCTCTCCATTATTGGCTGCTCATGCTGCCACTGCACAAGAACAAGCTATGCCAGAACCCACCAGCAGCAGCACAGCACCAGGCAGCCCATGGCACACATGAGCAATGCTCTGCAGACCCTTGCATGCCCAACATCCCCACCCAGCCACCACAGTCACCTCTATGGATGGTACCGATGCTCCAGGTCTCTGCCCAAAGAGATCCTCACCCTGCCTCAAGCTCTCTCCCCAGTCTCAGCCCACAACTGCAGCCAGGATCACGAGATGACCAGGAGATTTCCCACAGCCCTTGAGCAGCAACCAGGTCCCCCCCATACCCTCCTAGAGGTTGAAGAAGAGGGACTGAGCCAAATCTGCCTGTGGCCCTTTCCCAAACATCCTCGAAGGATGCATTTTGGGGCCAACCCTCCTGTCACCAGCCTGTCCCCACCATGGACTTGAGGGTTGTCTTCCTGGGGATCCCAACCAGCAGCAGTTTCACGCAGCTGTCCTTAACTTGTCTCTGCTTTTCCACTCTGTTTTTCTGCAAGGAGACAGGGATGCCACGTGCAGCAGAGTGGAGCTCACATCAGCCAGTATACCAGGCAGGCAACTGGTTCTGCCCTGCTGGGGAGCCAGCTGTGGATCAAGTAAGGACTGAGGGTGAAGAGGAACCAATTCATAGCAAAGTAGAGTGAGTTTCTCCAAGAGAGGAGTCTCCAAGAACCAGGGAGGATCAAGGTAGTTTTGCTCCCCATCAGCCCAAGTGGTACTCAGCACTGGAAGAAAATCATCACCTGCTCCCACAGAGCACACAGAAATGGCACAGAAAGAAGATGAGGGGTGAATGGTGGGGCTGAGACTAAAGACAAAGGGGACACCACAGCTGCTCCCCACCTCCACACCACCCACTATGCCTCCAAATAGCTTTGCAAGCAATGAGAAGGCAACACCTCAGTTTCACCCCAAAACGGGCAGCACTGCCAGGGATGCTCCACCACTGCTCTAGCCTCTTGACATTACCAGACATTGAACATGCAGGATGGGGGCTGGAGCCCAGTGGTCTCCACCAGGCACTGCAGCAGCACCAGGGCACGCTGGCATCCCATAGCACAGCACCTCTCGTGCAGAGGCAGAGCCCCATGGGGCTCCCAGGATCCCCAAGCTCTTCAGATGCTCCATGCAAGGACATCGGGCACCCTTCCCTTGCCATCAATGCACGGAGGAGCCCCTAGCCAGTCCCTGTGGCAGGCCCCATCCCCATGACTGCCCCTGTGCCCATGGCAGCCCCTCTGACAGATCCTGCCTTCTCCTCCCAGCAGCCCCCCACACTCTTCTCTTCACCTCTGCTGAGCCCAGCGTGGCTCTGGGCACATTCACGCATACCCAGGGAAACTGTGGGTGCACACACGTGGGCACAAGCACTTCCCTCACATACGCAAGATGCGCCAGACCACCAAGGCAGCGAGAGGGGAGCACTGCCCCAAAACACTGCAGTCACCCTTAACCACAGGTATTTCCAGAACAAGCGGGGCAACCCCTGTCTGCCCTTGCTCCTCCTCTCCCAAAGGCTACCTGCCTCTGCCCACCAAGTCCCTGAGTCACAGGAGAGCTCCAGACTGCCCCAGCAAGAGCAGACACCAGTGCCCTTTGTCCAACTGGAAGAGCTTCTCCCTCCACACCACCAGCTGGACTTTGCCTCCTCCTTCTGCAGCTGAAGCCAGGAACAAACTAACAGCTTCAGAGCTGCCAACTGAGGCAGCGGCCTGAGTCTCTGAACATATATACCGGGATCCTGCACCCCAATCCCAGTGGCACCCAGGCAGCATCAGTTCTGCCACAGTTCCCTCAGAGCACCAAGTTGATGTAGTAGGAGACCTGCAGTCAGGGAAACCAGCACCTGGCCAGGATCACTGTGGCTAAGTCACCAGCCTGTGTCACCTGCTTCCTAGCCACAGCCCTGCCCCCTCTGCATCCTCCTACCCACAGACCCACACCATTCCTTCCCCAGCTCCCCAGAGAACCCTTTGCCCTGCTCAAGGTTCCACAGGGCAGAATGGCATTGCACCCCAACATCCCACCAAAGCAAGGGGAGCCCCTCGGGAGGGGAGGGTGCTGCTGGAGGGAGGGGACATCTCTGCACTGGTTCTTGCCCCACTCCAGCTCATTGGGTGGAGAAGAGGATGGAGGAACTTCAGCACATCATCGCTTCACAGCTTGTTTCCAAAGGCAACACAGCTTATGCAATGAGTGATGCCTGTCTCTCTGGCCCCACCATCTTAGGGATCCACCACCAGTGTAGGGGATGAGAGCGAGGGTCTCCAGGAGTGGGGCAGGAGAGAGGGACCGGGCTGTCAGCCATCCCCTGCACTGCCGAGCAGTTTCCAGCAGGTCAATCAAACCTGCGGTAATGACCACGGGTGGCAGCTAAGTGGGAATGGCTGCGGGGTGCCAGAACTGCTCTCCTCCTGCTACCTCCCTTCCAGGGACCTCAATGAAGCGCCACAGTGGGGCAAGGAGGGGCAGGAGGGACAGGAATCACAGAGTCCAGCTTCCTGAAGACCCAGACCCTGATCCAGGGCAGGGAGCTGGTGCTGGCCCCAATCTCCTCCTCCTCTTCCATCTCTCTGACCTGGTCACAGGTCAGGTGCTGCCACTGCCACGACACCAAATACCAACAGCTTTGGTGGGACTCAAGCACCTTAAGGGTCTTTTCCAACCTAAATGATTCTGTAAGTCACCTGCTTTACACCAAGGTGGGTGAAGAAAGGGGACATAAAATGTCCCCAAAACCCCTTGGCCAGCCCATTGCTCCAGTATCTGGCCTTCACCACGCCGTTCCTGTCCGGATGGAGGGCATCTGCAAGAGGGGAGCTGAGTGAGTCAACTCTGAAACCCCATTTCTCTGCTTTTCAAAGGAAAACCAGCCTCCTGCCTGGCGCGTCAGGCATTGCAAGGAACTTCTCCAGCACCGTTCCCAGCGTGTAGGCTGCCAGCTCCGGCCACACTGCCGCGGCCAAGAGCAGCCCCTCAGCCACGGGGCCGGCAGGCTGGCCAAGCCATTCCTCACCAGATCGACGTGAGCAGAGACGAGACGTGAGCAGCTTGGACAAATGCGGCTGCCAGAGGAGGCCGGACAGACAGACAGACAAACAGCCCCATCGCTGGGCAAACATTTGCCCAGTGCCACCAAACTCCACCGTCAGGCTATCACGGCTCCGGGAGAAGTAGTCCCGGTTATGCAAGAGGGGGATCGAGGCTGGGCTGTCACGGGTGTCCCCGGGGAGCGAGGGGAACCCGGAACCCCCGCACCCTCGAGATGCCCCGACCTCCGCAACGGTGACAAGCTCCCAGCTTTCCTGCTTGGCTGTGGGGAAAACTTTGGATTCTGGAAGAAAAAGGGATGGGGGTGGGCTAAGAGTCACCAGAATCAGGCAAAGACGGAGAAAATGGGGAGCAGGAGCGAGCGGCCTCCGCGGCTGCAGGAGGAGGGGGGGCTGCATCCGTGCACTGCGGCGCGGGGAAAGGCAAAACGCGGCGGCCGAGCCCTCTCCCGGTGCTCCCCCGGTGCCCCCGCTGCGCGGCAGGGCCGGGCTGCGCCCGCTCTGCTTTGTCACGGCGGCGGGGACAGCGCAGCACCGGCCGACCCCTCCTCGGCCCCGCCGAACGGAGCCCGGCTGATCCCAGGGCCGCGCAGCCGTCGCGCTCCCCCCTCCCCGCGCTGCTGTCCCCGCTGCCCCCGGGACTCACCTTCGAGGGTGCGGGCGGCAGGCGCGGCCAGCAGGGCCAGCAGGCACCCGGTGAGGGGCAGCAGCAGCCCCATCCCGGCGGTTCGGCGGCGGCTCNGGGGGGCTGCGCGCGCCGCCGCCGCCGCGGGGGGAGGGATAGGGCGCGCGCCGCCGCCCGCCTGACGTCACCGGGCTCTAGCCATCGCCGTGCACGCGGGAGACAGGGGTGCGCGGGAGTAGAGGGGGTCGTGCGTGGCGGCGCGCGCGGCGCGCATGCGCTTTTGGGCAAGGGTATGGTATGGTATGGTATGGTATGGTATGGTATGGTATGGTATGGTATGGATACGGGTATGTTATGGGCGAGTGTATGATATGGGCACAGCTATGGTGTGATATGGCTTGGGTAAGGGTATGATATGGGCAGGGATATGGTATGATATGGGTATGGTACAGTATGGTATGGTATTACTTGGGTAAGGGTATGGTATGGGTAGGAGTATAGTATAGGTATGGTATGGGTGAAGGTATGGTATGGGTATGGTGGGGGTTTAAGGTGGTGTGGTATGGGCAGGGGCATGGTATAGGTTAGAGGATGGTATAGGGAGGGTATGGGTGGAAGTATGGTATGGCTTGGGTAAGGGTATGGTGTGGGCAAGGATATGGTATGGTATGGCTTAGGTAAGGGTGTGGTGAGGCAGGGGAATGATGTATGGTATGAGCAGGAGGATGGTGTGGGCAGGGACATGGTATAGGCAAGGGTATGGAATGGGCTGGGGCATGGTATGATATAGGTATGGTATCAGTGGGGGTATAATACAGGCAAGGGTATGGTATGAGCAGGGGCATGGTGTTATGGTGTAAGCAGGGGTATAGCATGGGATGGGCAGGAGGCTTGGGTAAGGGCGTGGTGAGGACAGGGGTATGGTGGGATGGTATGGGCGGGAGGATGGTATGGGCAAGGGTATGGAACAGAATTGTAGAAAGGTTAGAGTTGGAAGGGACCTTTAGAGGTCATCTAGTCCAACCCCCCTGCTGCAAGTAAGGGTATCTGTAACTAGATAAGGTTGCTTAGAACCCTGTCCAAACTGACCTTGAATATTTCCAGGGATGGGGCATCCACCACCTCTCTCAGCAACCTGTTACAGTGTATGATGTAGGTGTGGTATGGGCAGGGGTGTGGTACAGGCAAGGGTAAGGTATGGTATGAGCAGGGACATGGTGGGATGGTGTGGGCAGGGGTATAGTATGGGATGGGCAGGAGGATGGTATGTCTTGGGTAAGGGTATGGTTTGGGCAGGGACAGGGAAGGCCTGGGGGGGACAGGGCAGGGTCTGCTGGTGGCACTGATGTACCTGGCCTGCACCGTGATGCCCCTTCACGCTCGGGGTGTCAGCAATTGCAGCACCTAGGGCATCCTGCAGAGGAAGGGGCTCAGGACAGCAGGAGCCTCATTGTCTCTGGAGAAGAGGGCAGAGCTGGGGGCTGGGGAGCAGACCCCACATCAGCAGGGGGCCTATGTTGGCAGGACTGGGTTTATTTCAGGCAAGGCAGAGTCCTGCCGGCTGGAGCCCATGGCTCCATCCCCACAACCACCTCACTGCCTTCTTGTGCCAGAACATCCTTTTCCCTGGAGGAACGTCTTGTCCTACCTCAGATGTTTGGTCATTGGTCTCCATCACCATAATCTGTCGGTTTGGGTTGTCAAGGCTGCCAATAATTGCACCATCTTATCAGACTCTGGGGACCCAGCTGGCTCCAGGGCCCTGGCACCACTGAGGCAGGGACTGCTAGCCCAAACTCCTCCTCAGGCCAAGCTGTCCCAGACCACACTGTCCTTCCTCCAGCTGCCCCACAAGGACTCCCAGCACCCTTCCACCACCCCAGGACAGTCCCTCATCACCCTCTGCCACCAGAGCTGTGACAATTGCCTCAAAGCCAGTGCCCTGACATCATAGCCAGGGCTATAACGTCATTCATTTGCCACAGCATCCTGCCACACCGTGGCCTGTGAAGGGCTGGGGATGGTGCCAAGGAGGAAGATGGGGAGCAGTGCAGGCACCCATCATTGAGCAGCTGCCTGTGGCCCCCCACAAGTGATCTCACCTATTAAAAAAATGTCACATACTTTCCCCACACTGTTGAGGCAGCAGTGCTAGCAGAAGGGGAGGGCTGGGGGTGGCTGCTGCACCAGATGTTTGGGAGGAAAGTCCAGATGTGCCCGAGAAGCTTCTCCTGCAGAGGGGCCAGGGGAGAGGCACAGGCAGGGGATGCCCTGTGGTATATGGGGTCGGTCCGAAGGTCCACTCTGTGTTCCTCACCACTGCACCAGAGGCCCCAGAGCTTGCGCAAGCCCTGCAGCGCAGAGGTGGCCAGCAGGGCTGTGGCCACACTCACAAGCGGCTACTGGCCAGCACTTGCCCAGGGGTTGCCCACAGCGCCCTCCCCACCCTATGGGTGCTGCCAGGCCTTGCTGCTGCCCCTCAGGGCAGTGTACCCCAAAGATGGTGGGACAAAGGCAATCTTGCACCTCTGAGCCGTGTGGGGGTATCGCTTCAGAGATGGGCGGCTGGGGAGGGGCTTCCAACACCAGGTGTCCCGAGACCACCTCCCCCGGGCACAGAGCAGTCACTGAGGGTCCCTACAGAGTCCTCTCTGAGCAGAGATGCTGCCAGACCTCAGGCTGCTGCGGTCCCGGCCGGAGCGGCAGATAGAAGGATGTCCATTGCTGGGTCATTGGGATCTGCCGTGACCCGCGGTCGGGTGGAGTAGGGCTGAGCAGGGCTAGAAAGCCCCTTCCAACCCCCCGGGGAGCTGCTGATCAGCCCTGAACCGAGCCGGGGAAGGACGAGGCTGGCCCACACTGCGACAGGGTTTGGGGGTCCCGGAAAGGGGTAGACGGCCTGGCCGCAGGGCCGTGCCCACCGGGGAAGCCCCGCGGCCCCGGGCACATATGATGCTCTAAACGGCAACGGCCACGGGCACGGCTGGTTCAAGGGCGTGAGGAGCAACGCGGGGAACACGAGGACTGGACACTGCGGAGGCGGACCCCAGGGCTCCCCTAGTCCCGGCCCGCAGCCGCCGCCCCGGCCCGGTGGCACCGGCGATGCGGCAGCGCCCCCTGGCGGCTCCAGTGAGGCCCTGCCATGTGCGGGTGCCACCAAGCAGCTCCAGCGAGAGGTGTCGGAGCGACCCCAGGAGCACCCCGGGGCGGGCAACGAGACCCGCGTGGGTACCCCCGTGCAGCGAAACGCTCATGCAATGGGCACCCACGTGCAGCGAGCACCCCGTAGTACAACGTGTGCCCCTCCTCCGGGACCCTGCTCACTCACGTCTTGGAGCCGTTCCAGTAGGCGGGGATGGGCAGACCAGGACCTTCCTCTGNTGCCGCAGCCCGGCGGTGGGACCGGGTCCCGGTTCCGGGGAGCCGCCGAGGTCGGTCGGTACTACCACCTCCCGCGCACTCGCCGCCTGCACGTCTCCTCCCCCTTCCTGGCGCTCGGCGCTAACCGCCGGAGCGGGACAGCCCGGAGCCGTCCTGCCGCCGCCGCCATGGAGTGAGGGGCCGCGGGCCCGGTCCGGCCGTCCCCGCCCGCCAGCGGCGGCTTCCGCCCGGGAACG
>VWZO01006745.1:58975-75783 GCA_013396975.1 Bucco capensis | reverse complement strand
GGGCTGTAAGGGGCTGCCCTTGTCCGGGAGCATACCCACTGCAGTCCTTGGGGTTGGGAAGACTGCTTAGGAGAGCAGCCGTGGGGCGGTGGTGGTGGGGTGAATGTCAGATAGGGGGCTAGTCGCGGGGTCATGCGGAAGGTGGGGTGGTCAATGGATGGGGGTTGATGTAGGGCGGGTATATGGCAGTGGATGAGGGTAGATATGGGGCAGGTGGGATGTGGTGGGTGGTGATATGGGATAAGCNAAAGCGGGCGGGGCCGGACCTGGGGAAGCGGAGCGGGGGGCGGTGGGGGTCCAGCCGCGGCAAGCCCCCGGGGGCTCACGGCTTTCCAGGACCTGCCGCCTGCCCACTGGGAGGGAGCTTCGCAGCCCGTCACGATCGAGAACGCGGGGTCAGGGGGACGCAGCGGCAGGGGGATTTCCCGGTACCCTGTGCCCTGTCCCCTTTGCTCTTGGGCTCTCCTGGTGGGGCAGAGTCTGCTCGGGGCAGGGATCCCCCTGCAGTTGCAGGGCTCTGGCCGCAGGCAGGGGTCCAGGCAAAACCCATGGCAGATGATCTGGGGTTTGCAGAGGGGAGCAGAGTGAGGTCTGGCCAGGATGTGCCGTCACCCAGAGGTGCTTTGGGGCAGGAGGGCAAAGGGGCTCCAGGGCAGGTGTCTGTACTGCAGGTGTCAAGGCAGTGTTGGCTGTGCACAGCATGGCCTCCACAAAAATGTCTTAAATTTTCTTTTTTTCTCAATTTTTCTCCTTTTTTCCTCAATTTCTCCTCTTTTATTTTTCTTCTTTTTCGTTTAATTTTTCACTTTTAAAATTTTTTTTTTCTCATTTTTTCCTCAATTTCTCCTCTTTTTCTTTTTTCTTCTTTTTCGTTTAATTTTTCACCTTTTAAATTTTTTTTTTTTTCTCATTTTTCCTCCTCTGTGAGGCTGCCACCTGGCTGCAGCTGGAGACACCCAGATGTCTGGGAAGGATGGGTGTGTGGGGCAAAGCGAAAGCACCTGGTGGGGGCCATAGTGGTGAGCACTAGACACCCCCTGGTCCCAGTACCTGGGCGCGTGACAAGCTCCTAGGATGGGAGCTGGGGGCTGGATCCAGCCTAGACTCCCCCTAGCTGTGAGTCACACTGGGGCTGGGTCAGCTGGGGAAGGCCCTGTTCCTCTTCCTCTGAATCAGAAGAGCTTTCACTGCTGGAGAGCAGCCAGCCATGGCCAGTCGTTGTGCAGGCTCCATGGTGTCCTCCCTGCAGTGCTGTCACCAGAGTCGGACCAGCACAATGATGGTGGTACCTTGCCCTTGCTTTGGCCTCAGCCAGGAGTGCCAGCAGCAGTGGCCTCCCCAGCACTCCAGGGGAACTGAGGTGTGTCAAAAGGTAGTGAGATCTCGTGGGCTGTGCCTCTGTGGGGGCAAAGCCAGAGCAGAGATCAGGTGTCCTGAGTGTCAAGCTCTGGAAAAACTGAGCGTCTGTCCCTGGGAAAGCCCTGGGGAAATCTCTGCTTTGGCACCCTCTTGGATGAGGAGTGATGCCCATGCCTACAAGCTGCCAGCCCCAGCCTCTGGCGCTGGGACAGGAAATTCCCACGGGCAGAGAGGAGACGGCAAGGAGTGAGGTCCCTTGTGGTCTGAGTGCCCCAGGCACAGGGGGAGAGGCGGCCCCAAGGGTGAGGGGCTGTGGTCTGCTGCCAGGAAGTGCCAGTGATTAATGAGTAACTGCCGTGAGGTGTACGGCAGCTCGCGCTTCAGGGATGGCGGCTGGATTTCCCAGTGCCCCGTGAGTAAGGAAAGCCTGTGCTGGGAGCATGGGGGTCAGTGAGCCCCTGGGCTACACCCGAGCTTTTCCTGGCCAATCTTCCAGCCCGGGGGACCAACTGAGGCGGTGAAATGGGTGCAGGAAGAAGTGAAAGTGGCTGCATCAAGGGGCTCTGGGAAGGAGAAACGGGGGAGGGCGGGACACATCCTGGGCAGCTGCTCACCTTCCTGTCTTGCCATTGAGCTGGAGGTGTCTCCCCGGATGACAGCTCCTGGCCCAAGCATGAGGCAGCCGGGGCCCAGCTGTTGCTCAGGGCTTCAACCTCAGTGTTCCTGCCCAGTTGTTGCCACACTGCTGCTGTGTGCTGTGCCAGGCAGGTCTGGCACCTCGTTCCGTGTGGGGTGTCTCTGCTTTCGGGTTCCTCCTCGGGAGTATGAGCTCTGCAGCAGCTGGGCCAGCGGCAGTCGTGGGGTGAATCTGTAGTTGGTGCATCTGTGGTTGGTATCAGTGCAGTGCAGAGCCAGGTGCTGCTATGGAGGTGGAAGTTGTCACAGTGACTGCTTTTGCCAGGCTGCTTCATTGCTGGGCCTGGATCTATGTTCCCATCTGCTGCCCAGCTTCCTTCTTCCTAATGGAGCAAAGTGTGGCCTGATCCTGCGATGGTGCCGGGGCCAGGCAATATGGGCTTCTCTCAAGGAAACTTCCATGCAGTGTGGCCCTGGGTGGGGTGTTGTTACCGGAGCTGGATCTTGGCAAGGAAAGGAGAAGAGTAGGAACATGGAAATTATGGTGAGAAGGAAATGGGGAACAGCAGGGCTGAAGGAGCTGCGGTGACCAATGCCAGGAGGAGATGGGCCTGTACCCCTCTCTGAGCTCCTCTGAGCCATTGTCTCCTCGGCTGGGGGGAGCTGGGAGTCAAGGAGGAGGAGCACAGCATCTCCTGCAGACTCTCAGCAAACTCAGGCATGCCCAGCTTATGTTCTAGGCAGCTGCTTCCCCCAGCAGCTGCCTCCCGGGGCTGAGCAGAAATACAGGTTTTAATGGGGGTAGGAGGATGAGGACTACATTGGGAGGATGTTTTTCCCTCCTGTTTTGCTTCCCTGCATGCCAGCAGCTGTGGTCTCCCAGGGAACACAGGGAGAGCGGGGTAGTGCTGCGTGTTTCCCACCGTGCATTGACCCCTCCAGAGTAAACCCAGCCCTTGGTCTCTGCATTGCAGTAAATTATCGGGATCTGTTTGCTCTGGGCAGCAGAACTGAGTCAAAAGCAAACGTCGAGCTTGGTGTGCCCTGGAGTTGGACATCTGTCCACAATGGTTCCTTGCTGGGGCAGCATATGGGGTTTTTGCTGCCACCAGTTCTCCACAGCAGAACGGTTTGGGGAGCGGTCAGGGCCGTGCTGGCAGTCAGCCGATGCAGGCTGCGCTGGGGTTGTTTTGCTGCCTGCATTGTTGCCCCAGTGACGTTGGCTTCCTTCCCCTCACACGGGTTCTCAAAGTCTCCGGCAGCTCCACCTTCACCCTGCGCCTCGGCTCTCGACCCACGGCAACACGTGACGTGACGTGACGTGACGCGACGCGACGCCTCGCTTGGCTGTTTGCTTTCGGGGACGGGAAGCCAGCCCTGGGCGGACAGGCTGGCCCTGGCCCCCGTGGTGCCCTGCCCTGGCCCCACGGCTGGACAGCTGCCGGTGCCTCGTGCGCACCACAGGATCTGTCCTCTGCCCCAGCCAGGTCCAGGGGAGCTGGCAGCGAGGTGCGTCTGTGACCCGCCCCTTGCCTGCTGGGATCTAAGGGGACCAGGTTCCACTGGGGGCTGGAGGGTGTGAGTGTGGCAGGGAGGAAGGGGGCTGAGCTGTCAGGAAGAGGCATTGCATGTGCAGGATGGGTATGGTGTGGGCAGGACAGTGCAGGCAAGGCATGCTGCCAGCACCACCGGGGTTGGGACTGGGGGTGGGGTCAGACTGTTGAAACTGCAATGCCTGGCTTGGGAAGTGGCCATGACACCCCCAGCCCAGGCCCTTCCTATGGAGTTTCCCGTCTAGCATCTTGTTCCAGTTCTCCTTTTGCTTTCCATGAGCTCTGGAGCCTCCCATATCCAGGGTGGACTGGGGCATCCCTAAAGAACGTGCCTTCCTCAGGGGCCAGCTGGATGTTTTGGGGAGCAGCCAGGCCACCTCACTGGGACTCCCCAGACAGAGCAGTCTTGCTGAGCTCTGGGGTCCCACACTCTTCCTGCTCCCAGTGTCTGTCCTGTCTCTCCTGAGCCAAGACCAGCAGTGCTTGGCACACCCCTCCACATGCGTTGCCCATGGCAGGAGGTACAGGGATTCCCCAGAGATTCAAGAAACTGAGGCACAAGTGGGCTGCCTGCCTGCCCAGGATTGCCCAAGAGGTTGATCCTGGATCAGGCTTCCTGCTCCTCCCCAGCAGCCCCAGACTTGCTGAGCAGCAGGTTCGGATGGTGGAGGCACAGGTGGCAGTGTCTACCCACTGTTCTAAGAGGAGCTGAGCAGAGGGCTGGGGGCTCTGGATGCTGCAGTCACCAAGGTACCTGACCAGCCTTTCTCCCCACTCATGTCCCCTCTCCCATTTCTCCACAGGTGACTGTTACCAAGATGTCCCTCTGGAGCATTGTCTCCCACATGCCACCAGAGGAGTTCAGTGGCCTCTTCACAGAGTTTCCCCACAGCCTGCGCTGTCTCCTGGCTGACTGGCTGGAGAACCAGCCCTGGTGAGTGCCCTGGTGCCCATGGGCTCTGCTCTGCTCCAGCACAGCAACCCCCACACGTACAGCATCCATCGGGTCTGAACGTGCAGGCAGAGGTGGGTGTTGGCCCCATCCACAGCCCCAGATGAGGTGGGCAAGGAGACTGGGGTCTGCACGGGGTGTCCAGTCAGGAGCTGGGGCCAGAAGTAGGATCACAGCATTGGTCCAGCAGCCAGGGCTACAGGCAGGGCAGGGGTAGAGCTTGCAGTGTAGCCTTGGAAAGGCCTCAGAGCCCTGGCCAGGACATGAATGGAGCTCCGGAACCTGTGAGCAGAGAGTGCAGCTGCTCAGGTGAGGCTAGTTGGGGTCCTTTAATGCCCACAGGGTCTGGGCTACTGTGACTGTTTGCCATGGCACCAGCCACAGGAGCAGCCTGGCCAGAGTCCCCTTTCAGTGACAGGAAATAGTAACTGCGATGGTTGATAATCCCCATTAGGGGGTCACCAGGCTTTCCATGGAGCTGCTCCTTTGCATGGTGCAGTGACCAGGACACAGGCAGGCAGCAAAGCCCCCCTGGTGGGGTGGGCCACAGCTCTCCTGCTAGAGGAGCAGTGCACAAGGAGCAAGGGGGGCTGGTCCCTGGCATGCAGCTCTGGGACTCATTGCAGGCAGCTCTGGGACCCACAGCAGGCAGCTCAGGCCAGGGTGCAGTGGTGGGGACCACACTGCAGGGATGAGGCATGGTGGAGGTGACCGGGCAGGCAGCAGCTGGATGTACGTGTGGAAGAAGTTTTGGGAGGTCACGTTCTCACTGGGAACTGCCTTACCCCACAGTTGTTTGTGTGGCAGATTTCCCCTAGAAATCCAGCCAGCGCTGGGTAATGCCCCAGGAAGGCAGGTGTCCTCTTCCTTCCCTGAGTAAGTGTGGGGTTTGGGGCTGCACAGGGTAGGGTGGAGGATTCATCAGTCCAACCCTTTCCCCTCTTCAGGGAGTTCATCAATGGCTCGGATGCCTTCTGCACCAGTGTGGCCAGTGGGTTGCTCTCGGCCATGCTGGAGAAGCTCCGCTGTGCTGCCAGCAGCGACGGGCAGCAGTGCCAGATCCTCCAGCAAGTCAGCAGCATCGAGGTGTGCAGGGGCTGGTTGTGGGGACCCTTGGGGCCATGTTGCACTGAGATCGTTGCTGGCTGCTGAGGGAGATTTTATGCTCCTTATTGTATGCTTCTTGATTCACCAGTTCAAGCACTGCTCGAAGGGGCAGTGCCACGAGCCAGTACCCCCTTGAGGCCTGTTTCAAGGCCAGCACCATTGTGAGCAACAAGCTCATGCAGGCTCAGCAACTGTGATTTTCAGGGAGGTTCAAGGGGACAGAGGCTGTTTGTTTGCATCCCAGGGCTGAACGCCAGCTTGCCACAGTGTTAGGGCTGTTATGGCCACAATCGTAGGCCCCCTCTCAGCTCCCTGCACCTTCCTGCCTGCTAGCTTTCCAGCTTCACCTTGCTGCTGCAGTTCAGCAGCTTCTTCAGTGCCCAACAGCTCCCAAGAAGCTGCCCTGCTATGGCCACGTCCTCCTGGGCTGGACCCTGACCCCAGGGGAACCCTCCCAAGTGCATCAGCCCTCCCGAGCTCCAACTGACAGTGCCCAGGTGGCCTCTGTGTCAGATGTTCCCCACTTTCTGCTGGAGCATTTGATTTCTCCTCCCTTGTGCTGTGTGTCGCTGTGTTTCCTCCTGCTGTGTGCATGTGCGTCTGGGTGTTTTCTCCTGAGCTGTTTCTCTTTCCTAGGTCTGTTTGAGTCTCTCTGTCTCTCTTCTACTCTGTGATTGCAGATTTAACCCTGCAGTCTTTCTCCTGCCAGCGAGGGGTGCTCACTCCCAGAGCCTCATTCTGGGTGAAAGCTCTGCTTTTTTTTGGTAACAGACATTTTCAATATACACCATTTGGGAAGGGGTCAGCTTTAGTCATAGCTTCTGGGGAACAGGGTAACTTTTGCAAGCTTGGCTGCTGCTCACATTTTGAACCGCTTGTAGGAAGCTGCTGATATTTTAGCTTTTGGGGGTTTTATTGAAAAGGCTCAAGAGGAGCCACCCTCCTGTATTCCCCCTCCTCCCATGTTCTCTCCTCCCACTGTCCATCCAAACAGTGAACCCTCCTTTCTGTCCAGCTCCCTGCTGTTTTTGAGGGGGCCAGGGCTGCCCTCCGAAGTGGGGGGAAGAGCTGGCTATGTGTGATGCCATGTGGGCAGTGGGACCTGGGTGCTCTCCCATGTGGTGGGTGATGGCAGGGCTTGGGGGAGCACAGTGCGAAACTGGCTGGTGGGACACCAAACCTGGACCCTTTGGCCCCTGGCCCCCGGGGCTGGCAGGGTTTGCCCTGGCAGAGCCCCCAGGGCTGCATCAGGACATGGGGCAGGTCCCAGGGGTCAACAAGGTTGGTCACAGAGCTTCCTCCAGTACAAAAAGCCCCTGGGCCACTAGCCATGCTGTCCAGCTCTCTGCTATTGTTTTGGGAAGTAGCTAATACGGGAAATGTGAAAAGGCTGGAGAAGCTGGCATGGGGCAGAGGGAGCTGGAGCTGGTGGGGAAATTCCTCTCCCTCTCTTCAGTGGAATGCATTGGATCCACCCAGGCCAGGGCAGGTGGGAGAATCTTCCCTAGATGTCAGGCTGGAGGGTTTCAAGGAGATGCAGAAATAGAGAATTTGGTTTGGTTTGATAATTTCAATTTTTTTAATTTAAAGTTGATCTGTATTTTTTTTTTATGCACTGTTTAAAGTGGTTTTAAGCTGGAAATCAGCTCTATCAGAGCAACTGTGCTCTGTCTCAAACCTTAGGTCATGAAACCCCAATGTCTGACTTAGCTTCATTTCTGGTGGGAAGGGGGTTTGAAATGGGGTGGGAGGAGGCCAGAGTGTCCTGCCTGACTGATGCCCTGGCCTTGGCTCCTGGCAGAATGTCTACCAGCGAGACCCGTTGCGGCTGGTGGCCGTCCTGAAGGCCGTCCTGGAGGGTGAGAAGGCAGCTGTGCTCAAGAGGGTGCGTGGTTCCTGACCCCTCCTGGGGTACCCTGAAGCACAGGGTGGGCTCTGGACCCCCACTCACCCCACTCTGCTCTGTACCAGGACCACCACCTGCCCCTCAGCTTCCACCGGCGCCAGGAGGAGCTCAAGTTCAGGCTAGGACTGCAGCGGCTGCAGCACCGTGTCCATGAGGTCCAGACGCTGCGAGATGGCTTCAAAGGTGAGGGGCCAGGGCAGGATGGGACCCTGCTCCGTGTGGCTCTGCCATGGGATGTGGCAAAGGCAGTGTGACCCCCCAGGGTGTTTAGCAGTGGGATGCAGACACCAGCTCCCAGCACTAACAGGATCACACCCATCCTTCCTCCACAGCCTCTCCAACACTGAAGATGGAAGCAAAACCCCCAGAGAGTGTGAGTGGGGATCTGAGGGGAAATCTGGCAGCTTTGCCTGCTGGGAATGGTGTGAGCCAGCTCTGGGGCAGGGAGGCAGAGCAGGGCCAAGGGTTTGGGTGCCCTAAGGGAGGGGGTGGGGTGTAGGCCTGCAGGTCTCTGCCATGGGGACAGTGCAATGCAGAGCCCCACGGCTGGTGCTGCCCTGCAGGAGCTACCCACCCTGATCCTGGAGGCCATGAAAGAGCTGGAGGCAGCCAAACAGCAGGTGCTGAAGAGGATCCAAATCTGGAAAAGGCAGCAGCAGCTGGCAGGGAATGGGGCCCTATTGGAAGAGAACCTGGCTCCGCTGCAGAAGAGGTGAGGTGGCACTGGGTAGAGACGCGAGACCTGGAGCAACCTCCCTGTGCCTTACTGGCCCAAGAGGCTCTGGCAGGATAGTGGGTCTGACTCTGCTTTGTCTGTGAGTCCCCCTTTCCCCTTGGTTCCCTTGGCAGGTGCGAGAGCCTGGTCGAGGTTTACTTCCAGCTGCACCAGCAGGTGATGGCAGCAAGCGCAGAGCTGGGGTCTGAGCTCCTGCCCCGGCTCCTGGAGCGGTTCAGTGAGGTGTTATCCAGCCTGGTCAAGAGGTAACAGGCAGGGAGGAGTGGGGCAAGGGGGGTCTGCAGAGGGCAGTGGCAGAGCCGGAAATGGTGTTGTGCTGGGCACCTGGTTCCCCCCTTGTTCCGTAGCTCCTTTCTGGTGGAGAAGCAGCCCCCACAGGTGCTGAAGACTCAGACCAAGTTCCAGGCAAGTGTTCGATTCCTGCTGGGCCCTCAGCTGCTGAAGGCATCAGCCAAGCCCTACATGGTGCGGGCTGACATGGTGACAGAGAAGCAGGCGCGGGAGGTGGCACTCAGTGCCTACAGCAACACTCTCAGGTGAGTGAGCAGATGGGTAGCATGGGGACAAGGTGACTACTACACCATCATGCCCTCCTGACACCCTCCTCTGCTCAGTGAGAGCACAGGAGAGATCATGCATAACGTGGTGGCCCTGGAGACTAATCCCACCAGTGGGACCTGCTGTGCTAACTTCAAGAATGTGGTGAGTGCCACCAGCCAGGGGACATACAGGAGCCAGAGGCTCTGCTGTGGTGCTGGGAGACCCTGGGGGAGGGTGGGCTAGGGGCCCCAAAGCCAGTGCTTCCCCAGGGGTGACACTCGGCTCTCCACTGTCTAGACACTGAAGAAGATCAAGCGCTGCGAGCGGAAGGGGTCTGAGTCAGTGACAGAGGAGAAGTGCGCAGTCCTGTTCAGCACCACTGTGGTCCTTACCTCCAGCAACCTCTCAGTCCACCTCCAGGTACCAGCCCCTTTCCCATGGGATGCCCAAACCTTGTCCCAGACAGCTTGTTGCAGAGTCCTGAAATGGTCCCAGGGCAACCTCTGCTTCACTCAGAGCTGAGGAGGGGCCACACTCTTCCCCTAGGTCCTGTCTCTGCCCATCGTGGTCATCGTCCATGGGAACCAGGACAATAATGCCAAAGCAACTGTGCTGTGGGATAATGCCTTCTCAGAGATTGTGAGTGCCGCAAGCCAGAGGGAAGGGTCACAGGCGAGGAGAGGAGCTGCTGGGATGCTGGGGTTGGGTTGGCTCTGGGATAGGAACAGCTGGCATGCTAGAGCAGGAACCCTGGGATGCAGCAGGCAGGGATGGAGCTGCTGTCCTGACGCCATCCGGCCCTGCCACAGGACCGGGTGCCCTTCGTGGTGGCTGAGCGGGTGCCCTGGGAGAAGATGTGCGATACACTGAACCTCAAGTTCATGGCAGAGGTGCAGACCACCAAGGGGCTTCTCAAGGACCATTACTTCTTCCTGGCCCAGAAGATCTTTAATGACCACAGTGCCAGCTTTGAGGACTTTCAGAGCCGCAGCGTTTCCTGGGCCCAGTTCAACAAGGTTACTGGGAAGGCTCATCAGGGTGGGCAGGGACCTGTGTGGTGCTGGGGAGCCTCACACCCTCTCTCTGCCCCAGGAGATCCTGCCTGGTCGGGGATTCACCTTCTGGCAGTGGTTTGACGGAGTCCTCGACCTCACCAAGAGATGCCTCAAAAGTTACTGGTCAGACAGGTGAGTGCCCAGGGGCCAAGCAAGTTTTCACAGTCACTCTAGGGCCAGACCAGGGGAGTCCTGGTCCCACTCCTCCACCCTGGCACTGGCCCACTCTCTGGCTGGTTATCCCTCTAGGCTTATCATTGGCTTCATCAGCAAGCAGTACGTCTGCAAGCTCCTGAGCACACAGCCTGATGGGACCTTCCTGCTCCGCTTCAGTGACTCGGAGATCGGGGGTGTCACTATTGCTCATGTCATCCGTGGCAAGGACGGTGAGATGGGGGACAGTGGATGCTCTCAGTGCTACAAAGGGAAGATACTGTGGCAGGGGGATGTCAGGCATTACAGGAACTGCACAGTGGAGCCCTCTGCCATGTCTTCTCACAGGGTCCAGCCAAGTGGAAAACATCCAGCCCTTCTCTGTCAAGGACCTGTCTATCAGGTCCCTCGGTGACCGCATCCGTGACCTAGGGCAGCTCCGTAACCTCTACCCCAACATCCCCAAGGACCAGGCATTCGGGAGTCACTACAACAGTGAGTGGGTGGGAGCAGAGATGGGCTGTGGGTTTCCCATCTGCCTCCCCAGCGACACTGTGGGGAAAAGCAGGGGGGTTTTGGAGAGTTTGGGTCCCACCCAGGTCCTGCTGGCCCCAGAGCTTGGAGGGGTGGTCAGTGCTGGCAAAAAGGGTTGGCATGACAAGGTTCTGCTCTGAGGTGATGGTTCATGGATGCTTCTCTCTGAGCAGAAGAGCAGATGGGCAAAGACGGCCGGGGCTACGTCTCTGCCACCATCAGGATGACAGTAGAAAGCGAAAGGTGGGTGTGCAACCAAGGCCATGGCTGTGCCAAAGCAGGACTGAGGTGTGCCAGGCCAGGGCTTGCACAGACCTCACCAGGCCAGCATTGCTGCTGGGTGGGTGGAGTTCTGCCTGGGGAAATGGGGAGGTGCCTGTGAACGAGAAATCCCCCGAGCTGCAGCAGAGCATGCTTGCAAGTACACCAGCCTCCACTAACGAGCGCTGGCATGCACATGTGGACCTTGCAGCGTGCGTTTGACAGGACTGATGGATTTTTGCAGGGACCAGCAGCCCCAGAGTGTTGTGGGGGTCCCCCCCGAAGCCCCGCCAGTGTTCAGCCTGCCTGTGCTGCAGTCTGAGAGCCTGCAGCCGGTTCTCAGCCCCATCTGGTGAGCGCCTGGCTCTGTGCCCACCATGCCCTGGGCAGAGGCATGTGCTAGAGTGGGAGGGGACTGTAGTGGAGAGCACCCTTGGATGCCAACCCCTCCATGTCTGCGCTTGCAGCCCTCCTGCTCCCTTTTGCCCCCAGCCTGTTCCCACAGGCTATCCCACGGGTGAGAGCAACATCACTATGATGGTCTCCGACAGCCTTCGGTCCTCCTTCCCCAGGTAGGAGAGATAGGGCTTCAGGCAGGGGGCACAGTGGGCCCCCACTGCCCTCAGGCGTGGCCAGGTGGGATTTCACCCACCTCCAAGCCCTCCTGCTCCTCCTTGCAGCACATCATCGCCGATGCTTTCGTCATCCCTAGTCACGGACCCCACACTACCCCACCACCCTGACCTCACCTTCAGGAACCCCTTGTAAGACCTGGCACGTGGCTGGAGAGGGGCACTCTGCCCTGCTCCCCCTTCTCCCCACCACCCCAGGGCAAGCAGACCTGGAGGGACCTTCCTTAGCTGACCAGTGCTCTGGGCTACTGGTGCTTTCTTCAAGGACACCCACCCCAGCCCCCTCAAACCAAGCACTTCCTCCCTATGCCCTGGGGCTTGCAAGCATCCTGGGGGCAGGGAGGTGGTACCTCACAGCCTGTGTCAGCGCTCTCTCCCCCTTCCCCCCCTTCTTTGTCCTCCAGGCCCTTCATGCCCAACCAGTACATGACAGAGGAGCCTTCACAGATGCTGCTCGGGGCCCCCTCACCAGAGCCACACGATGAGGAGATGCCAGAGCTGGCCCCATTCACGATAGGGGACACGCCGCTGCAGAGCTCCCCAAGGTGGTAAGCATGGGGGGATGTCAGCAGGAAAGGTTGGGGGGTTGGGTTCCCTGGGTCACCCCACTGCCTCTTTCCCCAGGATGCTGCCCAGCATGGACCTGCCTCCTGGCCCAGACTTGGATCCGTTCCTGGACATGTCACTGTGCCCTCCATTCACACCCTCCCCACAGCGCAGCGGGTACCCAAGCCCCAGCCCCACTTCCTGGGGGCTGGGGGACACTCACTGGGATGACAGNATAGCACCCTACCACCCTCATGTGTTTACACTGCATTTGGAGCACAGAGCCCTTGCTGAGGTCCATGGTGAGGGGGTGTCAGTGTGGGTGGGAACCAGCATAGGTGGAGGGTGCCCCTGGCCCACACCATGAGTCAGCTGCAGGGCAGGGGGAGGCAGCAGCAGGCAAGGTATTGGGGCAGAGAGACCAGCTTAGTGCATGACTGGGCTGAGGGACACTGGGACCTCCTGCACTGATCTAGGTGGGGAACACAGACCACTTGCATATCTGTAGCTGGCACTTGCTTTGGGGGGTGTGAGCTGTCCCTTCTCTTCCCCCCTCCCAGCCTGGAGTGGGGGCTACAGCAGGGAGAGGGAACCTGAGGGGGTGGGGGCAGGAAGATAAGCCATAAAATAAAGTTTTATTCCAAAATAACAAAATAAATAATCTACTGTACACGGTACAAAGGAAGAGTCGCTAATGCTCTAAAAAGACACCACACAGTCCTAAGGGGGAGGGAGGAGGATAGACCCTGGGGCTGGGCACGGCTTGAGAAAACAGGGAAGGGGGCTGGAGTGGTGGAGAGGGTGGGATGAGGACAGCAGCACCACCTCCTTCAACCTCTGCCTGCTTTGTGCTAGGAGGGGTTGCCACATGTGACCCCCCCACGGCATGTGACAGTGTGGCACAGGGACCATGGATGACAGCACACACAGAAAATTGGGGGTAAGGAAGAGGGGCTGCATGTGGGTGCCCCATCACTGGCGCTGAGCAGTGGTTGCTGGGGGGAGGATATTTACAGCCAGAATGCTGTGGGGTGCCGCGGGGGTGTGGGTGGTGTCGCGATGCATGTGCACAATGCACTTGCACATGCTGCAGGGTTGGGGCGGTTGGCGGCTGGAGTGTAGGCACAGCGGGGGTGGGCACAGGGGGGTGAGAACTGGCACCGTGTGCCCAGCGTGGGTGGCAGCAGTGACGTGGGTGCATGGGGTGCTGCACATGGCTCAGGCAGTGGCGAAGTGCACGGGGATGGGGCCAGGGGAGGGGTGTGTGGGGGGAACGGTCAGCACAAGGGGTGAGCTGATGGGGTGGGGGGAAGCTGTACATTGGGCTTGAGTCCATCGAGGGCTTCCCAGCCCCAGGAGGGGATTGGTGGGAACCCAGACCCTGGTGGGGACGAGGGTATTGCTGCTGTGGGGAGATGCATCCCACCACGGCTGAGGTAACCAGAGCGTCGGTGCAGGAGACGACAGGACCCTGGGTGGGGCCATAGCCGAGCCATCACCGGCTCCCAGAGCACCGCTGCCAGCACCCATCCCCCAGCACATTATTGCTTTGTTAGTGGTGGTGGGGGGCTGCAGAGGTCTCACTGGCGGCTGGTCTCCTGCTCCACCTTGATGGTGCCACGGGACGGGTCAGGGGTGGCTGGAGGATCCCGTTCTGCCAACCCATCCTCGAACTCTGTGTGGAGAGGAGGGGACATGTGGTGAGGGCATGGCTTCTGTGGGGAGAAGGCTGTCATGCCATTGGCACCACCATGCCATCGGGACTCCTATGCCCACAGAAAACCCCCACCGCCAGGGGGCTCACCTGGTCCTGGGGGCTTCCCAGGCAGGCAGGGGCTGAGCCGCCCCACACGCTCGTGCGAGACCAGCCGGGCCAGGCGCAGCCCCTCATCCATCAGCGTCTGCTGGAGAATGTGGCGACTCCAGAGCCCATGCGGAGGGAGGCCAAGGGCCATGTCGGGGGCTGCCACAGGCGGAGGGGTCAGCCGGGGACAGGTACCTGCTGCTGTGGAGAGAAGGGCGAGAGTCAGCCCGAAAGGGTTACGGGAGTCCAGCCACTGCCTGCCCACAGGCATCCCAGGAAGGGAGGGGAAGGGATACCCTTACTCACCCTGCAAGTGGCCATCAAGACTCTCCCCAGAGAGGCTCCCTGCATCCTCATCCAGCCCAGCTCGGTACAAGGCTCCAGGGGGCTCTGGCCCCACCGGCAGTGGCAGCAGCTCAGGGCGGCTCTGCTCTCCTGCCTGCCAGGAGCATGTGGGTGAGCACTGAACACCCTGGATGGGTCCCATCCTGATGAGGAACTCTGCACTGCCCGCCCTAGGATGCCCACAGCTGCACACAAGCATCAGCCCCACAACTACTACCTCCGAGCCCCTCACTGCCTGTGTGGGTAGCCCCAGGCATACCGCGCCATCCCACCCGGGTGTGGGCAAGCATTTGCCTGCACTCACATGTGTGCACACCTGCACACACACCCCCACCCCACCCCCCTGGGTGTGCACCCACCTCCTGCTTGAGCCGCTTGACTGCCGTGGCTCCACTCTCTTCGAGATGTGCCCTGTGTGGGGTGGGGGGGCAAAGGGAGAGAGAGGGAGGAGAAGCTGCGTCAAGCACAGGGGTGGCTGCACAGAGGCCCCTCGACAGGCACGGTCTGCCCAGCCTCCTGCCACGCTGCAGGCAGAGCCAGCTGCTGCAGCGGGGGTGGGCAGCCACCCAGGGAGGGCGGTGCCGCAGATGGCATGGATTGGGGCTTTGGCACAAATGGAGCCAGGGGTGGTAAAAGCGGGGAGCAGCTAGAGAGCAAAGGGAAAAGCCAGCCTAGACACGGGCAGGGGATTTGTGGGAAGGTGACAAAAGACAGAGCAACCCTAGCACCATCCCCCCCAGTGCCAAGCAGCCTCCCATCATCTGGCATCCTAGCCATCCCCTCCACCTCCTGCACCCCCAAGGTCAAGCAGAAAACAGCCCACACAAGAGAAAAGAAAACTTGGGGCCACAGGGTCCCAACCCCGTCCCGAAGCCCCAGTTGTGGTGTAGCTCCTGGGCACGCAAAGGAGGCGACAGCCAGGCTCCCCATGCTGGGCTGCAAGGAAGGGGTTTCACACGTCCAGGCTCACCTGGCAACCTTGAGCGAGGACAGGTAGGTGCTCTCCCGTGCAACCTGTCGCGAGAGTGAGAAGAGCTCGACGCGCCGCAGCAGCAGCGAGTTGTCCCTCAGGCAGAACTGGGCAGCTGCCTCATTGATGATGAGCTGAGAGCAGAGACAACGGGTGAGCAGGAAGAGGGTTGGCAGTGCCCATGGGACCCCATGGCAAAAGTAGGGTCTGCTCCAGGAAGGCAGATGCCACCTGGGTGGGAGCAGACTCCAGCTACCATTCCCTCCACGCTGGATCCCCCACCCCAACCTCCTCCTCGGGCCAGATCCCTTCCTCCCTCTCCACTGCCACTTCGGCCCCTGCATCCCTGGGGCATTTGAGGGTAGACCTCATCACGCTGCCCACCTCATGCAGAGTAAGCTGCTTGCCCTCACGGCGCCGGGCATCGCCACGGCCATAGATTGCACTGTGCCGGCGGATCTCCTCCTCCTTGTGCCGGTTACCATCCTCCAGTTGGAATATGTGCCCCACAGCCTTGGCCAGCTTCTTGTTGACCTTCATCAGCGCCCGCAGCTCTGCCTCACCGCTCCGGGGGCAGCTCTGCAGCAGCCGCTCCACGCTCTCTGCCACCGTTCGCACCAGCTCTGGCTCCAGCACCTCCGTGCCTGCCGGCTGCTCACCACTACTCCCAGCTGGGGAGAAGGGAGGACCCCCTGGCTCCTCGTCCCCACCACCCTCTGACTCAGGGGTGCTTCTCCCTGGCCATGGTGGGACCGCTGATGGTGACAGCTTCTCCCCTGGCTCTGTGGGGCTGCGGGCTGGGGGTGTCCCGCTGCTGCCACCCCCCTTGCCCACAGCCTCGCTGGGGCTGGCATGCCCGTTGCTGAGTGCCTTGCGCCCACCAGCCTCAGAGAGCTTGAACAGGGGGATGCTGCTGACAGGTACAGCTGAGACAGGCTGGCTGAAGAGCCCTGGGTTGGAGGCCCACTCACGCAGGGCCTTCTGGAGGCGGCGGACGTGCAGGGGCTTGGTGGCCATGCCCACCAGCGCCATGATCTCCAAGAACTCCTCCTCGCCCGCCTCACAGAGCTGCTGCACATCATCCCCCCCTTGCTGGATAAAGGTCTCGTAGTAGCCCAGCAGGTTGGCACGCTGCAGCACCCGGTAGAGCTGCAACTCACCCAGTGTGCGTGGCAGGGCCATGGTGAGCCTGCAGGACAGACAGGCAGATGGACAGCATCACAGCGGGGCACAGATAGATGGACATGCAGAAGAAACCCCCTCCCCATTCTTTTACCTGAGGGTATGGGGCAGGGGAGGTGCACCCTGGGGGAATGGGCTGACATGGGGTGTTTTCAGGGTCCCCAGACCTCCCCAGGCTGGGACAGACACTGCAGCCACAGCTCTCTCAGACACGACAGACACGAGTGGGGCTCCTCTCCTTCCCCCCTTCCCCTCCCCGAGTCGTGTCCAGCCCCGCCCTCCCACCCCAGCAGCAGCCCCCCCCACCCGCTCAGGACTGCCCCGTCCCTCCCCATCCCCGACTGCACGGGATCGCAGGTTTGCCGCTGTCCTTGTCCCGCCGGAGCCACTCGCCCCTGGTTCCCCCGTCCTGCTAGGTGCCCCGCGGTGCCCCGGACCCACTCGGTGCCTCATCCATCTGCGGTCCACCCCCTCCGGACTCTCCGTCCCCTCCCGCCGCCCCTCGATCGCTCACCGCCGGCTGGAGCCGCCTCCGGC
>VWZO01006745.1:38767-58875 GCA_013396975.1 Bucco capensis | reverse complement strand
GGGTCCCGGGCTTCAGGGGCCCCGAGGCCGGGCCGGGCCTGCTCGCGCCGCCGCTCCGCGCCGCTTCTGCGCGCCGCCCACACGGGCGGTACCGTGAAATAGCAGCGGCCCCGGCTGCGCCGCGGCGTGGGAGGCCCCGGGGGCGGATCCCGCGGCTGCCGCCCCCACCGAGCACAGCGCGGGCGGTCGCAGCGCGGGGGGGAGAGCGGGGCGGCAGCACTGGTTCCAGCTCCCCGGACGAGAGGTGCAGCGGCACCAGGAGGGAGGACCGGCGCCGTGCACGGCGGCAACGGAAGTCCCACAGCCCGTGTCGGGGGGCAGCAGGGAACCGGACAGGGGTCCCAAGCGGGAGAGCGGGGCGGACACGAGAAGTACTGGGAGGCCATGGGGGGAGGCAGAATTCCCCGGAGGAGACGGCGGGGACGCGGGTCAGGGTTCCCGCTGCCAGCCTGGCCGCCGGCCCCAGGCCAGACCCGCAAGTGCCCGGGGGTCGCTGCTGCAGAGGCACCCAGCACCCATGATCGTGCCCATAGGACTCCTACGGCCGCCACAGGGATCCGGGGTCCAGGACCCTCCCACATCTCTCCCTCACCCGCCAGGATCCGGCGGGCTATGCTCGCAGCATCTCCGGTTTCTGCGGCAACCCGCCGAGAAGCGGCGATGCTCCCGTTCACCGCTGTCCCCGGAGCAACCTCCCCCACCCCGGAGTGCCAGAGCCCCCTACGGAGGGTTGGCACTTTATGTCTCACCGGCAGACACAGGCTGCCATCAATAAGCTTCAGGGTGGGCACCCCCACAGCGCAGGACTTGCCCCAGAGCAGCGAGATAGAAAGCAGAGGCTTTCTTTTTTCGGGAGAGTGGGACACACACGCCGAAGCCCCCCGTCCACAGCGGAAGCTCCACCAGCAGCAGCCCCGCAGAAGGGTCACGACCCCCACCTCGCCGTGGCTCGGCGCTATTTATATTGCGGCCGGGCGCCTGGCGTGGGTCCAGCCGCCCGCGCGGCATCCTGCCTGGGGTGCGGGCAGCCGTGACGGAGCCCGGGGTACGTCCCCAGGTCTAGCGAGGGGCTGCCTCAACCCAGGCACAGTCCCCATCACAGGGGTCCTGCCCCAGCACACGCACACTCCCTCCCCACTCCAGCTGTCCCCCTCCTACCTCCACCCAACCCCCCACGACCAGGCGTCCGGCGCGGCGGGGCCGTTCCCCACCTTGGCGCTGTCCACAGCTGACGCACATCCTCCGCCCACCGCCCCGCCGATTCCCGGCTCCACCGCCCACGGCCCGGGGAGGTGGAGGGGCCGCCCGAGCCCACTCCCCGCCTACGGTCCCACGGCGCACCCGCCGTCCTGGCGCCCAGCCGCCTCCCGCCCCCCGGGGTTGGAGAGCCCCGCCCCGCTGCCCCCTTGCTTGAAGAACCCGGACACCGTGTAGAGGGACGAGACGGGCACCGAAGCCCCCGAGCCCATGGCATGCAGGATTCCCCCCGCTGCCGGGGGTAGCCCAGTCCCACAGGACCCCTGCTGGGCTGACCAACTTCCTCCGCGGCAGGCGGAGCTAGGCAGTGAAAGGATCCTTGTCCCTACAAATGCCAAACGCCCGTCTCAGGCCCGAACGAGACCCCGCCCCAGCGGAGCCCAGAGCGCGGCGGCGGGGAGCGGGACCGCGGGAAGCGGCGCCGGGCCGGGCGGAGGGGCGAGGCCTCTGTCCCCCCCACGCGTGTTCCCCCCTCCACAAACAACGTGAAAGCGCTTCCTGATAGGAGGAGGTGCTTGTCAATCAGACGGGACTCCAGAGCGGGGAAGGGCGTGACGGCCCGGGACCATGGTAGGCTGAGGTCTACTCCTGTCAGAGCCGTTACTAAAGCGGGGCTCGCGCTTGCTAAGGGCTGGCCGTGTCGCTGCATTCGACGGTGCCGCTGTTGGTTACCACGGTAACAAAGGACGGGACTACGGCTACCTCCTGCCCTGGCTACGGTGATAGACTGCAGGCCTGTCAGTGACCGCGGCAGGCAGTGGGTGAGCGCGAGCGACGCCGCAGCGCCCTTTCGATAGGTCGGATCAGCCATCAGTCAGCGGTGACGCGTCGCGAGCTCCTCGTTGCCAGACGGGCGACGGAAACGGAAATCGGCGGAGCGGCCGCGGCGGGAAGCATGAAACCGGCTCCGGGACGGCGGCTTCTGGGAGTGGCGTTGCTTCTGTTGCTGTTGTTGCCTCTGGGAGCTGCAGGTGCAACGTTTCGGGACGGGGAACGGGGCGGCGGCATCAGCTGTCTTAACGACAGCCCGGGGAGCTCCAGGACGGGGTGGCTGCCGTTACCGCCCCGTAACGGCAGAGGGCTGGCCTCGCGGCCGGTCGGCCCAGAGCGGTAAAGCGAGCTGGAAGCGGCGGCACCGACCCAGCCAGGACCCGGGGAGGGAGAGAACTTAGTCCTGTTGTCGTCTCCATTCCTTCTGGCGATCGAGCCCCTTCGAGCCCGGCTGTGCTGCGGGGAGCTGAGGGTCGCGCAGCAGGAGTTGCCTAGTGCCCGCCCAGGACTCCCCTGCCCGGGGCAGCGAGGAGGGGCGAGGCGAGCGCAGCCTCAGCATAGTGTGCAGTGCCCGGAGCAGCCCCAGAGCGCGGCCCACACGCTCACCGAGCGCTCCCCAGGACCTCCTGGTGTTGCGGCAGAGATTAGGCTGATCTGGGACCTCTGGGATTCCGGAGTTGGTTCGTGTCAAAGGCACGCTCGAGTTTGCTTTTCCCTGGGATAAGGATGGCAGTCAAACAAGCAGTCATGCTGGAAAGGGAAGCAGGGATGAGTCTGTGCTGTTTATGACAGTCACAGTAAAAGGGTTATCCCAGAAAAGAAGAAAACAGCATGTTCTGAGGAAAAGAGAGGAAAGACTTTTATCTTCATCCACCCAAAATACGCTTAACTGGGGGTACTCTGTGAAGGAAAGTGGTCCTGTGTGTTTTGGTGGCTGAAGCAGATGGGAGCAAAGGCTTTGCATTTGCTCTGCGTTGCTGAACCCCTTTCCTTTCCTTCACTGTGTTGCACAGATGCCAGGCTGTTGGTCATCTGGCTCCAGGAGGGCAACCTGTCCCACTACTCAGCTCCTCACCACTTCTGTTACACTAACACACACGCCCCACAATGGTATGACATATGGACGAGGACACAGGTGAGAGGGAACGGTAAGACCTCCCAGGGCTGGCTGGGCTGAGCCCCTCCGGCACCTGCAGCCATGCTGCCGTTTGCTTTTCTCCTCTGTGCAGGTCCGTATCAACAGCAGCCGGCTGATCCGAATCACTCAGGTGGACAGCGAGGAGGAGCTGGAGGATTTCAGAGCATGGGACCTCATTTTCTCCTTCCTGAAGGGGAAGCTGAATGACACCAGCATCAACGTGGATCTCTACAGCAAGGGAACCTGCCTGAAAGTTGAGCTGCTGGAGACCAACACCATGTACTCCATCGGCCTCTTCCGACGTACGTCTCCTCCGTGGTGGGGGCTTTGGGGTAGGAGGTGGATCTGGCTGTGCTGGTGCTCCCAAGGAAGCAAAGAGGACATGGTCAGGAAGTTCATGGTCTGAGGGCTGGCAGGTCTAGTTTTTCCTGAAGGAAGATGGGCCCACAGAGGGAAGTGTGTCTTTGTTGAGGGTTGTGAAGGGGGGGGAATTTAGTGCACTTGTGAGAGGCGTGCCTGGGATGCTGCCCCTTCCCTGTCGTGTGAGCGTGTGGCCCTGTGCCAGGGTTCCTGTCAGCCTGGACTCACTCTCTTTCCAGGCTTTGACCCTAAGCTGGTTTTGCTTTTCTTCCTGGGCCTGTTGTTGTTCTTCTGCGGTGACATGCTGAGCAGGTCAGTACCTCCTTTCCCCATGGACTGGACACAGGAGGGTGCCTGGCTGCGCCTTCAGGCCTTGCAGGTTGTTCCTTCCTGTGTGTGTGCACAGGCGTCCTCAAGCTGTAAAACATCTTGTGCATGTGTGTGTTCTCTGCAGGAGCCAACTCTTCTACTACTCAGCTGGGATTAGTTTTGGCTTGCTGACCTCACTGCTCGTCCTTGTCTATGTGATGTCTAGGATCCTACCCAAGGTGTGTATCAGGTTGTCTGAGAGCAATAGACCTCACAGCAGTAACTCTTTCTACACGAATACGTTTGTTCTGGTAAGAGTGCTGATACATGGCCTTGGAGCGCTGGGTTGTGGGTCTGGCATTGCTTGGAGTGAGGCTCTGCAGCTGGCAGGAGGTAGCCACAACTGCCTCACTGCGTGATATGAATTTCCCATCTTTTCTAGAAAAGTCCTGTTTACTTCCTGCTGCTAGGAGGCTGGTCCTTTTCCCTGTACCTGCTTCAGCTGATCCTCAAGAACTTACGCGAGATCTGCAAGTCCTACTGGCAATACCTCCTAGGTAGGTGTGAGCCCTTCAGACTAGCCACTTTACCAGCCTGCTTGTCTGCTACTGAAGGTGCAGCAAGCAGATGGAAAATGCAGAGACCTCCTGCCTCATTCCTTGCTGCAGCCACTGCTCCCATGCTCCTTAGTGAGGTGGGCTCTGGCATCAGGTTGAACTGCAGCCCTGGCCAAGGCTGCTGGGCCAGCTGCTGTCAGCAGGCTGAGCTGCCAGGTCATGCCTGCCTAATCCTCTGCCCTCCTGCAGGCTACCTGCTGTTTGTGGCCTTTGTGAGCTTCGGTGTATGCTACAGGTATGGCCCGCTGGAGAATAAGCGCAGCATCAAGCTCCTCTCCTGGGCCCTGCAGCTTCTGGGTCTGCTGCTGATGTACTCGGGCATCCAGATCTACCCCCTCGGCTTGGCCTCGGTGGTTATCGCTGTCTGTGCCAAGAACCTGGACTGCCCCCTGCGGTGGGCCTTGGCTACCTACAGGTGAGGGCTGCCAGCACCATGGCTTGCTCCTGACTCCTGGCCCTTGTCAGCTCTGGATGAGCAGCTAGACAGAGTCTGTGTGGCAGAACCAAGGTATTTTCACTGCAGTTTGGGGCTGCGCTGGGTATACCGGAGGTGTGTCTTGGTTTGACCAGACAGTTTTTAGGAAAAGATTCAGATAAGGACCTCCCCCTCCCAGGATAAAGCAATAAATATAGAATGAACACACATGCACACCCGAGGCAAAGTGATAAAGAATAACTTTAACAGATAAATATATATGTAACAATGAAAATACAGAAATAGGTAAGAAAGATTTCCAGGTCTCCCCCCACCCCCCGTCACTGTGCCACGAGGTTTCTCCTTCCCCACCCCCCGATAAAACCTGCAAGAAATATAGTCCGGTTGGAGTGGGAAGAAGGCGAGGTGAGCTGAGATGATCTCAATGGAGCCAGGGACTCGGATGGCTGAAGAGAAAAAGTCCCAGTTAAATGGAAAGCAGAGCACCGCGTGGTCAAGATGGCAGAGGCCACGTGGCAGTCCTCTCTCCCCTTCTGCGTGGTCTCTCCAGTGAGGCAGGAGGCAGAGAGGAAGCAAAAAGAGAGATCTGTCCCTCTTATAATCAGAAGGAGGTATCCCAACGTCTCATACGCCAGGTGCGGCTGGGGGTCTTTCTTGTTCTGCTGATTTGCACATGAAAGTCACTTCCTTGCTTGTGCCCTCGTGATCTGCCCGGATGGAGCTCCATACACCACGCTGGGAAGCCCCGGGCGGGGGGGGCGTGCTCGCGCTGCTCCAGCCTGCCCCATAGCCACCCATTAGTTGGTGTGGCTACCAGCGTCAACAACCCGGGGGAGGGGGCAGCGGCAGCAGAGCAGTTTGGAAAACGAAACAAACCGGTTTGGGAGAAGGAGAAGGGGGTAAGGTGGACACAAAGAACTTCCTGTTTCACGTACCCCATCACAAGGTGTTGTGTGCCTTTTTCCCTGGGGCTGCTGCAGGACAGTGCCCTGCTCCTCCTCATGCCTGGGAGTGAGAAGTGGAGGCTGGAGGGAGCTGGGCCTGTGATGGAGGTCCTGCCCCAGCTGGGCAGGCAGTGACTGGTGCTGCTCCACTGGCAGGACAGTGAAGAGTGCCAGGCTCAGGACAAGCCCCCCTTGCCTGCTGACGGAGGAGGAGTACCAGATTCAGGGCGAGGTGGAGACGCGCAGGGCCCTCCAGGAGCTTCGGAACTACTGCAGAAGCCCAGATTTACCTGTCTGGTCTTTAGTGTCCTGCCTCCACTATCCCAAGAGGTAATGTCCCCTGGCAGCATGCTCAGGGTGGCTGGCTTGCATCTCTGTGCACTTGTGAAAGCCTCAAATTGCTCTGTGCTGTCACCTCTGGCTTGAGAGATGGGGAGGTGGAGGCACAGAAGGTCCATGGTGTGCGGCAGCAGGGTGTGCCACCAGGGAAAGACAGATAATGCCTGATCTTGGCACTGGAACACTTCACTCTGGCTCCTTCTGTGCCAGGGCACAGGCATCCATGCATAGCATGCTTCTTTGTGGTTTCTTCGCAGGTTTGCTGACTTTGTGAATGGCTCCTGTCATGTCACACCCAGTGAGGTCTCTGCCCATGAGCAGGAGTATGGCCTGGGCTGCATGGTAGAGGAGGAGGAGGACCAGGAGGAGGAGGATGATTCCTTTGACAGATACCACACGAATTACAACCCAGACCTTCAAACACCTGATTGAGGTTGGCTGTCCTGGACCCATGGAGGTGAGGGGCAGAATTGCTGCTGTCCCCACGCAGTGGGATGCCGTGATGCCTGTGGAGCCCAAAGCCTGTTTGCTGGACACTTCTGATCCCACCTTGAGCTATGCAGCAGAGCCTGCTGGGAGGACTAGGGGGCGCTGGCACCCTCATCTTCCCCACACAGGTCTTGCCAGGCTGAGGTGCAAAAGCTTCTGTCAAGCACAGCCTGGGGTGTGGGCAGGGGAGATGTGGGGAGCTGGTTCTGGCTGGAGACCGCAGGGTAGGCAAGATCTGCGCTGTGACCTCATGTGGGATGCTGATCTGAGCCACCCTGACTTCTCATGTGGGTGCTTGTGAGCTGTCAGGGCATAAATCGTAAGACTTCCTTCCCAGGCCTGTGTGCTGACTTGTCTGCTGTGAGCACCCTGAGCCCCATCCCTTAGCAGCCCTGGCTTCCCCATCCTGGCTCTGCTGGGTGTATCACTGCCTGCAAGGGTGGGGAGAGAGCAAAAGGTCCACAGGTGCCTATGAGGAACTTTGGACCTGTCCTACCGGTACCTGCATACTCAGCACCTGTCTGCTGCCAGCCTGCTGTGGGGAGGGAGCTGGGCTGTGCCTCTGCCTTGACTTAAATCCCACATAGGTACCAAAAACCCCAGCACCTTTCTGATGGAGTTGTGGCTCCATGTGCATGGTGTGGAGCTTGGGTGAAGGCAGCCGTGAAGCCTCTCTCTTTCCCAACAGCTCTGGGCTGAGGGTGATTGTGGATGTGCTTCCTCCTTGCTGGCAGTCAGGTGCTGGCAGCTCCCTGTCAGCTTGGGCTGGTGCCCTCTACCCTAAACCTGCTGTTCCATGGGTCCCAGCCCACTGCACTCCCCTCCCAGCTGCGGCAGGTGGGGGATGGTCCTCCTGTGTTCCAGCATCAGCAAGTGTGCTGAGCAGCTGTGGGCCTTGCTGAAGCACAGAGCATGTCCAGATCTATGCAATTTCTGAGCAATAAAGCTGCCCTGCAGCTGCTCTGCTGCCTAAGGCCTGGGCTCCTACAGGCCTGCCTATGCTTGTGTCAGAGCTTTTGCTATTGGTTTGTTTCTGGCCCAAGTTTACTTCTGCTCTTGCTGCACCTTCCTCCCTGTTCTGGTATAAGCAACTTCTGTTGCTGTGTCCCTCCATCCCTCTGTTAGTTAATGATTAATTATATTTTTAATAAAGATGTGTTTTGTTGATAGTGAGCCTGATTTGTCCATCTGTCAGTGACCTCCGGGCTCACCCTCTGCTCTGGCTCATCCACTTGTGGGAGCTGGTTCTGCTGAGGGTGCTGCATGGTGCTCAGGGGCCAGAGAACAGACCCTGGGTGCTGGGTTCCCTGCACAGCCCTGGAGCAAAGGCAGGACTGACTGTGGGCATGGCTCTCACTCCAGCTGTGGTGGGGGCCAGTGTCTTCTCCCCAGTGCAGCTCTGGGTACTCCTGCCTCTGCCAGCCCCTGTACCTTGCCCTGATTTCCCACAGCCCTGTGAGGGAGCTCCCTTTGTTTGCTTGGCTGCAAGTGACTTTTCCTGCTTGTTCCTGCTACGAGCCAGGGAGGGGAATGCGGCGGCAGCCAGGCTGGGACCCTGTGTATGGCTGGTGGGCAGATGGGCTTCTTCCAGCTGACTGGTGGGTTTGTGCCTCAGTTTCCTTCTTTGTGAGTGGGTGTGGTGCCTGAGGGAGGGGTTTCCTGCTCCCTGCCCCTCTGAGGGCTGGACTGAGGCAGCACTGAGTGCTGGGCTGGGTTCAGCTCTCCCAGCTGAAGCCACTCGAGGAGCTGCTGCTCTGCAACCAGAAGGTGAGTTGCAGACCCCTCTGCTCCCAGCTTGAAGCTTGCTGGAGGGAGCTGCTGCACCCCTGCAGCCTGGTGCATCCTGCCCACACAGTCCCCACTTTGGGGCACCCCTACTCCAGGGACTTCCCCTGCATGGGGCTTGGGGGAGCTTCACGACCTGGCACTGTGGGAAGACTAGGGAGAGTGCACTGAAGCTGTGGGGAAGGCTCTTGCTCTGGTTGCCACCCCTGGGTGCTCACCCTGGGTTCCCACACCCAGCAGCGTGAGGTTCTCTGGGATGCTGCTCTGTGCAGGAGGAAGCTGCAGGGTCCCGTGGGAGGCTCTGTCATCCTCTCCAGATGCTGTTGCCAGCGGAGCAGCTCCCGATGGAGCCATCTCCATCACCAAGTTCACCCCGTTCTTCCCCACCTCCTCGCTCATGACCTTTCTTTCCCTGGGGCTGAGTTAACAGCCCTGTGCCTGGGCTGTGCCCAGGCTGTAAAGTGAGGGTGAAGGTCACCCTGGGAGACTAGGTGCTCCATAAAAGACAGATGAAGGATGGGTGGAGCATGAGGGGAGAGGAGCTTGGTATCTTGTGGGAGTCCTTGGGTGCTGCTGGCTGCAGAGCTGTCAGGGGGTCCTGGGCTGCCCCCTCCCTGCCCTGGCTTCCTACTGCCAGGAAGGAGGGAGGAAGCCAAGGCTGAATCCATCCCTGCCCCAAGAACAGGATCCAGGTGTCCACATTTCCTGGCTGGGCCCTCACTTGCTCTGCAGTGGTGGGCAGGAGTCCAGCACCCTGGACACTCCAAGCGCCCATATACACCACAAGGTCCTTGGCACCAGGATGCCCTGAGGAGGGGCCCCTTGTGCCATGGCTGCCTTGTCCCTTGTCTCTGGGGCTGCCAACCTCAGCACAGTGCCTGCGTGAGCTGGGCATGACAGGGTCAGGGAACAGTCAAGGTCCCAGCTACACCACCCAGCCAAGGGCCACATCCTGCCCTGCCCCACACTGAGCTCAGCCAGTGCTTCAAGCCTTGCATGCATGCACCTTAGTGTATCCATGCCCGCTGGGTGCTAGGGCACCCTGCTCTCCCTGGGATCCTTCTGAGCCCCTAAGGGTGGAAGGCAGCCAGGGACACAGGGGCTGCTAAGCCCTGGGTGTGTTTTGGGGAAGGATCTGCACATCCATGGCTGCAGCCCTCCCTCTTCTGCCCCAGAGTTGCCTGGCCATGGAAGCCACAAACTCACTGCTGGACGTGGCAGCGGTTGGGGACCTGGTGCTGCTGGAGCCACTGAACGAGGAGTCTCTGCTCCGCACCCTGCAAGAACGCTTCCGCCGTGGGGACATCTATGTGGGCACTGGGCAGGGGCAGGGGTCTGGGGTGAGGGAGTAGAGAGGGGTGCAGGATCTGGAGCGGGGAGCTCCAGGACCTGGGCCAGGTTCTCCCAGCCCTGCAGCCATGCTGTCCTGTTTACCCGCAGACGTATATTGGGGCTGTGGTGATCTCAGTGAACCCCTACCGATCCCTGCCCATCTACACCCCCGAGAAAGTGCAGGAGTACCACAACTGCAACTTCTTCGCTGTGAAACCCCACATGTGAGCACAGAGAGCCGAGCAGCCACAGGGTGCCCTTGGTCCCCCTGGATTCTGCCAAAGGCTTCACCCAGGGGCGAGCTTGAGGCTTTGGGGTCTAGGGGAGTCCACTCAGGGCAGCCTCACAGCCAAACTGGGGCTCTTGGCATTTCCTGAAGCCCCCAGACTGCTCCATCCTGCTTCTAATTCCTCCTCGCCCCCAGCTGGGCCATTGCCAACGATGCTTACTGCTCGCTGAGGGACCGGGACAAGGACCAGTGCATCCTCATCACTGGCGAGAGCGGGGCTGGCAAGACAGGTAGAGCCAGGGCTGCTGCTGACTGCTTGCAGGGCTGTGAGGAGCTTGCAAGATGGGTGGGTATGGCCCCAGCACCCATGGCCCCAGCACCCACAGCCCCTCACTCACAGAGGCCAGCAAGTTGGTGATGTCCTATGTGGCAGCCGTGTGCAGCAAAGGGGAGGAGGTGGACAAGGTGAAGGAGCAGCTCCTACAGTCCAACCCCATACTGGAGGGTAAACACCTGCACCTCGCGCCTGTGCCTATCCCTCACACCCTGTATCCATTCCAGGGCTTGGCACAGCCATCCTGGACCATACTACAACCCTGTCCTTCTCCCACAGCCTTTGGAAATGCCAAGACTGTCCGCAACGACAACTCCTCCCGATTTGTGAGTGTCTGGGGAACCAGGGCAGTGGAGTTGCATCCTGTGGGGAGCTGGAATGCCATGGCATGAGATGAGGATGTGGACACAGGGAGCGGAAGTGCCACACCCCATGGCATCCCCCTGCCCTGACCCCAGCACCATCCCTCAGGGCAAGTACATGGACGTGGAGTTCGACTTTAAGGGGGAGCCTCTGGGAGGTGTCATTAGCAACTGTGAGTACACATCACCCAGCCCAGGAGTTCCACCTCACACAGCCCCATGACACTGACCCTGCCCCTGCCCGCAGACCTGCTAGAGAAATCCCGCATCATCCGGCATGTGAAGGGCGAAAGGAACTTCCACATCTTCTACCAGCTCCTGGCTGGGGGCTCAGCACAGCTGCTCCGTAGGTCTAGGAACCCAATATGAAGGGTCAGGGGGAGTGGGGTCCTGGGGAGGCCATGGATGACCCACTTCCTATCACCCACCTTCAGAGCAGCTGAAGCTCCGCCAGGACTGCCAGCACTACCGTTACCTGAACTGGGAGAGCTCCGATCTGCCCAGCATGAATGATGCGGCCAACTTCCGCACCATGCAGGTACTGCTGGTGGGCCTAGGGAGCCATGACACCCCCCAAAACTCCCTGAGGCTGACTTTGTCCCCTTGAGCTGCCTGTGCCCATCTCCAGGACGCCATGAGAGTCATTGGCTTCTCGCCTGCCGAGGTGATGGCGCTGCTGGAGGTCACGGCTGTGGTGCTCAAGCTGGGCAACGTGCAGCTGAGCAGCAGCTACCAGGCCAGCGGGATGGAAGCCTGCAGCGTCGCTGAGACACAGGGTAGGGGTGGGGACAGGCCCAGGGTGGGTGGGGCTTACCCTCTCGGCCCTTTGCTTGGCCCTGGCGCGACTGTCTCCCCGCACAGAGCTGCAGGAGATCTGTGAGCTGATTGGGTTGGATCCCAGCGTGCTGGAGCGGGCACTGTGCTCCCGCACTGTGAAGGCACGGAATGAGATGGTGCTCACTGCCCTCAGCATCCCCCAGGTGAGTGGGTCCTCTCCTGCCATGAGGGTGATGGCCAGCAGCATCCCAGGAGCCAGCATGAGCCCCTTGCCCCTCTACCCAGGGCTACTATGGCCGGGATGCACTGGCCAAGAACATCTACAGTCGCCTCTTTGACTGGCTGGTGAACCGCATCAACACCAGCATCCAGGTGAGTGGTCAGGACAACAGGTACTGGCCCCTCCATCCCGCAGCCCCACCCTGCACAGGGCCAGGGCACAGCTCAACGTGCTGTTGTCTCCCCAGGTGAAGCCAGGCAAGCAGAGGAAGGTGATGGGTGTCCTGGATATCTATGGCTTTGAGATTTTCCAGGTGGGAGTGGGGCCCATCTGGCCCCATCCTGCTGCTGAGGGGTTTTGAGTGTGGTTGGTGGAACATGGGGCAGGGCTGGTGGCTTTTACATGACCTGCCACGCAGGTCCTTTCTCTTGCAGGACAATGGCTTTGAGCAGTTCATCATCAACTACTGCAATGAGAAGCTGCAGCAGATCTTCATCCTGATGACACTGAAGGAGGAGCAAGAAGAATATGTCCGAGAGGTACCACAAGCCCATGCTGGTTGGGCTGGATTTGGGCCCTCTGCACAGCCTGGAGTAGGCTTGGCCCAGTGGGGATGGGGAAGCGATGGAGACAGCTCCATGGCACTTCCCTCTGTCTGCCTGCTCCCTGCTGGGATCAGATTCAATAGCAGGAAGGCAGGGAGGGATTTGGGAGCCCTGTCCCTGTGGCCAGATGTCCAGTTCCTGCCCCACACCAGCTAGGGGAGTGTCCGTGAGGCAGGGTCTGGGTGATCCATGTGCCACAGCTCCGAGGATCTGTGCATCTGACCCTTGTCTGCTCCCAGGGCATCCAGTGGACACCAGTGGAGTTTTTTGACAACAGCATCATCTGCAACTTGATCGAGAACGTGAGTTGCCCTCAGTGCTGGGGTCCTTTGTTGGGGTCTCAGCTCCTTGCCATCATACCCAGCATGAGCAGAGCCTGGAGCAGCCCCAGTTAGATGGAGCTACAGCTCAGGGTCAGGGCCAGTTTGGGGTGACACTGTTCACCATGATGCAGGGAAAGTGCGGGATCCTGGCCATGCTGGATGAGGAGTGCCTGCGGCCTGGTGTGGTCAATGAGGACACCTTCCTCAGCAAGCTGAACCAGCTCTTCGCCACTCACAAGCACTATGAGAGCAAGGAGACCCAGAATGCCCGGCGTGTCATGGATGCCAGCCTGCCACCACAATGCTTTCGCATCCACCACTATGCTGGCAAGGTCTGCCAGCAGCCATGGGCACCCACCAGCATCTGCAGCCCCACTGGGGGCAGCTGGGTCCTCAGGGCCCTCTTGCATCCATGCTTTGCATTGGAGCTGTGGGGCTGGACTGGGAATGGGGATGGAGACAGTGAATCATAACACGCTCACTGCCTGCTCCCTCCCTGAGCATGGCTCCCCATGCACCCTGCTGAGTGCTGACTCCCTGTGCACCTGCTGAGCAATAACCCTGCGCCTATGCTCAGGTAACCTACAACGTGAAGGGCTTCATCGAGAAGAACAATGACCTGCTCTTCCGTGACCTCTCACAGGCCATGTGGGCCACCCAGCACACACTGCTACGCTCCCTCTTCCCTGAAGGAGACCCCCAGAAGGCCTCCCTCAAGCTGCCTCCCACCGCTGGCTTCCAGTTCAAGGCCTCAGTGGCAACACTGATGAAGAATCTCTACTCCAAGAACCCCAACTACATCAGGTACCAGTCCTGGGGGAAGCCCTGGCCCCAGCCCTGGTGCCAGCAGGACCCCCACAGCCCACCACTGCCCTTCCTAGGTGCATCAAGCCCAACGAGACCAAAACGGCGATGCTCTTCATGCCAGAGCTGGTGCTGGCACAGATCAGGTACCTGGGGCTGATGGAGAATGTGCGGGTGCGACGGGCAGGCTATGCCTTCCGCCAGCTCTATGGCTCCTTCCTGGAGCGCTACAAGATGCTTAGTCCCCAAACCTGGCCCCACTGGACCGGCAGTGACAGGTACAGGTCAGGGTCAGCTCCTGAGTCACTCTGGTGACCCCATGGCCTGGGGGCTGCAGGGTTCTGACCATCCTCATCTCCTGCCACGATGCAGGGCAGGTGCCGAGGTGCTGCTGGCAGACCTGGCATTCCCCGCCGAGGAGCTGGCATTTGGCCACACCAAAATCTTCATCCGCTCACCACGCACCGTGAGTCTGGGGATTGGGGAGCATGGGAGACCTCGTCATGGGACAGTCAGGCTGCTGGAGGTGGGGACAGGGCCTGACACAGAGTGGGTGCCAGCTCCACAGGTTTCCTCACCCCACTGGCAGCCCAGAGCCCATACCAGGGCCTCCTAGGTGATGCCACAGCCCCTGAGGCAGCTCCTGGCTGGGATTCCTATTTCTGCTCGCTGTCACAGTGTTCACCCTGGCTGTCCCTAGCTCTTTGACCTGGAGAGGAGGCGCAAGGAGCGTGTGGTCCAGCTTGCCACCCTCATCCAGAAGACGTTTCGGGGCTGGCGATGCCGGACCCAGTACCAGCTGATGCGCAAAAGCCAAATCCTCATCTCCGCCTGCTTTCGGGGCCATGTGGTGAGGAAGGAGGAGTCCTGGCTGCACTTCCCCTGCCTATCCCTTACCCCCTGGGCAGGTCTCAAGCCTCCCAACTCACCCCACTTGTCCCTACTGCAGCAAAAGAACAAGTACAAGCAGATGAAGCGATCAGCACTTATCATCCAGGCATATGCAAGGGGCTGGAAGGTGAGGGCTGGGCACCCCAGGGCCGTGGGCCGGGGTTAGCAGGTCTCCTAGTGTGGGCAGCAGGTTAAGGGATATGTGGTAGAGAGCAGCTGGGGCCTCTGTGTGCCTTGCAGTGGGACCAGAGTCATCTCTCCTCGTCTTCTGTCCTCTCCTGCCTCTCTCTCCCTCTTGCTCCCTATGTGTGTTGGTGTCTCCCCGCCTTGGGCTCCCTGGGCTTGCACTCCGCGCAGTCTCGCCGGCTCCTCTGGGAGCTGAAGTATCAATGTCACCGTCACGTGGCTGCCACCACTATTGCTGCTTACTGGAGAGGCTGCCAGGTAATGGAGCCACCTGCCCTGCCCACTGCCTCTGTCCCACTGTCCACACCATTGTGTCCAGGGCTGTCTGTCTGTCTGCCCACCCTGGCTCCTGCCCACCCTGTCGGGCCAAAGCAGCTGTCCTCTCCACTGGGGCCAAACAAGAACAGGGGGTCCCTCAGGGACTGGTGGCAGGAAGGTGGAAAGGTCCAGCATCCCCACTGCTGACGCCTGTCTCTGGCAGGTCCGCAGGGCATACAGGAGGTTTTTCCGCTCTGGGGCCAGTGTCCGCCTGGCCAACTTCATCTACCGGCGCCTGGTGAGTGGGGGCTGGGGGCAGAGGAGGCACAGCACCTTCCCAGCCCCTCAGCCCTGGGGCTGGATCAGGGGGACCCTCCTGACTCCCTGCCACATGGCCACTCTTAGGTGCAGAAGTTCCTGGTGGGGCTAGGGAGGAACCTCCCACCACTGTCAGTGATGGACCAGACCTGGCCCTCTGCACCATACCAGTTCTTGACCAATGCCAACCAGGAGCTGAGGAGCATCTTCTACCGCTGGAAGGTGGGAGCAGGGTGGGGCACAGGGGGACGAGAGACTCTGGATGGACCTTGCATCCAGGGGTCTTTGTTAGCACCAAATCACTCCCTCCCTTGGCAGTGCAAGAAGTACCGGGAGCAGCTGCCACCGCAGCGCCAGGCCCTGCTACAGGCCAAGCTCTGTGCCAGTGAGCTCTTCAAGGACAAGAAGACCCTCTACTTCAAAAGGTGCCAGGGTGAGGGGCTGGTGGGGCAGGGTGGGGAACAGAGGCAGAGCTGGCTGACAGCCTCTGTCTCCAGCCTGCAGCAGCCCTTCCAGGGCGAGTACCTGGGGCTGATGCAGAACCCCAAGTACCAGAAGCTCCATGCTGTGGCCAAGGACAAGCTGGTGATGGCTGACACTGTGAGGAAGGTGAACAGAGCCAGTGGCAAGGTGAGCCCCATCCACTTCCCCATCTCCACCACAGTGGGAGTATGGGAAGAGCCCCGCTGACCCCCTCACCCACAGACGGTCCCACGCTTGCTGCTGCTGACCACTGAGCACCTGATCCTGGCTGACCCCAAGGCTGCCCAGCCCAAGACTGTGCTCAGCCTGGGTGACATCCACAGCATCTCTGTCACCCGCTTCTCCGACGGCCTCTTGGTCCTGCACCTCAAGGAGGTACCCAGGGAGGGAGTCCTTGGGTGCTTGGATGGGGGAGTTCTGGTGGGCGTGACATCCCCATCTCCCCATAGACCTCCACAGTGGGAGCCAAGGGAGACTTCTTGCTCATCAGTGACCACCTCATCGAGTTCGTCACCCGTCTGCACCAGACCCTCATGGACGCTACCACCCAGGCGCTGCCCCTGCACATCACCGACCAGTATGGGCAGGGTGGGGCTGCCAAGGGTGGGGTGAGACTTACAGGGCAGAGCAGGGCTGTGTCTGAGGCAGAGCTCACAAGGGTGAGGTTTGTGGGGGTGGAGCTTGCAAGGGTGGGGTTCAGATGGTGGAGCATCAGCTGCAGAGTCCTGAATGACTGTGGCAGCCAGCCCATGAAAGTTGGGTGTAAGGGAGGCAGCTGATTGGGCAGGAGGTGGGGAGTGGCTGGGCATGTCCCCACCCCTCCATCCTGGCTCCCCCCAGGTTCTCCACCCGCTTTCAGAAGGGTGACATGGCCATCACCGTGGTGGAGTCAGCCAAGGCAGGCAGCGACATCCCCATCTGCAAGAAGCGGGGCAGCCACAAGATGGAGGTCTTGGTCCACTGAAGGGACCCCCCACCAGTCACCAGGACCCCCACCTATGCACTGGCACTCCTGCCTACACCTGTTGTGTTGTCTGCCCACCCCTCCAGGTCCCTACACCACCAGGAATTGCTGCAAACCCATTAAATTGTGCTCTGGTGTCAGTAGTGGGGTGTGTTGCAGTGAGTGCTCCCCATCCCAGGTGGGGCAGGGGACCCAAGGTCCTGGAGCCCCAGGACATGGTGCAGGGCAGGGGCAGAGCCCAGCCTGGGGATGGAGTCCCCCGGCACAGGCATGCTGCAGGGTTGGAGCCCCCCATCCTGCCCCCCTGCCTTTGCTGCCGGCTGATTGCAGCTGCACTCAGCTCAGCAGTGATTGGAAAGGCCCCAAATTGCAGCTGCTTTTCCCATTAAGTGGGAAAGCAGCTTGCTCTGCTGCAGAGGCAATTTCTGGGTGGCTGCAGGTGGCTGGCACGTGAGGTCCTTGGCACCCACTGCCTGTGCTGGCCATCCCTGTTGCAGGGTGCTCCGTGCTGTGCCCCCCTCACCCAGCTGTGTCCATAGCCCTCCCTGAGCTGGCACTACTTGTGCTGGAGCCACATTTGGGGACTGGGACTGTGGTCCAGAGCAGAGGGACAGAGAGGAGCCACCCTACAGCCTCAGTGCCACCACTGCCTCCTAGGTCCCNCCGCCGTCACTGCCTTTGCTCTCTTGTGCTCACCAAGCTCTCAGAGAGGGTTATTTTTCCTGTCCCCACACATCAGCCGCATTACCTTCAGGAGCTGACAACTCCCCATCACGTCAGCATCAGCACCAGCTCCCAGGTGGGCCCTGAAGTGTTGATGTGGTTTGTCGTGCACGGGGGGTATATGTGGGCATGTGTGCCAGGGCACTTGGGCAGCATGTGCACGTGGCAGGGGATGTGTGCACGGGGGGCACTTGATGGTACAGACACGCCTCAGTTCTGAGGGTTCTCCCCCCTTCCCACCGCAGGCTGTATCACGTCCCAGTGCAGGGACCTTCCCACCCGCGCTGCAAAGTCCGAAAGCCATAAACAAGCCCATCACAGCCCAGGGCACCATGGCTTTTCACAGCTGTGTCGCACTTGCCACCACACAAGTAGGTGTTATTAATTAATTAGGCCGTCTCTGGCCGGGGCCTGATTTAATTAACGTCCTCAGCACTGCAGATGCTGCCCTGCCCCAGGCTGTGCTGCCACGTGAGCCACTGCTGCCGGGCCACCTTCCTGTGGGGCCAGTAGCACAGCCACCCGTTGCTCAGACTGAAGTTGGCAGCTCTCACTTGTTGGCCTGCGTGTTCTCCCTCTCCTCACATCCCACCTGTTCGTCTCAACTCTTCCTCTCCACCTTCAAGCTCTGCATACCTCTGACCAGGGCAAGGGTGTGGAGGCTCTTGGGGTGGCCAGGGATGGGGGTATCAGGGTGTAGGATCAAGCTCAGGCTCACAAGGAGTTGGGCTGGGGGTAGGAGGTCTGATGCTGGTGATGCTGGTGGCCCTGTTTGGGTCACAGAGGGGTCTGGGGAAAGGCAACCCCATGTGGGGCAAAACCTGGGGCCTGACAGAGCCAGGGAGGTTCTCCATGGGCAGCACTGAGCAGGCCAGGAGCACCAGAGTGGGGCTAGGGGAGAAGGGCAGGGCATGCAGTGCAGAGAGAGAGTATATGTACACATGCATGTGTGTGAATGCATGTACTTTATGTGCAGTTGAGTTGTCGTACGAGTGTGCAGATGAATGTAGGAGTGTGTGTGTGCATATGCATGTGTGTGCATCGTTTGTGGGAGCCTGGCTGGACTTTTCAGTGGTGTGAGACCTCCCAAGTTGGCAGAGCAACCACCAGCGGCTATGCCAGCATGGCAGACAGGACTGCACCCACCATGTGTGACCCCACACATGCCAGTGGCTGTGTCGTGCTCAGGCGTGCAAGTTCCCCCATGCCTGGAGTGGGAGGAGGGGCTAGGGGCTGTGTGAGCACAGTGCCCATGTGCTGGCCTCCAACCACAGGGCACTGCGGGAAGCTGGGTGCCTGCGTGGGCACACTGGTATCGCGGTGTGACTCTGCATAGCGGGTGTCTGTTGGTGACACGGTGCCTGCGTGGGCGTGAAGCTTCAGGGTGGGGGTACCACCCCCCCAGCCCCCATTGGCGGCTCTTCTCTCACACACCCACACCGTGCCATGGGAAGAGTCCCTTATTTAACGCTGCACAGCAGCCAGCACCCCAGTACTTTGCCTCCTGGCTGCGTCCACACTGGGAGAGCCATCCGTCAGCCCAGAGCCGCTGCCCACCTTGCCTCATCGTTGCCGACCTTGCCTCACCACTGTCCACCTGGCCTCACCGCATCTCCTGCTCTGCAGCTGCCAGAAGTGAGGGTCATTCTCCCCCTGGCTCAGCCCTGGGTGACACCTCTGGTGTCACAGCAGGTCTGTGCCCCCCACAGCACCTGGCCCTCAGGGCTTCCCAGGGCTCCTGGGGGCTTCTGTGCCCTGTCCTTGCCCTGTTCGGCTGGGGGAAGGCAGGAGGGAGGATGGGAAGTTGGTGAAGCTGCTGGGGAGAGTATGGTCTGGGGGGAAGAGATGGGGGAAGATGCTGCTTGAATTCAGGGAGGGCTTGGTGGGGTTTCTGGAAGCATGTGTGTGTGTCAGTGTGTTAGGGGGCAAGTGTGTATTCCAGGGTGTGTGTCAGGGATGCATATATGTGTCAGGTTGACACGTGTGTGCTAACACGGGTGGATGTGCAGGACTGAGCCCAAGTCCATTTTTGTCTCTGTGTGCCCATGCTTGCTCTTTTCTCTGTGTTTGCACCACGGGCACGAGCGTGGGATCCCTGAGCAGTGCCTCTGCATCCTCCTCCTGCACCTCCTCGATGTATCCCCATATCGTGCCCACCCCCGCAGTCTCCGGTGCATCTCCCCCTCCAGGGTGCTGATTGGGATTTTTTCCCTCCCCACCTCTGGAAGCAGCGCGGTTCCTCCGGCCGCAGCCAGGGTTGGGGGTCCTCCCCTTCCCCTCCCATGTCGCTACTTTCCCTCCCCAGCGCTTGGCTCGGTCCCGGGCTCGTTCCGGGCTACCGGCTAGGAGCAGCCCCGGGGTCCCGCCGCAGACCACCGCCCCCAGGCCCCCCCGAGGATGAGGAGCCGCCCGGTGCTGGCCGTGCTGCTCGTCCTGGCGCTGCCGTTCGCCCTCGCCCGCCGTCCCCCTGCCGCTGCCACCGCCCCGCCGGGCCCCGCGCCCCCCGCACAGGTAACGGCGCTCGGGGGCGAGCGGCGGGCGGACTGCAGACCCACCGGGCCCCCCCGGCTCGCTCACCCACTTCGCTTCCCGCAGGAGATGCTCGTCCCGGAGCTGCTGCCCTGGAGAGCCTCCGGTAGCCCCGGGGCCGCCTACGCCGCCGTGCTGCAGCTGCTGCGGGAGGAGGACGTCGGTGAGGGCGGAGGGACCGGGTCGGGGGAGGGCGATGGCATGAGAGGTGCGGAGGGTCAGTCCGTCTGGTCCCGGCCCCCACCACTCAGTCGCTCCGATCTCTTACAGGTCCCCCCGCGGCTCTGCAGAAGCGTAAGTCCCACCCGGTGCCGGTGTCGCTGCC
>VWZO01006745.1:0-37528 GCA_013396975.1 Bucco capensis | reverse complement strand
CCAGTCCCCCCGCAGGGACGGGAGTCTCTCCTGCCTGCAGGCAGCGAGGCCTGCCCCCCTCGCCCCCCAGGGCCTGCCCCAGTCCCCCCCCCTTACTTTCCTCGTCTCTTTTCCCTCCTGTCCCGTCCCCAGGTCGCCTCTCCCCAGGGATCCCCACGCTGCAGGAATTGCCCACGTCCAGCGTTTCTCCTCCAGAGCCTTCCCTGGCCATCCTGATTCTCCGTGTCTCTGAGAGGTGTTTCGCCACTGCCTTCTCGGGAAGGGACCATCTTTTCCACATCCCTCAGTGTCCCCTGGCCTATCTTTGGTTCCTTTTTGCCTTTCCCTGGAGCTGGCAGCCCAATCCCTTTTTATCTCTTGCAAACTCCTACTCTTTCTGCTGGCTTCTGGAGTTGTTCTCTGTCATGGGGAGAAAAGGGCAGGGGATTTGGGACAGAGCTCCCAGAGTAAGTTCATCAGGTCCGTGGCTGGCCTGAGAGCTGGCTGAGCAGTGGGACAAGCTAGAAGGACGAGCTCAGTTGGGAATTGCTGGTGACATAGGCCGGCAGCAGCCAGGGAATACTGGACAGACTGCCTGGTCCAAAGCACTGAAAAGTGCTGCCAGTACTCGTATAACAGAGAAGAAATCCCAGAGGAACCAGAGAAGCTGGTGTGTATGGGAGGGCCTGAAACAAGATCCCACCTGGGAACCGCAAGTTACTGTGTGGGTATGGGAGTAACCTGAAGCAAAGGTATGAAGTGGTGGTGGCTGGAGGAGACCTGAAGGTGAAGCCAACCAGCGTGTAGAGCCTGAACATCAGCCCTCTGGAGAGGATTGTAATCCCTGGCTTGGGGAGGGGGATGCCCATGTAACAAGCACTAGCTGGGACTCGATTTCAGAGCTGAGTGAAGCAAGTGGGACCTCTGTCCAGATAGAAGCAGGAGCTTCAAGCTGTTGCTGGTAGAGTAAATGGCTTCTTATTGTGTCTGTTTGCACCTTTCCCTTTGTGCATCTTTTCCTTCACTTCCCAAAGAATCAGTCAGAAGTTAAAAGGTGGGTTTTGATCTGTCTCCATCTCGGTAACTGTGCTGCTTTTTTTCTGTCACTCATTAGGAAGGAGGTATGACAGAATGATATCTCTTTGCTTGTTAAGGCATTACCTTTTTTTTTGCATTTCCTCTCTTTAGAGCCCCTTGCCCTGCCAGTTTCTGGATGCTGAGCACCTCCTGCCTGTGCAGCTCATGAATGAGTGAAGCAGCAGCTGACCAGGAGAGGGACTCTTAAGCAGCTGTTAAGATGGGTATGAGGATCAAGCTGCACAGCNGGGGAGCCCGCTCAGCGCCCCGCCACGATGGGCCCCGCGCGGTGCTCCTCGGGCCTGCCGCCGCCCCCCGGGTCCTCCCGCCGCCGTCCCCAGGGTCTCCTTCCGGAGGCCGCTTCCCTCCCCCTCCCGCCGTGGCTCTCCTCACCGCGTCCCCGTGTCCTCCTCCAGCCCCCGCTGCCTCGCGTGACTCCTCCAGCTCCTCCCCCGGGGGTNAGTAAGTTCATCAGGTCCGTGGCTGGCCTGAGAGCTGGCTGAGCAGTGGGACAAGCTAGAAGGACGAGCTCAGTTGGGAATTGCTGGTGACATAGGCCGGCAGCAGCCAGGGAATACTGGACAGACTGCCTGGTCCAAAGCACTGAAAAGTGCTGCCAGTACTCGTATAACAGAGAAGAAATCCCAGAGGAACCAGAGAAGCTGGTGTGTATGGGAGGGCCTGAAACAAGATCCCACCTGGGAACCGCAAGTTACTGTGTGGGTATGGGAGTAACCTGAAGCAAAGGTATGAAGTGGTGGTGGCTGGAGGAGACCTGAAGGTGAAGCCAACCAGCGTGTAGAGCCTGAACATCAGCCCTCTGGAGAGGATTGTAATCCCTGGCTTGGGGAGGGGGATGCCCATGTAACAAGCACTAGCTGGGACTCGATTTCAGAGCTGAGTGAAGCAAGTGGGACCTCTGTCCAGATAGAAGCAGGAGCTTCAAGCTGTTGCTGGTAGAGTAAATGGCTTCTTATTGTGTCTGTTTGCACCTTTCCCTTTGTGCATCTTTTCCTTCACTTCCCAAAGAATCAGTCAGAAGTTAAAAGGTGGGTTTTGATCTGTCTCCATCTCGGTAACTGTGCTGCTTTTTTTCTGTCACTCATTAGGAAGGAGGTATGACAGAATGATATCTCTTTGCTTGTTAAGGCATTACCTTTTTTTTGCATTTCCTCTCTTTAGAGCCCCTTGCCCTGCCAGTTTCTGGATGCTGAGCACCTCCTGCCTGTGCAGCTCATGAATGAGTGAAGCAGCAGCTGACCAGGAGAGGGACTCTTAAGCAGCTGTTAAGATGGGTATGAGGATCAAGCTGCACAGCACCAATCACCCCAACAACCTGCTGAAAGAACTCAACAAGTGTCGGCTCTCTGAGACCATGTGTGATGTCACCATTTTGGTAGGCACTCGCTCCTTTGCAGCACATAAGGCTGTTCTGGCCTGTGCCGCAGGCTACTTCCAGAACCTGTTCCTGAACACAGGGCTGGATGCCGCTCAGACCTATGTAGTAGATTTCATTACGCCAGCCAACTTTGAGAAGATCCTTAGCTTCATGTACACCTCGGAGCTCTTCACAGACCTGATCAATGTGGGTGTCATTTATGAGGTGGCAGAGCGGCTGGGCATGGAAGATCTGCTGAAGGCTTGCCATTCAACCTTCCCTGACCTGGAGAGCTCAGCCATCACAAAGCAACCCTCCCTGTCTGTGAGCGAAGGCCGGTCAGGTCCTCTGAGCAGCACCTCCTCAGAGCAGAGTCATTCTTTGGGTGAAACCCGGAGCAGTGGGGACCATTTTGGCCCTGAACGGAATTACATCTTGCACGGGGTAGTGGCAGGCAGCTACAAAGAGGATGACAGGAACACCATGAGTGAAGCCAGCCATACTCTTCCACTGATGCAGCAGCCTGCCAAGACAGAACAGGAGGCAGAGCAAGGGCAGTTTGCTCCTGCCACAAGTGTGGCCACCCAGCCCAACCTGGGTGGTGTGAACATGGTGGTTCAAACCGCTACAAGCTCCTGCCAGCAGTACAAGGTGCAGAGCAATGGTGACTACAGCAAGGGTAGCTTTTTTACTGCTGATCCTTCCCTGGACATCTCCATGGGGAGTAACTCCTGTCCCAGCAACAGTGACCACTCCAAAGAGCAAGGGTTTGGGCAAATGGATGAGCTCCAGCTGGAGGATTTGGGTGAGGATGAGTTGCATTTTGAAGATGCTAGTGAGGAACTAGGCCCATCAGAAGAAGTTATTGAGCTGAGTGATGACAGCGAAGAAGAGCTGGCCTTTGAGAATGACAGCCGGGATAGCAAGGCCATGCCCTGCCAGGTGTGCAAGAAGGTCCTGGAGCCCAACATCCAGCTGATCCGTCAGCATGCAAGGGATCATGTTGATCTGCTCACTGGGAACTGCAAGGTCTGTGAAACTCACTTCCAGGACCGGAACTCCAGAGTCACTCATGTCTTGTCCCACATTGGCATCTTTCTGTTCTCCTGCGACATGTGTGAGACCAAGTTCTTCACTCAGTGGCAGCTGACCCTCCACAGGCGAGAAGGTGTCTTTGACAACAATGTCATCGTCCACCCCAGCGACCTGCTGCCAGGGAAGATGTCCATGTTCGGGGGAGGGCTTGGCTCAGAGCTTGCATGCGCTGTCTGTGGGAAGCCTTTGGCCAAAGATTTCCACACTGTCCGCAACCACATCCTGGACCATGTGAACCTGAAAAGCCAGACGTGCAGTGTGTGTGACCAGAGGCACCTCAGCCTCTGCAACCTGATGTGGCATACCCTGTCTCACCTGGGGATCTCGGTCTTCTCCTGCTCTGTTTGTGCCAACAGCTTTGTGGACCGGCATCTCCTGGAGAAGCACTTGGCTATTCACCAGAATGTGGAGGAGGCTCTGTTCCGGTGCCACTTCTGCAGCCAGAGTTTCAAGCTGGAAGCAGCCTATCGTTACCATGTCAGCCAGCACAAGTGCGGGGCCAGCCTGGACATTCAACCCAGCTTTGGAGACCGACTCCAGCAGCAGGGCCTGCAGAAGAGGAAGCTGCCAGAAGAGTTCCTGAGCGAAGACTTGGCGCTGCAAAACCAGCCGGGCAACAGCAAGTACAGCTGCAAGGTCTGCGGGAAGAGGTTTGCCCACACTAGTGAATTCAACTACCACCGGCGGATCCACACTGGGGAGAAGCCCTACCAGTGCAAGGTGTGCCACAAGTTCTTCCGTGGCCGCTCCACCATCAAGTGCCACCTGCGGACGCACTCAGGAGCTCTCATGTACCGCTGCACCGTGTGTGGGCACTACAGCTCCACGCTCAACCTCATGAGCAAGCACATAGGTGTGCACAAAGGCAGCCTGCCGCCAGACTTCACCATCGAACAGACTTTCATGTACATCATCCATTCCAAAGATGCGGAGAAAAACACAGACAGCTGATGGGGCAAGACAAGACAGGGCCAGCAGAGGAGCAAATGCTAGTGACAGAAGCTGTGGAGAAAATGTCATTTATTTAATGGTGAGGCATTGTGGATGGAATCCTCCTTTTTTATTTTTTGTTTTTAAATTCTTTTTTGGCCTTGCTAGGGCTTTTTCGATTGGTGGCATTGTACAGATGAACAGCACGTAAGCTACATCACTGTTTCCAAGAAGTCTGTCGTGTTTACTTACCTCTGGCCCTCTTAGAGGCCATCAAGTTTTGTGGTTTTAGCATTTCTCACTAGGTTTTGAATCTAGATTTTTTTTTTTTAACCTTTTAGCCCACTGGTTTAGGCTAACCCTCAGTTTGAGCTTGTTACAAACTGATGCTGCTAAGATTTTTCACACCTGACCTCAGTAGAGAGGGGCAGACCCAGGGCAGGATGGTGCTGGACTTGAAGAAAAGGAAAAAAAGTAAAAGGGGGGAAAAAAAGACTCATTGTGGGCATGGCTGCAATTCTGCTGCTATTGCAAGAAGCTAAGCAATGTCCATGTCACAAAAACCAGCCTGGAAATCATTGCTCCATTGCAGGGGGAGGTGAGCAAGTGGCATGTGAGGGTGACGTGCAGATGAGGATGCATCCTCAGCAGTCACAAGTACAAGGGTGATGGTTGTTCACATGGGCAGTTCCAGGCAGTGCCGTGGGTCACCAAGAGCCCTGCTTGAGCCAGGACCATGGCTGGCAGATCCTCTGCCAGGCCCATGACACACTGCTCACTCATGCAGAGACCCATCCCCAAAGGAGGATATGAATGAGCGACACCATGTCTCTGAAGAGCCAGAGTAGTGGGTGGCCGCTGAGCAGAGGGAGCTTGGAGGAGCTGCTGGCTGGAAAGGGCAGGGAAGCAGGTCCATGTCATGGCCTCAGCTGCTCCTTGGGAGGTATCCTGTGATTGCAGTGATGCCTCTAACTTCAACCATCAAGAGTGTGCCAATGTCACCTTGGCTGTCGTCTCCTGATAGCATCTATGCGTGTCGTGTTCTGGCATGGTGTGTCCCAGGCTGCTGGAAGTGCTGGGTGCCAGAGAGCGGCATGCTGCACATCCCAACAGACAAGACATGATGAAGCTGTTGCCTTAACTCCCAGGAAGGTACCTTTGAGGACTCCTCTCTCCTGAAGGGACTCATCCCTTCCCGAGGCTGCCGCTGCAGATTACTGCATCCCAGACATGTCTCATGGCAAAAGTGTGTTGCAGGATGTTGTTGGTGCAACGTGAGTTCGTTCACCTGTGGTTGAATCGTGACTGGTGGCTGCAGCAGAGCTGCTCTGGGAGCTGGCAGTGATGGTGGCTGGTATGAAACTCAGCTCAGCCTTTCCTGCATGTGTGTTGGGTGCAGGCTGGGGACCCCTCAGCACAGTGGTGAGGGCAGCCCCATGCTGGCAGTGTTTACACCAGGAAGGGTGGGAATCATCTTTTTCCCATGTTATCCTGCTGTGGGGAAGAGGTGGAGAGGAACATATTTCCGATGCCGCAGCGTGAGCGACGGCTGCCCTTAGGTAACTTGTTCTACCTCACAAACAGGAAGCGCTCAGGGTTTTCCAGCCACAGTCATAGTAAATTGGCTCCTGCGCTTCTGTAAATTTATGCTGTTACGAAACAAAACTAGTGATTTGCAAACCCTGTCAACTCATCCTGCTTTCCCCTCCTCTCGAAGGGACAACCTGTGGCAGAGGAGTGGCATCCAGGAATTCTGGGAGTCACTCTCCCTGCCCTGCTGTGGCCTTGGGCAAGTCACTTCACCTCTTTGCCTCAGTTTCCTCATCTGTAAAATGAGGGTGGTGACACTTGTGGTACCTACCTACCTCCCGGAGTGCAGTGAAGATTGGTGGCTTGTACATGTGTTTGGGGGAGATGCAAAGTGCTTGGTGAATATTGGTGTTTGGCATCCCAGGGAAATGAGAGCCTCATTTCCTGTTCTGCACCAGCTCCAGGACCTGGCTGGGTCAGTCTGCTCCTGTTGCAGCCTTCCCTGTCGAAACCAAACCTCCCTCTAGCCCTATTCCTGCCACGGTCCTGTGAAACAAGCTCTGTAACAGTGTGGGAAGTGGGAGATGGCTCTGCCCTGCTGTGTCTGCAGAGGGGCTGGAGGACACGGTGGTGTGTGCTGAGGGGTAGCACTGCTGCAGTGTACACCAGGGTTTCCAGAGCATGTCTCCCCATCGGCCAGGCACGTTGCAGTCGGGAGCAGGAGGAGTTCACATCCCAGGGAGAGAGGAGCTGGAGGGCATGGAGGTGAGCGGCTGTGGGAAGCCTCTTTCCTTAGCTCCATCCACCTTTCAATCCCTGCAGTTTCCCACTACAGCTGCATTTCCACTGAGGCAGCTCCAGGTCTGGCCCCACAGGGGCAGGGGATGAGACAAGAGTTGGTGTTGAGCTGTGTCCTCTCTAGCAGAGCTGAGCTCTGGCTGAACCTAATGACCCTTCCTGAGCAGCCCCTTTGTCCTGAGCTTGTATCACCCTCAGTCACCTGGTGGACCTGCAGGACCCAAGTCCGGCCCTGCTGCAGGGAGGAGGGGTGGGAGGAATGAACCTTGCTGAGGAGGAACAAGAGGCAGTTGGGAATTTGTCCTTTCCCCAGTCACTGTAACACTGGCCAAGGTTGGAGCCAGCTGAAATTGCCCCAGGAGATGTTAACACTGGACTTGTCCTGGTTTTGGCCCATTTTTAGAGGAGCAGAGGCACAGAAACGATTGCCAACCCTGGGCTGGCCAGGCTGTGGTGCATGCCACTGGAGCTCTGGTTCTCAAACCCTGCTCTCATGGTACCTGTCAGCTGCCACGCCACAGTCTGTGATCTCCAGCTGGGCTGTGGAGCCATCTGTTAGTTTAAGCGTTGTTCAATTTAAAGAAACAAGAAGTTTTGTGAACACCCAAGCACTCTGGGAGAGTGTGGGAGCTGCTGGCAGTTTGCTGGAGGCTCCTCTGAGGAGCACTTTGAGTTCTGGGGTTCCTTTGCTTGTCCTGGTGGTGGCAAGATGGGCTGGTAGAAAGGAAATGGGCATTACCTACCCTGCTCCGAAGATTGCTATGAAGGATGGGAGGGGGCCAGCAAGGTTTGAGAGAGCCAAGTCCCTAAAACCTCAAGACCCTCCTAACATGTCCCAGAAGCTGTGATGAATTGTTGGATGGATTGGGTTGCTGTCACACGGTAGTGTCTGCAGCCCATGTCTAGCTAAGCTGTGAATCAAAAGCCTTTTGTGCACATAAACCAAATAGAGAAGCTTTTACACTGAAACACTGATGGGCAGAGCAAGCCCACCCTTCTGGACACAGGGATGGGAAAGCAAAAGCCCACCCCAATTTCTGACAGTTGTTTTTGGTTGTGGGGATGGGGAGAGCACTTGGGTACCTGGTGTTCCTGTGTTTTGGATTTTACCCTGTGTTACAACCAACCATCCCCATCCTGAGATCAGCAAGTCCCATCTGTGGGCAGGATGTGGGGATGGATCTAGACCTGTAGCACTACCATGCTGAGCCAGCCTCATGCCGCTGCTGCCCCTCAGAGGGATTTTCCCAAGAGAGGTCTGGAAAGCCATGCAGCCAGGGACTAGGGTTAGCTAGAGTGATGGGCTTGGCATTACCCCAAGGATCTGTAGCTGCAGCCTGGCTGTTCCGCTCCACAGGTGTGGTGTGGCCATTGGCATGCCACTCGCTCCTGGCCTCGCTTCCCCTCAGTGAGCACAGGACGACATTGGCCTACCTCGCCTGGGGCAGCTGTGACTTTTAACTTGTGTTTGCAAAGTGCTTTGCATCCGTACGAGAGGAGAAATGCTTCACCGTGAGCTGTGCCAGGGCACAGGTCCTTGCCAGAAACCCTGACCCAAACCCAACTCCAAGAGGCAGCACTTCGAGGCTGGTCTTACTCCCATTTCTAAAATGCCAGGTTCAGTTTGGTTCTCCCCTTGCTCAAAGGATCCAGGTCTCTTATCAGAATAAGTAACCGGAAGAAAGAAGAAAAGTTGAATTGCTGTCTGATCTTTTTGTTAAGTTAATCGTAGGTACTGACCTCCTGATATTTAAGTGTTTACTATCTATTTGCTGTAAAGTTTTGTATATTTTGTAAACTTTCCCCCCAGATAGTAGATGTCTAAAATCGTTGTACATCAGGTTCTTTTATACTCCATTGTTCAGCACAAAGTGTGGTTTTTATTTAGAATAATAAAATGGAAAATGTTGACCTCTTGTACCTCCTTCTTTATACAACATTTCTTTAATGTGTGGATTGGCATTTTGGTCTCCTCAGGAGGGCCTGGGAAAGGACATGAGCCCCTCCCAGTATCCTGCTCCTATGCTGGCCTCGGCAGGACTGGTGGCACCAGTCCAGGTGGCTGGAGGCTCTTCCTCACTGCCTCCTCCAGCACCCAGAGCAGCACAAGGATGGACTCCAGCCTTTCTGCTGGAGGTTGAGAGCAGAGAAAACATTAGAAACCAATTAGGAAACTCTCATGGTTTGTGTTCCTTGACGAGCCCTTCCTGTGTGGCCAGCTGGTCTCAATCACTGCTGGAGCTGCTGCTTGGGCAGAGCATACCTGGTGGGACTGGGCACCATCACCCAGCTAGTGTCCAGCAGCAGGCACTGGGAATTCCAGCTGGGCAAGTGGTCCCAAGGGCCTGTAGCCAGTAAAAGGAGGAGCCTGTGGCTGGGTGCGTTTGGCTTCAGGGTGGGAAAGGCTTTAAAGGAAGACTGAGAAGCTGAAGGACTTGCTGGATTTCACATCTGGGTCACTGTATGGGGCTGTATGAGGGTTTATTTGAGGCCACTCAGGCCCTGAGGTCTATGAACAAAGTTGCAGATACATTAGAAGAGTTTAAAAAAAACCCAAAAGCTTTAATAGGTCAAATGCCAAATTTTACATGTTTTAAGTAAATTGAAATTTAATATATTGCTGTCCTGGTTACGTCATGCCTCAAGTGTCTTGTTACTGTGCACTTACCTTCTGTTTCTTCATTGAAAATGGCAAGGATTAGCAAAAGGAAGCCTTGGAGAAGATTTAGAGTCAGAGCTGTGGGTTGGGTCAGCATGAAGCTGCTGTTGTGTTCACTGGATGATTTGGGGCTGCTCAGCTTTATTGTGGGTCGTGTCCGGGATAGTCACAGGGACAAGGGTGGTTGGGTGCTGTGTGTGCAGGTATGTCCTGCTTTCCCTGGGACAGAATCAGATACCAGCCATGGGCTGCAGGCCATTAGCAGTTTGGAGATTGATCTGAGTTGGCTACAGGTGCATCCCAGACCATGAACATGTCACTTGATATAAAGAGAGAAGTTTGCTGAGGACAGGGGAACTTCTTGCTTGGGCTCCTGCTCTTGCTTGGGCTCCTTGTGACCCTGTTCCTCTTCCCTCTCCTCCTCCCAAGGACTCCTTTCCTATTCAGTGTGAAAACTGTGCCTTTGCTGGGCTGAATATAACTTTATATACTTTATATTGGTGTCAGTTTTGCTATTCCTTTAAACCCATTTTCGTTTCAACCAACAGGTGATTTCTCCTTTTCCCAGTTCCCTTCTCACAGCTGTGGAGGGATCATCAGGTGATAGAGCAACTGCTGTAGTTTAGCCCCAGATATAGGCAAAACATAGGCAAGATCCCAGAGGGCAGTCCCTGCCCTGGAGGGCTCACAGTCTGAGTTGTGGAACTGTTAACATTAACAACAGTTATAATAGTTATAACTGTTACTGATGTTATAAAAGTTAATTATAGCATTAACTGTTATAATGAAGGAATATGATCTGCCGTGAGCTGTTGCCATGAGCAGGATGCTGTGTATCCAAGGGAATCAGCTTCTCCCTAGCTATGGTACTGAAGTGTTTCTGTGTATTTGGCTTCTTCTGTCAATGTTAATATCCCCTGGCAGTAGGAAGGAACATCTCAGTGCACAAGGAGCCCCGAAGCCTTTAGTGCTTTACCCTGGAAACAGCAGATCCAATCCCAGGCAGTCCCCTGATAACCAGGCATCCCTTGTCGTGGGCTTCTCCTGCAGCCCAGCACATCCTGCTCCCCACCCACCCCCATCCTGCACATCCTGTCCTCAGATTTGCTTACACTTGGCTTTTTAAAATTGTGTTTCTTGAGCAGCTCAAGGTCTTTGGGAGATTTATGGAGCCTTCCTGTGACGGCTGCTCTTTCACCTTCCCCTGACAAGGACTTAACCCACAGCACATGACTTCACAGTGCCCAGATAGGGATGAGCTTTCTCTGGATGCTCCAGTCTCTTGCCCAGCTCATGCTCCAGCTGCAAGGGTTCTAGCACCTGCACAGACTCCAATGGGACATGCTCTGGTGTGACTTTGATTGAAAAGGAGTCCACAGGAAAGTTTGGCAGAGGGTGCCAACGTTCAGAAATGCACCCAGTGGCCTCAGAAGCCTGCCTGGAGATGCTCTACAGGAGACTGGGTTTATTGGGATGTGTCCCCTTCCACAAAATACAGACTAGGTCACGTTTGGAAGCAGCCATGCCAAGTCAAACCCAATTTAACCATTACTGATTCACAAAATTGCTGGTTTTGAGTTGTTTCTCCCCTCACTAAAGCTCAACTCTGTGTTGTGCTTAATTCTGCGGGGTCATGTTGCCTTTATTTCTGTAAAAGCAGGCTTCCAGCCATGTGCCGGGCACCAGGAAGGGAAGTTTGTGGCTCAAAGGAAGGACTTTCCTCTCTGCTGCTCAGGATGGCATCCTGTCAGAAGGCCAACATTCCGGGACACCTCTGCAGCATGGTGCACCCAGGCCTGGTGTGACAGTGACAGCTGGGGGCTGCAGAAGTACTTTATGAAGGGAAAGGATTGCGTGCCCCAGCGCTGAGGTTCAAGGGGAGGATGGGGTCAAGGGTCGGGCTGTATTTGTGCTCAGACTTCCGGGTAGACTAATGCACTTTATTACTGCGTTTCTTTTGGAAAACAGGAAATATCTCTTTCTCTTATTCTTTAGCTAAATAGAGCTGATGCAGCAGCACATCACAGGCAAGATGTTTGTAGCTCCATCCCCTTTCACATCGGGCACCCTGCCCTGCCCTCAGAGCACAGGAGGTGGCCAGCCAAGAGGTGTTAAACTAAGAGCAAAGTGACTGTCTGCTTATCACCAGGAAAAAAAATCTCACTAACTTCAGTGAGTGCAGGGATCTGCCCCTCCCCACAACCACTTGCCAGTGATGAGCAGGAGCATGCAATCCCCCTTAATTGGGAGGGTTGTTGTCCTTTGTGATGACTATGGAGTGTTGCGTGGTGGAGGAGGAATTGCCTGCACCCTTCTGGCTGCCCTGGTCTTTGGGGATGTACTTAACCACAGCAGAGATGAGCTTGCTGCGGAAGTTTTTGCTCAGGAAGTTGTAGAGGATGGGGTTGATCACGCAGTGGAGCAGAGTGAAGCAGTCTATGATGTCGTAGAAGAAGTAGAGGAAGTGGGCAAAGGCGCAGTGGAGGATGATGTGGTTGCCATCGAGGGTGAGCAGTGTGAGCATGATGTGGAAGGGCAGCCAGCTGACAAGGAACACAGCAATGTAGGCATAGATGAGCAGGCAGTGCTTCCTGCTCTCTGGCTTAGTGCGCCTGATGAACCTGGCCGTCAGGATGTTGAAAATGGTGATGATTGGAAAGGGGATGAGGAATCCAATGGTGGTGGTAGCCAAACTGACTGCCAGTGCCCACTCGTCATACGTCTCAAAGGGGGCCATGAAGATGCAGATGGGCTCTCCAGTATTGACAAGCTGCATGTGAGCAACCTCCAGGAACGGGATCACTGCTGCCAAGACCCAGCTGCAAGCACAGATGATGCGGCGTGCACAGTGCTGGTGCTTACGCCAGAAGAGGGAGTTGCTGGTCAGGGACACATAACGATCCACACTCAGGCAGGTGAGGAAGAAGATGCTGGCATACATGTTGGCAAAGTAGAAGTAGTGTGTGAAGCGGCAAAGGAAGCTGCCCCAGAGCCAGGTGTAATCCAGCATTACCTCCAGCATCCAGATGGGCAGCGAGAGCAGCACCCCGAGGTCAGCAATGGCCATGTTAATAATGTAGATGTTGACCAAACTCTTGTTGCCTCGTGTCTGCCAGTTGACCCAAATGACAAGAAGGTTCTCTACCAAGCCCACCACAAAGATGACCAGGTAAAGGATGAAGAGGATCACCCGCTTGACATTCTCATCCAGGCTGAACTCACAGAAGGTGTAGGTGTAGTTCAGGAGGTGGAAGAGCTCAGACCAGTTGTGGTAGTCTCCGTACTCATTCAGGAGAGTGTGTGTCTCAGTGGGGGCAGTGGTTGCCTCAACCATCCTGGTAGCTGCAAGGAAAGGGGAAGCTCTGAGTTGGGATTCAGCAGCTGCACCAAGCCAGACAGCTTGCAAATACTGAGAAAGAGCCAATCTCTCCTGTCAGAGCTCTGTCCTTGTAGAAGGCTCTGGAAATACCCTTTGGTGGGTTCTTAAATCCAGTTTTTGCTCCTATGGTGGATTCCTACCTCAGCCCTTAAAAGATGCTGTGTCTGCATCAGACAATAACCCCACATGCAAGCCACAAACATCAGCTGCCCACACATATGTGCTCCGAAGTGGTGGTTGTTGCCTGTTTCAGAGCCTAGTCAGCCAGGACTGAGGACTGGGGACAGGCAGCACCAGGGACCAACAGAAGGGAGGGATGAGGACGAGTGAGATCATGTGCCAGAGCTGAGGCTCGGTGACATTGATCACTGCAGAAATGGAGCTGATGCAGGAGCAGAGCAGACAATCTGGGAGTGCAGCAACCTTTGTGTGGGTGCTCCCTGTGCCAAGGCTCCTGCTGTCCTCCAGAGCTCAGCTCCTGCTGCCATGGAGCCCGTTGGAATCCTGAGCCCAGCAATGCCCTGGCATGCAGCAACCAGCTGTGAGTCATCCAGGATGCAGGCAGGTGCCTGGATCATTAAACGTGCCAGTGACCACCTCTGCTCAACTCCACCCTAGTGGGAAAGCCCCCAGCCCCAAACTGAGCCCTTGCTCTGCAGTCACCTTATAAACCCAACCCGCTGCCCTCACTGTCTGCTCATCCCACAGCTGTGTTGCTGGGAGCCCGTGAGAGTTCCAAGTAGGTGACAAAATTATAAACTTCAAGGAAATGTAGTTGACCTTAACATCCTTTTATTGCCTGAAGTGTGAGAGCTCTGATCCCAGCACAGCTGCATCCGCACAGCAAAGACACCACAGACCCCATCTAGCCTCATGCTGCTGGAAGAGCTCGGAAGACCTGCTGTTCCTCTGGGAAAGCTGGAGGAACGTGCCATGCTGCGAGGGCATTTCCACAGTGCTCAGAGCCCAATGAGCCAGGGAGTGCTGCAGCCAAGCATTACTCATAAGAGCATCAGCCCCAAGGCAAACGGCTGCCACCAGCCCACTCCTAAATCCGTGGAGGAGAGTAGAGTAACACGGGGGCTGGAATGCCCCATCCCTGAGTCTCCTTGACCCCCCACCCTCACCAAGCTGCTGAGCCTGCAAGAGGCTAGCGGGAGAGGGGACAGATGGACACAGGTGGGGAGGGACAGGCAGTGGCTCACCAGCGGAAGGGCTGAAGGCTGCACAGAGGCTGCTCAGGAGCGTGGTGATCCTCTTGGCTTAGTGGCTCACACGCCTCTGGAAAAGCAGAGCTGCAGCAGCAGTGTGGAGCTTGGGGTGGGCTTGCTGGCTGCTCCCCAGCAGGAAATGACCATCATGGTCTGACATCCTGAGACAGCCCAGCACTGGTGACATTTGACTTGATTTCCAGCCCTGGAGCTCAGCACACATTTGATTTTGGTGTAGGGCTGGGGACAGGCACAGGGAGGCCCTGAGCAGATGTTGATGTCGAAGCTGCAAGTGCCCGAGGATGGAGTGGGGCTCCTTGGAGCTCCCTTGGACAGATCTCCTCTGCCATCACTCCCACAGAACCTGGCTGCTGCAACCACACTGGTCTCAGGGGCTAGATCCTACCTAGATCACACTGTGACTGTGGGCAGGAGGAGAAAAATCATCCTCTGGGATGGCCTCAGTTAACCTGCATCCTCTCCCAGCTCTGGAGGTCCCAAAGAGTTGGAGTGGATTAAGGCAAAGGTGCCACAAACTGTCCCTGATGCTTGTGTGATGCTGGGGTGAGTGCAGGATTTCCTTTGGGGGCAAAAAGGCTGAAAGCCAAACATCTCTTCCAGGTAAGCACTGCCTGTTGCTCCAAACTGCCCCAGGAGTTGATGACAGATTGCTGTCACCACAGAAACACCTCTGGCTGAGCCATAATTACTTACTGAGCTGCGATGGCCAGGCAGTTGTGCAGGGGAAGGGAGGGACCTCAAGCCTTGCCCCGGCACTGGGGAGGGGGCTGATAGGCAGAAAATTTTGCATCGAGCTGCAAGCCCTGCAAAACAATTGCAGGAAATCTCCTTTTCGAGTGCAGACAAGACTTTGGGATCAACAATCAGCTCGGAAGGAAGGCACAACCGGAGCAGGGAAGCACAAGGGCACTGATAAGTTGGGTCTCACAACAACAATCCTGGTGCTGGTGACCCCTTACGCAGGTACCCAGCCCAGCAGGACCAAGGCCCTGGGTTGCAAACAGGAACTCGGTGGCTTTGTGCTTGCCCTGAATGTGATGGGATGTGTTTCAGCTCAGCCATGGGCTGGGGCTGGGGCCTGGGGGCTGGGGGTAGCTGCAGGGGTTCCAAAGGGCTGTTCTGCCACCTGATGGGCTGGGAGATGGGGATGTCATTCTATTTCCATTTAACAGGTCATGACATTTCCATACCGAACTCTCAGATTGAGAATGACCTGAGTGCTGTCGGGGTTTGGGCTGGGGCTGCTGATGCCAGCAGGAATAGCAAGGTCCAGGAGCTGGCTGCGTTTCACAGTATCACAGTATCATGGTATGTCAGGGGTTTGAAGGGACCTAGAAAGATCATCTAGTCCAACACCCCTGCCAGAGCAGGATCACCTAGACCAGGTCACACAGGAATGTGTCCAGGCAGCTCTTGAATGTCTCCAGAGAAGGAGACTCCACAGCCCTCCTGGGCAGCCTGTTCCAGTGCTCCGTCACCCTTACTGTAAAGAAGTTCCTCCTCGTGTTAATACTAAACCTCCTGTGGTCCAGCTTGCTCCCATTCCCTCTTGTCCTAACATTGGATGACATTGAGAAGAGCCTGGCTCCCTCCTCCTGACACTCACCCTTAACATATTTATAAGCATTAATGAGGTCCCCTCTCAGTCTCCTCTTCTCCAGGCTGAAGAGACCCAGCTCTCTCAGCCTGTCCTCATAGGGCAGATGCTCCACTCCTTTAATGATCTTGGTGGCCCTGTGCTGGACTCTCTCCAGCAGCTCCCTATCCTTCTTGAGCTGGGGGGCCCAGAACTGGACACAGTATTCCAGGTGGGGCCTCACCAGGGCAGAGTAGAGGGGGAGAATAACCTCTCTGGATCTGCTGGCCACGCTCCTCTTAATGCATCCTAGGATGCCATTGGCCCTCTTGGCCACAAGGGCACATTGCTGACTCATGGTCATCCTCCTATCCACCAGGACTCCTAGATCTTTTTCCCCAGGGCTGTTCTCCAACAGATCAGTTCCCAGTCTGTACTGATACATGGGGTTGTTCCTTCCCAGATGCAGTACTTTACATTTACCCTTGTTAAATTTCATTAAGTTTCTCCCTGCCCATCTCTCTAGCCTGTCCAGGTCACGCTGGATGGCAGCACAGCCTCCTGGTGTGCCAGCCATTCCTCCAAGCTTGGTATCATCTGCAAACTTGCTGAGGGAACACTCTACTCCTTCATCCAAATCATTAATGAATATATTGAATATTACCGGACCCAGCACTGACCCCTGGGGCACACCACTAGTCACAGGTCTCCAGTTAGATTCTGCTCCACTGACCACAACTCTCTGGGCTCTGTCCTTCAGCCAGTTCTCAATCCATCTCACTTCGCAGTCTCCCAATCCACACTTCTCAAGTTTGGCAATGAGGATACCATGGGAGACAGTATCGAAAGCTTTGCTAAAGTCGAGAAAAACCACATCCACTGCCTTCCTCTCATCTATCCACCTAGTTATGCCATCATAAAAGGCTATCAGATTAGTCAAGCAGGACTTCCCCTTACGGAATCCATGTTGACTACTCGTGATAAGCCTCCTTTCCTCCAAATGCTTGGAGATGGTGGCAAGTACAAACTGTTCCATCACCTTTCCAGGGATGGAGGTGAGGCTGACTGGCCTAGAGTTACCAAGCCAGCCAAGCTGTGGGAAGCGAGGTATGTGCTTAAGCTCTTCACCATCACTTCACCATCACTGCAGAGTCAGTCATCCTCATCTGGAAGCAGCCAGGTTCAACGATGGAGACCTGCACCACAAAGGGGCACATTTCGCACTTGGTCAGGGAGGTGCTGTCAGCCCTGGGGATGGAGCCATCACCTCGAGCCAAGGCAGAGATAGGGGGAACCAAGCCGTGAAGGGTGACAGGGAGCCCACAACACCCCTGGGAACCTTGTCATCCCTTGGGTAGGTGCAATGGAGGACTCTCCTTGCTCAGGGGTTGCACAACTGCTGCTCCAGCCACGCTCCAGTTTCCCAATGTGTGGAAAAACACGTAAGTATTTCACAAGCCCCTGCCTTGGCTTGCTTCTGCTCTGCTCTATTGCAAAGGATATAACGAGGAATGACATAAACCCTGCATAGAGAAAGTGGAGCAGAGCTGCCCAGCACACCTGCATCTGCTATGGACAAGCCCTGGCACAGGAGAGCACCAGGAGTTGCCAGTGGCAACCACCACCATATCTGAGAATAACACAGAAGGCCTGCACACCGAACTTAGGGATGCAGTTCTTGCAGTCCTGTCTGGACCCTGCATGGAGCAGGCACTCAGAGGTGACTGGCCAGAGACCGTAGGAGCTCCCATGGCATGGCACAGCCAGCAGCCATGCTGATTCTGTTGGAGGAGCAGGCCACAGCCTTGATGCTGCAGCACCAGCTGAGGCTGAAACTGAGCCCTGCCAGGTGGGAAGTTGTCTTTATTCAGAAGGAAACCAGTCTGTGAGCAGAGGACAGTAAGACATACACTGAGTTAAAACTTCATGAATCAACTGGCATGGCCCCAGCTGTGGGCAATGCTGGGTCCCACCCTGTGCTGCCGGACCCTGGTTGCTTCTGGCAGTCAGCTGCTGACGCTGTGTCCCTGCCTTAGGCTTTCTTAGTAGCTTTGGGGTGGAACAAGGTAAAGATGAAATCTGTGAGGGCTGATGGCATGTAGCTGAGGGGTATGTAGAGCAGCTTGGCATCCCATCCTGCTGAGTAGCGGGTGCGGGGGTAGCAGCTGGTCAGTGCGTGCTCCATGCAGTCTGTGACCAGCGTCAGGTTGGAGTTGCAACTCTTCTGTAACTTCTTGAGCGATATGAGAACTGCAAAGGCAGGAAGCACCAGTCAGGATGCTAGGCTTAGAGCCTAGAGCTGAACACAACCGAATGGCTCAGTGGGAAGAAGGGGCAGTGGGACAGGTTGTGGCCTTGGGAATGCGTCTTGTGTCAGGAGAGAAACAGCAACGCTTAACCTTTAGGTGAGGTACTTACGGTCCTTCAAGTAATTGTCTCCATAAACTGCTTTTGTTTCCTCTGGGACCTTCTCCCATATGGAAAGAAAATTACTGTCCAGGCTCTCGGCACTGGTGATTGCTGTCTTGAAGTAGCCTGGCTCAATCACGCTGACCTTCACCCCAAAGCTGCGCATCTCAAGCCTGGAAGGGATCAAGCCCTGTGGGACGTGGGAGCAGTGCCCAGGTGCATTCACTGCCTGCCAGCATAGGCTGTGTCTGAGCACTGGCTCTCATGTGGGACATGCTGCGGACTTGTGCTGATGGTTAAGCAGGGAGCCTGAGCACCCAGGCGGACCCTGTGTCAGACCCAGCATGTATCCAAGGAGGGGTGTGAGTCTGCTGAGTCTGGATGGGATGAGGCCAAAGCAAACCTTGGGGATATTGCTGGCAGGATCCAGCAAAGAGGCAAGGTCCAGTGGGGGAGGCTCAGTGCTGGGGCAGGCAGTGCCAGCCCATGTGGCTATAGGTTAGGGTTAGGGAAGGCACCAGGGAGGAGAATGATGCCAAAGCTTTGCCAAGTCCTTTGTCTTCCCACACCCCAGGCCGCCTCTGCCTGAGCTTGGCTGAAAGTGGAGCAGAGGCTGCCAGTGACAGGCACAGGTCCCCCCCAGGCAGGAGATCCCTCCGGTGGGACCCAGATCCCAGAGCTGTAGCATAAAGTGGCCTGACATTGGGTCCACACATGAAGCATCCCCACAGCTGAGGGGCAGCAGTTAAACCAACCTCTGCCTGAGCTTGCTCAGGGCGAGGAGCCAGGGAGCAGTTTGACAGACAAGTTGCTCCGGAGGCCAAAGCCCTGGAAAGCAAACTGGGAAATAAGAGGCAGTGTCTTCTGTGCTGGACTTACCGAAGACAGTCGGAGAAGGCCTCCACACCGAACTTAGAGATGCAGTACCCACCGCCAAAAAATGAGACGCGGCCCATCACGCTGGCCACATTGACCACCCGGCCCTGTGCCTTACGTACCAGGGGCAGGAGGCTCACTGTCACCTCAATGAGACCAACCAGGTTGACATCCAGCACCTTGACAAAGTCATCCTTGGTCAGCCACTCATTAGGGGCAGTGGGGACAGCAATCCCTGCGTTGTTCACAAGCCCCCAGAGCCCTGAGGAGAGGGAATGGGTGATCAGGGCTGTTCCCCTGCCCATGGCCCCGCTTCAGCACTAGCTGTGCCAGCACAGGTCAGTGATGTGGCAGGAGGGCTGGCAGGGGTCATGATGGGGTTGATGATGTGGGTGATGTTGGGGACAGACGTCCAATCCTACCTCGGTCACCCACACGCTCCCGGACCCAGGCAGTGGCAGCAGCGATGCTCTGGCTGGAGGTGACATCCAGGAGGACGGTCTGCAGTCGCGACGAGGCATTTGCCCGCAGCCGTGCAGCTGCGGCTTCGGTCAGGCAGGCAGCCAGCACCCGCAGGCCCCGTGCTGCCAGCTGCTGGGCCAGCAGGTTCCCGAAGCCACTGTCACAGCCCGTGATCAACACATACTTCTCTGAGAGCCCCGGCACCATCTGCCGCTCCCGGTGCCATCGCCACAGCAGGTAAAGCCCTGCCAGCACCGCTAGGTACAGCCACATCCTCGGGCACCAGCACCAGGACCAAGAACCGGGAGCAGCACCGGGAGCTGAGGACACGGCGGCTGAGGGCTTCGGCCCGACCTTATTTGCTGTTAATGATTAATTAGCGCGGCCTCGGGCTTGGGCGCGGCCCTGGCGCAAAGGTGGCAGAGAGGCCTCAGGGTCACTTGGCACTATCCGGCTTCGGGAGCGGCGTTCCCCGCCTCCGGGCCATTCCCCGCCCCAGGCCTCGCCCCGGGCTGGGTGCCATCGCGGTGCTGCCGCCTCGAGTCCAGAGAGTGTCCGGCGCCGGGGCTACGGGCACGACTGCGGTGTCTGCTCCGGGCTCTGCTCTGGACTCTGCATCGATCCTGGGATACCCCTCCGGCGGCAGCCGAGTTCGCGGGTCGGGTCCGCTCCAGTCCGGTGTCAGCCCTGTGGCCGCCGGGGAATGGTTTACCGGGAGTGGGGGAGCGCCCGGGGCATCCTGCACTGTGAGACCCCTACACCAAGCACTCTCCTCAGACCTCTCTCACCCCCGGGACACCCCTATGGACCCCTGTCACCCCTCGGACACCGACACCCCCACCCGGGTCCCCGAGACTCCCTCTGATCCCCGCGACGCGGGCCCCTCTGGTGCTTTGCGACGCCCCACGGTGTGTCCCCAGCCCCGCTCAGCCCCGTTCCTGCGTCCCGGGGCCGGACTACAGCTCCCGGCGGCCCCCGGGAGCCCTTGCCCGCCGCTTCCCGCCACCTGCTTCCCGCCATGGCGCTGTTCGATCCGGCGGCGCTGCCTGAGCTGCTCCCGGTCTTCTACCGGCGGCTCTTCCCGCACGGTGCCTACGGCCGCTGGCTCAGCTATGGCGGCGGTAAGCGGGACGGGGAAACCGATATCAGGGCAGGGAGCATCTCCGGGGGCACCGATACTGGGCAGGGGCACCGATACCGGGGCACGTGGGGAGGAGGGTCCCGGGGGCGGTGGCGGGTGGATGCACTGACCGGGGTCCGGGGCACCGAGGGGACCCTGCGAGGAGCAGGGAATGGAGGGGCGGCTGGTGGTGCCAGTGATGGAAGGGTTAGGAGTTGCAGGGAATATGTTTGAGGGACCCCCGGGGCAGGACTTTGTCCCCCCCACCCTGACCCCATCTGCACCCCCGCAGTGGTGAAAAACTACTTCCAGCTACGGGAGTTCTCCTTCACGCTGCGCGACGATGTCTATGTGCGGTTCCAGTCCTTTGGGAGCCCCCAAGAGCTGGAACGGGAGCTGCAGAGGACCAGCCCCTACAAGATTGATATCGGGGCTGTCTACACCCACCGAGTGAGTCCTGCTCCCACCCCAGCAACTAGACTGGGAATGGGGACCCCCAGCTCACGGTCCCCATCCAGGGCTGAGCCTGTCCCATACCACAGCCCAACCAGCACCACACTGTGCACCTGGGAGCCTTCCAACCGCAGGAGAAGGAGCTGGTCTTTGACATCGACATGACAGACTACGATGATGTCCGGACCTGCTGCAGGTTCTCAGGAGCATTCACGGCATAAGCCGGAATAGGGAGCCAGGAGGGGGGTGTGGGGCCATGAGGTGGCAGTCTGACCCACCATGCTCTGCCTCCAGCTCGGCTGAGATCTGCGCCAAATGCTGGACCCTGATGACCATCGCCGTCCACATCATTGACAGCGCACTCGTGGGTGAGGGTCTGGGGGAGCAGGGACACATCAAGACCATGCTCTGCCCCACAGCAATGCACGGACCCCAGAGGGGAGGCTGAGGGGGAGCAGGAGGATGTGCCAGTTCCCGGTGAGATTTGCCCAGCGCGTTTGCCACACTGCCAAGCTGTGGTGGATGCTGCATCCTGTCCTGGCACACTCCGACAGCCCAGATGTTTCCCCTGCAGAGGACCTGGGCATGAAGCATCGCCTGTGGGTGTACTCGGGCCGGAGGGGTGTCCATTGCTGGGTGTGCGATGATGCAGTGCGGAAATGGTCCCCGGCACTGCGGGCAGCTGCCGTGGAATACTTGACTGTGGTGAAGGTAGGTGGGGAGGAGGGCTGGGCACCCCAGCTTGTCTTCCTCCAGGCTGACCACTGCTGTCCTCCCAGGGTGGAGCAGAGACTGTGAAGAAGGTGAACCTCTCTGAGCCCATCCACCCCTTCATCAGGTAAGTGGGGACCTCCCTGCACACCCTGCAGGCACTGGCTGCAGCTTGCTGAGCCTCTCCCTGCTCTGCCACAGGCGGTCCGTCAGCGTGGTGGAGAAGTACTTTGAGGCATACGCGCTAGTGGGTCAAGACATCCTGGGCAGCCCGGAGAGCTGGAACAAGGTGCTGGCCCTTGTTCCAGAGGATATCCTTCCTTGAGTGGTCCCATAGTGCTGGGTCTGGAGGGAGGGTCTACATAGGGGAAGCAGGATTGGCAGTGTCTGTGATCAGCCTTGACCTCAGGCCACAGCACCGTGAGCTGCTGCAGGGTGAGTTCTCCAAGAAGCGGGACTCAGTACAGCGCTGGGAGCTGCTGAAGGGCAGGATGGAGCGGACACGGGTGAGTGGCCATGGAGCTGCCTTGGGGAGGGGAACAGGAACTGCTACCCACCTTGTCTCCTGACCCACTTGTCCCCACAGCGGGTGGTGGGGACTGGGAAGAGCACACCATGCTACGCGGACTGGGAGATCATGCTGCAGTACTGCTTCCCCCGCCTCGACATCAACGTCAGCAAAGGCGTCGGGCACCTGCTGAAAAGCCCCTTCAGTGTCCACCCCAAAACAGGTGGGTCTGGCAGCCTCCAGGGCTGGCATTCCACAGGGATCCCAGGGGCCAGGCAACCTCGGTGGTGACTCCTCTTGCTTGCAGGTCGCATTTCAGTGCCGCTGGATCTACAGAGGCTGGACCAGTTTGACCCCTTTGCTGTTCCCACCATCAGGTACATGAGCAGGGCTGGCGACATGGGGGGTCCTGGCTGTGCTGGCAGCCCCCCACCATGTCCCACCATCTCCTGCAGCTCCCTGTGCCATGAGCTTGACATGGCTGGTGACGACGGGGAGCAGGAGGAACCAAAGCGCCATGCACGGGGTGAGAAGGGCTTGGGTCAGGGCATGGTGTGCGTGGGTCCCTACCACCTACTTCTGCTCCTACTCAGCCCCCTGAATCCTTCAGACTACAAGAAGACAAGCTTGGCACCCTACGTGCAGGTCTTTGAGCAGTTTGTGGAGGAGATGGAGCTCGCCCGGAGAGGAGAGCTGCTCCGGAGGAGCGGTAAGAGCTGGGCAGGGATGCAGCTGGCTGGGAAATCCTAAAGTGACTCTCTAGCTGTGAGAAACTACTGTTTTTCTGTAAAACTTCCCATTTCTGCTATTGCAGACCTGCAAGGAGACTTCTGAGGACTCACTGCCAGGAGCCACAGTGGCCAAAGAGCTGCCGAGGGATGGACTCTGACATAGTCACTCACCCCTGCCAGCTGTGAGGGTCCTGGCACCTTGGAGCAGGGAATCCAACACCCAGCGGCTGCACTACCCTGGCTCCCTGCCCTGCTCCCCACAGGCCCCACACGAGGCTTTCCCACTTTTTTGTACCTTTTTCTACGCAAAGACCATTAAAATTTCTCCAGTCACCCATGTGCCTGTGCCCTAAGACGTGCCGAGGTGGGAGGGATCCCAGGGCAGTGGCTGCATCGCGTTCCTGCGGAGAGGACCCAGGGACCCTGCCCTGCAGCTGCGCCTCTTATTCCTGCCCTGTACCCTGGCCACGGAGAACCCTGACAGCACCCTGGGGTCTCTGCTCCATACTCAGGGCCAGGCCCCACGTTCGTGGAGTCCAAGGCCCACACCCAGCGGGGTTCCAGGGCTGTGCTCATGGAGGTCCCTGCCCGCCGCCCGGAACGGCGGAGCGAGGCCGCCGGGGCGGGGCGGACAGCGGGACGCTGCCCCCTGCCCCGGAAGTGCTCGTTCTCGCGGGAGTCTCCTCTCCAGCTGCTCAGTCTCTTTCAGCCGCCATCTTGGGCCCTGCTCCCCGCACAGTGAGTCCTGCCGCCGGCATCCGCCTCCATCCGCCGCTTCGGGGGCCCGAGGACGCTATGGGAGCCGCGGCCGGGCCGGGAGGGAGGACGGCGGCGGCGGCCCGCCTGAGGCCGCCGCTAGGGCCGTGGTCGCGCCGGGCAGGGACGGGAAGACTGGCAGGGATGGCCCCGCACACCGGGAAGGGACCGGCCGCTCTGGGAGAGGGGAGCCCCGGGGCGCGGACCCCCGGGGTAGGCCAGCTTCGCAGCTCGGCGGAAGGGACTGGGATTGGCCCGTGCCCTGCGGCGCTCGGGGCCCGCCGGGCTCGGGGTGTTTGGTACCGGCCGGCAGGCTGAGCCGTGTTTGCAGACCCGACGATGCAGGGAGGCGTTCGGTGTCTCTGGACAGGGGACTCGCGGGTGGCTTGGGAAGGGCGAGTAACCGAAGCGAGCCCGGACCTGTTGGCTTCTTCCTCCCCTCAGAAATGCCTGGCGAAGCGACAGAAACCGTCCCGGCTACCGAGCAGGAGCTGCCGCAGCCGCAGGCTGAGACAGGTGAGCCGGGGGAGAACCGGGGCTGGCGAAGAGAACAGCCCCGTCTCCGCGGCTATTGCCCACCCAAAACCGGGTCGGTTAACGCTAAAGGAAACATGCCAAAAATATTATTTGTGGGCCCTCATGTCCCAAAATTTTGGGGCGAGTGTAATGTCAGCCCCACTCAGAACCTTGCTTGGGTGGGCTGGAGCAGTGGGAGGGGAGGAAAACAGCTGTGGCCGGGTCGGGTCTGGCTATTGGGTAAGGAGGACAGTACCGGGACATGTACATATGTTAATGATCCCTTTGCACTGCCAAACCGGTTGGGTTAGGGAAAATGCCAAAGAGGGGTTATCAGACATTGGAACAGTCTGCCTAGGGAGGTGGTGGAATCACCATCCCATGGAAGAGTTCAGAAACCTTGTAGATACGGTTTTTGGGGCCATGGTTTAGTGGTGACTGTGGTGTAGTGTTGTGTGGAGGGTTGGACTTGATGATCTCAGAGGTCTTTTCCAACTATAACGATTCTGTGATTTTATATTGTATGGCTCTGTATCTGAGTATCACCCTGTGGTACCATCATTTGGGGCACCCCAAAAGCACCCAGGCAGGGCAAGAGCCAGCTGGCTCCCGTGCTCACCATGGGGCAGGGGCTGGTCCCTGCTGCCCATCATGCTGCCTAGCTCACTCCACTGTGTCCCAGCTGCCACAATCCAGTTGGCAAAGGCACTGCCTGGGTTTGCTGTGTCCCTGTCCAGGGCGCAGGGACGTGCTGCAGGAGTATGTCACTGGGTGTTTTCCACTAGCCTGGGGTGCACAGCGACTGTTGTGTAAGGGGTGTGTTGGATTTGGAGACTCAAGGGGGAAATCGGGGCTTCCCGATGGTTGAGGAGTGCTGTGAAGGATAGATGCACCAGTGCCTGGCAGGGCTGAGTGACAGATGTCTCTGTGACAGCTGTGACATCATGTGCTGGGGACCTGCTGGCCTCTTGGTCTCTCTCCAGGCATAGCTGGAATTCCTGCAGTGGGGCCAGTCCCCAGCATACTCCACTTCCTCCCAGAATGCTTTTCTCTCTCTCCAACTGAAGCCTTTTCTCCTCTCAGAGCTCTGTTGCTCTTAAATCTCATAACAATTTTAAGGAGCATGTGCAGTTTGATGGAGCTGACCATGGCCTGTTCCAGCACAGGCTCCTCTGGCTGCAGCACATGTGGAGGATACCAGGGGGTGGCACGGGTGGCTGCAGAGACCAGAGCAGCTGTGGGAGCCATCAGATCAGGCTGTGGGAGGAGGATATGTGTGAGCTGAGCTGTCTGTTCTGAGATCCAGCAGCGCCAGAGCTGGGAGTACTGGCACAGGATTCTCCATCACCACGTGGGTGCGAGTCTGGGCAGTTCCCTTCAGCACTGGTATCATTCTGCAGAGGCTGGTTGGTCCACGGAAGCCTGTGAGGTTGGGCAGAGCAATCCCTAGGCAGTGCTAGGCTCCTGCTGGCAGTGAGGGCAGCCAGGCTGTGGGGGCTCTGTGCTCTGGCTGGTTTAAACACCCCTCAAAAATCCAGCATGCTTTTGGAGAGTCCTGTGTCTCTCCAAAAGGAGACGGTCCACCAGAGAGGTGGTGGGTTGAAAAATGTCGTGCTCATCGCAGGAACATTCCCAAACAGCGCTGGGGGAGATGGAGAAGGAAGAGGGAAGCACAGACAAACAAGCTTTCCAGAGGAGGCTGTTGTGCTGCCAGTTCTGTGAGGAGCTCGGGACCAGCTCAGCTCTTGGCAGGCTTGTGCCTCCTTTTTGAGGCACCAGGCACAGGAAGTGGAAGTGCCCTGGCACAAGGCATGGATGTCCAGCATTCACTGAGCGACTGTCCAGCTCCAGGCAGGTTCCTGTCTCCTCCCACCACCCTGTGTTTTGGGGTAGGTTGGGAAAATGAGGCATTAGAAGCATCTTCTGGGCCACTGTTCTTGTGACAGAGAAAGAGACATCACCCACAGAGGAGGCTGCTGAGAGTGATGCTGGGGCGGATGCATGGTTGGGCCAGTTCTGCACTCCCAACCAGCAGCAGTGCCAGTTACGCTGGCCAAACCAGCACTGCCCTCCCCAGCTGTCACAGAGTGGTTCCCTTTGATCACCAGTTGGCATTGGGAGTGGCTGGGATCTCTCCAGGCTGTCAGTGCTGGATGGAAGCTAGCATGTGCCAGGGGAGCTGAGAGTGCTCTTGGTTGGCAGAACTTGTCTTAACTGCTGTTCTCCCCTGTCAGCTCCAGCTCCCTTCCCTCCTGCAGCCCCTGGTGTTGCTCCTGCTGCAGTGCCAGGTACTCCAGACCCTCCTTGTTAACACTGTGTGCCAAATTAACCACAGTATGCTATCCGGGGTAGTTGCAGTTACATTAATCCTAACAGTTTGCAGAGGAGGGAAGCACAGATCACATCAGGGTCCTGCCTCCTTGGCATGGGTGAGCCATGTCACCCCTTCACCTCAACATCCTTGTCTCTGAAAGGCACCTGCCTGTGTTATGCCAGGGTGGGAGGGAGAGGGCTGCCCTTTGTCAGAGCTCCTGGAGCAGGTTTGCATGCCAGTGTGTTAAATTGAACTTTTCCTGCCTGTTCTCAAGTAGGTTCTTGTTGCTTCCCTGTTCCCATGAGCCAGGGATGTGATTTCCCAGGCTTGAGAACGGTGCTGGGCCAGGCCACTGATTGCAGCAGCCCCTTTGGTAGGGAAGAGCTGATGGCAGAGCTGGTAGCAAAACCTGGCCCCTATGTCAGGTTCCTGCCATGCCCAGCTGAGGTGCTGCCTCCTGCCCTGCCAAGATTTTGGCAAGGGCTGCTCTGCCTGGGGCAGCTGTGCTGATTCTGGCAGTGGGTTTTCTCATCTGCTACTTGCACCTATTGCCAGGCTTGCACGCTGACAGTTCATGCTCTGTAAAATCAGTGCTGGTGTCTGGCAGTAAATGAATGTCCCATCTGTGCTGGACCTGGCAGGACAGAGGGACAGGCATTCATCTGCTGCTTGAGCAGCCAGATGTGGAGGCTAGGGGAGACCAGGGCCGGGCTCAGGCTGGGGTTTGACTGTGCAGCACAGGCTGCCTTCTCCTGGCCTCCTCTCCTTTTTCTCATGGGTTCACTCTGTTTCTCTCCTTCAGCTGCTCTTCACGCTGCTCATTCCCCACCTCTGGCTCCATCTCTGGGCCTGGCTCTCCCAGCAGAGCCACCCAGCCCTGCTGGCCTCCTGGCCCCCATTTCTCCCGCTGTGGTTCCAGCTACAGCCATCCCTGTGTTTTCGGTTCCCCCTTCACTCCCTGTCCCGGCTCCACAGGTCCCAGTTACCGTTTCCCCTTCTCCAGCTCCACAGTCTCCAGCAGCTTTTGCAGCCCCAGGATCTCCAGGGCCTGTCCCAGTTAGCCCAGCGTCTCTGGGACTGCTAGCCCCAGTGTCTCCTGCTCTGGCTGCTGCTCCTGCAGCAGTGACGGTGTGTACCCCACCTCCCTCCGTGAGCCCTGGTTCTCCCCCTGCAGCTCTCACCCCTCCAGTGGGAGCTGCACCTGCTGCTGCCCTGCAGAGCCCTGCAGGAGCTGCAGCCTCTGCCCCTCTCCCTACCCCTTCCCAGGGCCCCGGGGCAGTGCCAGCCTCTCTCCCTGCCCCTTCCCTTCCCCTTGCAACGTCTCCCCTGCCGGTGTCCCCCACGTTCCTGCCAGTTCCTGCCGTGCCCCCTGAGGCTACAGCTTGTCCCCAGAGCCCTGGCTCTCCCCCACTTCCCACAGCAACCCCGCTCTGCCCTGGCCCGGCCCCAGCAGCACTGGTGTCTCCTGGCAGTCCTGCCTCTCCTCTACTCCCCATTGCTCCTTCCCAGCGCCCGGCCCTGGCTGGGGCCATCTCTCCTCCTCTCTTCCTGGCTGCTCCTATGGCCCTGGCCCCGTTGTCACCATCTGTCCCTGTGGTGCTAGCTCAGACATCTCCTGGGAGTCCTGTTGCTGCCCCACAGCACCCAGTCCCTGGAGCTCCAGTCTCTCCAGTGGTTCCAGTTGCTCCTTCTGTGGCCAAGACCAATCCCATGGACCCTGCCCCAGTGGCCCTGGCTGCTGGTCCTTTGATTCCAGCTATGGGAGACCCAGTTCCTCCCTCCATGACCAGGACATCTTCTGGGAGTCCAGGCCCTCAGGCAACACCAGTCGCTGTGGCAGTGTCCATTGCTCCTGCCCCATCCACATCCTTGCCAGGAGCTGCCACATATCTCCCAGGGCCACCAACGGCTGTTGCTGCTTTGGCCAAAGCAGCTCCAGTGAGCCCTGTGTCTCTGCTGGCATCTCCTGTGCCCGCTGCCACCTTGGCCCCTGCCAGCTTCCCCCCTGTCACATTGACTGTGGCAGTTCCAGCCACTCCTTCTTCAGCCAAATCACCTCCTGTGAGCCCTGTCACTGCTTCCTCTGCTAGCTCTCTGCCTGTCACACAAGCAGTGGCAGCTCCAGCCACTCCTGTGGCCAAGTCACCTGTGAGCCTTGTCACTGCCTCTTCTGTCCCTTCTGCCAGCTCCCCCCCTGTCACACTGGCCATGGCAGCTCCAGCCACCACTCCTTCAGCCAAATCACCTCCTGTGAGCCCGGCCTCTGGCCCTTCTGCCAGCTCTTCTGTGGCCAAATCACCTGTGAGCCCTGTCTCTGCCTCCTCTGGCAGCTCCGTGCCTGTCACACCAGCAATGACATCTCCAGTCACTCCTCCTGTGAGCCCTGTCTCTGCCCTTTCTCCCAGCTCCCTGCCTGTCACACCAGCCATGGCCGCAATGTCATCCTTGCCCACCCCTCCTGCCACCAAAGTGAGTCCCATGAGCCCAGTTGCTGTCCGCTCTGCTATGGCTGCACCAGCAACGGCAGCTCCATCTGCCCCTCCTGCAGCCAAAGCAGCTCCCAGGAGCCTTCTCACTGCTCCCTCAGCCACTGTCATACCAGCTCAGGCAGCTCCACTGGCTCCAGCTGCTCCCCTTGCAGCCAAAAAGCTTCCAAAGAGCAGCTGTGTGACTGCTGCTCCAGTGCCAGCAGCTCCACGAGCTGCAGCCACCCCTCGTGCAGCTAAAACACCTCCCAAGAGCCCTGCTGCAGCATTCCCAACTCCGGAAGCCCCTGCCCTGGCTCCAGGCACAGCTGCCCCAGCCCCAGGGGTTCCTGGTGCCCCCCTGAAGCCATTGGCTGATTGTGCTGCCCCTACTCCCCAGAAACCAGAATTGATCACTCCCAGGGTGGGTAACCATCCCCCTCCTGCTTCCTCACCGAGCATGGCCCCTGGCAAGAAGCAGACCCCTCCCAGTAAGGTTGCCAAGTCGACCCCTCGCCCACCCCCATTCAAACCCGTCTCAAAGGTGCCAGCCCCTACCAGCATTGCCAGTGACGACGATGACCTGCCGCCCCTCATCCCCCCTGAGCTGCCCGCTGCTGAGCTGCCAGCGCAGCCCATCCTGGTGGACCTCTCTCCCCAAGCAGCCGTGGCCCCTGCTGCGGCCCTGGCTCCTCTGGCTAAGCCTGGCTTGAAGAACGACAAGGGTATTTGCTGCCTTGGTTTGCCGTGTGCATGGTGTGTCACTGGCTGCTCACTGGATACTAACCCTAGAGGGGGCCCAGACACACCGGCTGGTGCTTGGCACGTCAGTCGGTGGCAATGCCATGGCAGAGGCCAGCCTGGACTATTCTGGAGTGAGCCAAACCTGCCTGAGTAGCCGGTGAGCCAGGGGATGGGGAGGACAGATGCCCTATGGCTGTGGCACCGGGCAGCTATGGGCTCAGCATCACTAACGCGTGTCCTTGGGCACATAGCATGGTGTGGCTTGTAGCGCGGGCAGTGGCACACTGAGGCTCTGGGAAGAGCTACCATGTACCTATACAGTGGGGGGTGTGTATGTGTGTGTCTAGTGTCCACCATGGTTTCCCTGTGTGCATCCAATGGCAAAGGGGAGCTGTGGCAGCACTGGTGCCAAAAGGAGCCACTGCACTCCAGGGAAATGCCTTTGCCTGAACCGTTGGGATTCTCCCAGGTGTGCACTGACACCTGCAGAGAGCTTTGCTGAAGGCTCCCGTGCACTTGGTCCTTTCCCAGGATGGGAATGGGACTGAATTTGGATAACAGCTGCACAAGAGGGTGTTATGGTCCCTCTCTGGTCTCCTCCAAGGCTGGAGATGCTCTGCTTCATTCACTCCAGTGTGGTTGGACATGGCTGTGTGATGGTTTGCAAGCTCAGGTTGACACTGCAGCCTTCAGGACCTGGCACAGAGTCCAACTTGAGCAGCCCAAGGTGCACTTTACCAATTAGGTTTTTCAAGGTAATTGCAAATTGTCCTCTGTAGTAACATCACAGAAAGGTGCAGCAGCCCCAAGGACTCGGTGAATTGGGTCTCCGTGTGTCGGAGCTCCTGCAAGCCTAGCATCACTGCTGCCAGAACAGGTTCAGGGATAACCAAGGGAGCCTCTGGTAGTGCTGGACTGCGGCTGAATTACTGCCCAAGGAGTGCTGCCCTCAAGGCAGCTGCCACACTGCCAGCGCAGTGCCTTGAACTGGAGACTCAGCATTCTGGAGCCAGCTCCAGGCACCTGCTATGCTCTGGCACTCACCTTCCACCATGGTGAGGGAGCTCGGAGCAGGCTCTTGTGCCACTCACTGTTGGTGGTGTTGGAGGCTGCAGGGAGAGCTCCTTCCACCAGACACTGCATAACTGTCAGAACTCGCAGCACCAAACCTCCACCAAAATGGGTTCCTTGATCTTGCTGCATCCCCTGGACCTGCCCAAGCAAGGAAGTGACGTGTTCTTTCCTGCAGGGTCCGGAACAGAGTCTGATAGCGATGAATCCGTACCAGAGCTTGAAGAGCAGGACTCCACACAGGCCACAACACAGCAGGCACAGGTAGGGCAGGTCCCAGCCATGTCCCTGCACCTGGCAGCAGTGGAGCAGGATCCCTGCTGCTGCTGCCTGCTGCTGCCATGAGAGTCTCATGGATTTTTCTCTTCTTGAAGCTTGCAGCAGCAGCTGAAATAGATGAAGAACCTGTTAGCAAAGCGAAACAGAGCCGGAGTGAAAAGAAAGCGCGGAAGGTGAGGTGGGATTGTGAGCAGACAAAGCCTGAGCGCAGCCCTGGACAGCCAAGTTCCGCCTAGGGGTCTGGCCTGGTGTCACCAAGCACTGGGGCCTTCACCCCTGTGCAGCTGCTCAGGGCTGCAGCTCCTCCTGTGTGGGAGCAACAGTTCAGGAGCTGGGAGAGGTTTGTGCAACTTTCTACCCTTCTCAGGCCCCTGGGCAGAGGGGTCACAGACAAAAACCCTTGTGTCTGGAGAGCTTGAGTTCATGCTGAGGATCTTGCCAGTCCTGGGACTAGAGAGTTGCCTCTCAGGCTCCCAGCGCAGTGTTGGGCTAAAAGCCCAGGAATGCAATAGCCAAATGCACATTTTCACTTGAGTGAGTACCAATCATTGAGCTAGGTCTCAGGAGGGTAGATGCATGGACGCATCTTTTCACACAATGGGCTTTCTCAATAATTCTTCTTGCCTTCGATAACCTCTCTGGTGTTTTTCAGGCAATGTCTAAGCTGGGCCTTCGCCAGGTGACAGGAGTAACCAGAGTCACCATCCGGAAATCTAAGAACATCCTCTTTGTCATCACAAAGCCAGATGTGTACAAGAGCCCAGCATCAGACACCTACATCGTCTTTGGTGAAGCAAAGGTGAGCTGACCCTGGGCGGTGCATTGCAGCCACATTAAGCTGTGCTTAGGATGTGCTTCTGCTGTGGCTGCCACTGGTGGGTGCCAGCTGCTGTGTGCCACCTGAGGGATGTGGGCAGTCCTGGGGTCTGCGCTGAGGGCTGAGTTCTGCAGCAGAGCCAGGCAATGTACTGGCACTGCTGCAGCGTGGGGAGCGCAGCTCATGTGCCGATGTCCTGCTCTGTGCAGGGATGATCTCACGTTTCTTCCCTCCTCCAGATTGAAGACCTGTCCCAGCAGGCCCAGCTGGCAGCTGCTGAAAAGTTCAAAGTCCAAGGAGAGGCTGTATCAAACATCCAAGAAAATACACAGACTCCCACCGTGCAGGAGGAGAGTGAGGAAGAGGAGGTATGTCTTCCCCAGCACCCTCTCTGGGGCTGGGCACTTTGCTGCAGACCTGAGTCAGCCATGAGTTTGGGTTCATATCTTCACCAAAGGGAGAGCTCAGGGTCCTTCCCCTGGGAGATCCAGTCCCAGGCAATGCTGGGGCTGTCACCAGGGCTTGGGCACTGCTTGGTCTTGCTTCCCAGCTTCTTCCTGTGCCACCTGAGCAGGAGCTGCTCCAGTCCTTTTCCAGGCACAGAACAAACCACACGTGAGGCTGGCACAAATCACAGGCTCTGTCTCCTTTAGGTTGACGAAACCGGTGTCGAGGTGAAAGACATTGAGCTAGTGATGTCCCAGGCGAACGTATCCCGAGCAAAGGCTGTCCGAGCCCTGAAGAACAACAGTAACGACATTGTAAATGCTATAATGGTGAGTGTCAGCTTGGCTGGGTGCTCGCTGTGGGGTGAGTGTCCCTGGGGCAGACATGCCACAAGAAGGGCATGAGCTCCAGGACAGAGTGGCAGACACAGGGCCTGGTCCTTCTGTGTCCCAGTGGCTGGGCTCAGTGCACCGGCAAGGCTGGCTCCTAACACTGCTCTCTCTCTGCAGGAGTTGACGATGTAGCTGCCAGAGGGAGGAGCCTTTTTTGGTGTTTCAGAGAAGACTAAAATGCAACTAAATTTAAAATTTGTACTATTTCTATCCATTAATAAAAGTTGTGGCTTATTGTTGGTGAAATACTTTCTGCTCTGTGTTAGCTTTGCTGCCTTCCCCTCACTGGGTGCCAAGGCCCCAGGGTGGAGCCTTCCTCCCAGGAAGATCCCAGCCCAATAGCCCTGTCCGGAAGAACACCTGCCCCTTCCTTTGTTTCCTTCCTGTTCTGAACATCTCTGGCTGCAAGCCCCAGAGCCAGGCCGTGCTGGGACACAGGGGTCAGCCTGGGCCAGAGGTGCCAGACAGGGGGGTGAGGCGAGCCAAGGAGCGCCAACGCAGGGAAGGGAGCTGATGCTCACCCACCCACAGCCCCAAGTCTCATGAAGTATGGAGGCTGGGGCTGTGGAAAACAGCACTGTGCTGCTATTTAGCAGCATCTTCTCCCCTGTGCTATAAAAGCTGGAACAACTCATTAAAGCCCATGAGCCACATGGCAGCACAGACAGCCAGTGAGAGGCCTGACAGGAAACAATGGCCAATGATGGCTCGCAGGCTCTACTACCTGCAGCCACCCTGTGCTGGCACTGGCAGGCAGAGCTCCCACCTGCCAGGAGGGTGGCTGCAGCCCAGCTGGAGCCAGGGGGATTGAATGGGGATATTGAACCAGGTCCTGGCAAAGCACCATTTGACAGTTTTAATTAAGAAACCAGAGAGCTGCCAGCCCAGGGAGTAGTGATGGGATTTCAGAGCAGCTTCCAGGTCAAATTTGGAGGCCGCAAGCAGGAATGAGGCCTGGAGAGGCCCCACCTGCTTGTAGTGGACTTCTCATCAGTCCCTCTTGGTTCCTCTGTGCAGTTTCCTCACTGCCAGACTGAACAGAGCCGTAGTTCTGCCCCAGGGTTGCTCAGCTGCTGGGTGGGTGCTTCATGCTCCCCAGCACTGCTTGCTCTGAGCAGCCTCGTGCTCCTTGTGGCCAGGCAAGATGCCATTTGTGTGAATCACCATGTCTCCCGGGCCAAGCTGCCTCTTTTTTTGGCGAGGCTCAGCACCAGCATCCCTCTGTGCTGAAGGGCCAGTGCCTTGGGGTCAGTGTGGTGTCACGGTATGGCCCTTGCAGCAGGCCAAGGCCTGCCCTGGTAGGCAGTATGCTGGGGCTTGGGCCCATAGCCCGCTGGTGCAGACTGCTCCGGATGGGCCTGAGGGTAAAACCTATCACGGGTTGGTTAGAGGTGGGGTCAGACCACTGCGGCCCACGGGCTAAGGCCAGGCAATGGGTCGCTGACGGGAACGGGCCTTGAGATGGGTTCCCGGGAGCTTTGCCCGCCCCANGGGGGGGGGGGGGTTGTGTGCGTGCGCGTGCGTGCAGCCAGGGCTCTGCGCCCATGGGGCTGGGGCCTGTGCGACGACCGTGCCGGCAGGAGGCCGAGAAGCTGCGCTGCTGCCGAAGGCCCGCACAGTTGCCCGCTCCGGTAGGGGGAATCCTCGCCTGGCCCCGTCTCCACGGCAACTGCCAGCTCCGCCCCGGGGCCGTCGCAAGGCGCCTGCGCGGCGAGAAGCTGCTAGAAGGGAGGTGGGAGTGGGCGCGCGCGCGCTTGGGGCGGGGCGTGGGCGGGGTCTGAGCGCGCCGGAGAGCGCGCATGCGCGACGGCGGCGGCGGGAGGCGCGCGGCGGGTATTTTGCTGCGTCACCAGCGCTAGGCGCCGCTGCTCGGAGCGCGCGCGGGGTATTGTGGGAGCGAGGCCGCGCCGAGCTCCGAGCCGCCACTGTAGCCCCGGCACTGCCCTCCCCTTTCCGCTGCCGTCGTCGCCCGTACCGCTGCCCTACCCTCCGCCGCCCGGAGTTAGACCCGGAGCAGAGCTCCTCCCCCTTCAGCAGCGCTAGCCGGAGTCGTCGCCATTCGCCATGTGAGGCTCGGGGGTGGGGAGCGGTAGGGGAGCGTGGCGCGGCCCGGGCACGGCCCAGGAGGACGCTGTCCCGCGGGTCTCGGTGTCAGGAGGCGGGCTGAGGGAACGCGAAAGGGGCGTGGGGTGGTGTCTGACCGTGTGTTGACCTTGTCTGGCCCTGCCACGGCCCGGTGTGTCCCCGCTGTAACTCGGCACGTTCGGACCTCTTCCGCGGTTGCCGTTAGCCCTGGTGGCCAGGGAGGTGCTCGTGGCGGGCCGGAGCGTCTCGGTCCGGCGGTTGAAATCGCGCGGGGTTTGCCAGTGTGTGCTCCGGTGAACGGGGCGCGGATCTCCCGCCCCCGCGTGTGCGGAATGAATGGGCCGAGACAGAGTGGCCCTCCCGGGGCCTTCCCGCGGTGGTTGGGGCCGAGATGGGGGGGGTGCCGGAATGGGACCCTTGAACGCTACTCCGTGGTTCCATTCGCACTGACGGAGCGGGAGTGGCCAAAGCCGCGGAAAGTTTCCGGTAAGTAAGGTGTTTTACCGCCTAGAAGGTGCAGGCGCGCAGGTGAGGTGTTAATCTCTTTATAATATCCACATAAAACCCTAGTGACAAGGTAAAGGTATCTCTTGAAATATGGAGCCCGTTCGGAACCCCCGGGCTGCCGAGAGGGGGGGTGGGGAACGGGCAGAGCAGGTGTGAGCACTTCCGGTGCTGACCCTACCTGCAGGAGTTGAGTGGGTTCTGCTTCCAGCGTGGCTCCCATGTATCCCAAGTGGAATCCTGCATTGCCTGGCGCCTCAGCAGCGCCGGAGTGCTGCACCGCCCGTGCTGAGGAGCCCTAATTAGCCCAAATTAGCCACTTCTATTCTATTGAGGCTGCTTCAGTGGCCCAAACCCGGCTGTTTGTAACAGCTCCAGTCCACATGGATGTTCCTTAGCAATGCAAATCAAAGAGGAGTCAAACTTTGCCGTGTGAGGCTTTTAAAAGCAAAATCTGGTTGTGAAGAGGAGGAGCTGCTGCCCCTGGTGCTCATGGCAGCAGCCTTACCCACTGAGGTCAGGATTTCCACGTGTTTGACTGGAATGCCTGAGGGTAGGAGCATTTTTCTGAGGTTTTGTTAGTCAGAAAGGTCACTTGGGGAAGCAGCCGCTGCCGGTGACACGGTGAGGTGTCCTGAAACTCCAGATTGTCATGCTGCCTCATCTGAATGTGACTGAAAGTAAGATAAAGTTGGAGTTTTCAATTTAATATTGGTAAAATACATAATCTTGAAACTACAGTGCTGCTACAGTCTACTTCTAACTGTCTGTAGTCTGAAACTAGGAATTATTAGTTTAAAAACAAACAAAAAAACCCCAACAAATCTACATACCTTTCCAGGATATGTAAATGAAACCAAAACTAGTTCTGTAAAACGTTTCACTGCTCTGGAGGTGAAGATCTCATTCAGCAGACAACTTCTGCAGTGTCCTCAGACTATAGGAGCTGTCAGGATACTGTCCAGGGAACAAATGGGCTCCTAATGGATATCCTGGGCACAGTCTGCAGAGGACAGGTTTGGAAGCTTCTGAAATTGCAGGAAGACCTGAGATTTAACTCATTGGTGCAGCATGTGAGAAGCTGCGTCTGTGCTGGTGGTTCAGCCACAGACCAAGGCTCATGGTGTGGGCAGCGCAGAGCCCTGGGAGTCAGATGGAGCAGTGGGGTCTTCCTGAGTGAAGCTGAGCCTGCTCAACTCCTCTCAAAGGGAAACTGCTGCTGGGAAGCTTCTAGAACCTGTTCTAGGGTGCTGTTCTTGCAGTTGTCTGCTGGAGGTGATAGGCACATACAATGTTCAGGGAGTCTCCATAATGCAGGGGGAGTGAGTGTAGATAGGACAGGAGAAATCCTTTATGTATGTGGAACATAGGCAGCTTGTTCCTGGGCTGTGGTTTATTGTGATGTGGGAAACATCTTGTTAAAATCTACTTCTCTGTTCCAGAGAAATCTAAATCCCCTGAGGCCGTGGGGATGATCCATAACTGAAGCTCACACTCAGGTTGGCGTGAGGCTGAGATCCCCTGGTATTGGTTTGGTTGAGCAAGGTGGAAGCTTGAAGCTCCTGTGTGGCAAGTGACAATGCTCAGGAGTTCTGGCAGTGCTGCTTGTTGCAAGATTTTCTGTGGGTGTAGGGGACCCATCTCAAGCACTTGGAGCACAGGAATGTGTTACCGTAGAATCATAGAATGGTTTGGGTTGGAAGGGACCTCTGGAGCTCATCTAGTCCAACCCCCCTGCAGTGGGCAGGGACATCCCCAACTAGATCAGGTTGCCCAGAGCCCTGGCAAGCCTCACCTGGAATGCCTCCAGGGATGGGGCCTCAACCACCTCCCTGGGCAACCTGTTCCAGTGTTCCACCACTCTCGTGGGGAGGAACTTCTTTCTAATATCCAGTTTAAATGTACTCTTCTCCAATTTAAAACCATTGCCCCTTGTCCTTTCCCTCCAGGCCTTTGCAAACAGGCCCTCTCCAGCCTTCTTGGAAGTTCTGTTTAGGTACTGGAAAGTCACTATTAGATCCCCCCGAAGCCTTCTCCAGGCTGAACAATCCCAGCTCCCTCAGCCTGTCTTCATAGGAGAGGTGTTCCAGCCCCCTGATCATTTTTGNAAATACTAAACAGTACAGGCCCCAGCACAGAGCCCTGAGGGACATCACTTGTCACTGATCTCCAGTTGCACTTTGAGCCATTGACCACTACCATCCAGCGACCATCCAGCCAGTTCCTTATCCACTG
>VWZO01006744.1:17086-39655 GCA_013396975.1 Bucco capensis | reverse complement strand
GGCTGTACTCTTTCCTCTCTGTAGAAGCTGCTGAGATGGTGGTAGATCTTTCAAAGATGTTTCAGGTCCTGCAAGCTGTGGCCGGTCGGCTAGCCTGGACTGCAGGTGGATGTGTCGTTCTCTTTCCTCTCTGTAGAAGCTGCTGAAGAGATTGTAGAGCTTTCATGGATGTTTCAGTTCTGCAAGATGTGGCCGGTCCGCTAGCGTGGACTGCACGGGGATAGGCTGTACTCTTTCCTCTCTGTAGTAGCTGCTAAGATGGTTGTAGAGCTTTCAAAGATGTTTCAGTTTCTGCAAGCTGTGGCCAGTCGGCTAGCCTGAACTGCAGGGGGTTGGGCTGTACACTTTCCTCTCTGTAGAAGCTTCTGAGATGGTTGTAGAGCTTTCAAAGTTGTTTCAGTTTCTGCAAACTGTGGCCAGTCGGCTAGCCTGGACTGCAGGTGGATGTGTCGTACTCTTTCCTCTCTTTGGAAGCTGCTGAGATGATTGTAGATCTTTCTTAGATATTTCAGATTCTGCAAGCTGTGGCCAGTCAGCAAGCCTGGACTGCAGGGGAATGGGCTGTAGTCTCCCAACTCTGTAGAAGCTGTTGAGATGGTTGTTGAGCTTTCAAAGATGTTTCAGGTTCAGCAAACTGTGGCCAGTCGGCTAGCGTGGACTGCACGTGGATGGGCTGTACTCTTTCCTCTCTGTATAAGCTGCTGAGGTGGTTGTAGAGCTTTCAAAGATGTTTCAGGTTCTGCAAGCTCTGGCCGGTCGGCTAGTCTGGACTGCAGGGGGATGGGCTGTACTCTTTCCTCTCTGTAGAAGCTGCTGAGATGGTTGTAGACCTTTCAAAGATGTTTCAGGTTCTGCATGCTCTGGCCTGTCAGCTAGCCTGGACTGCAGGCGGATGGGCTGTACTCTTTCCTCTTTGTAGAAGCTGCTGAGATGGTTGTAGAGCTTTCAAAGATGTTTCAGGTTCTGCAAGCTGTGTCCAGTCAGCTAGCGTGGAGTGCAGGGGAATGGGCTATACCCTTTCCTCTCCATAGAAGCTGCTGATATGGTTGTAGAGCTTTCTTAGATGTTTCATTTTCTGCAAGCTGTGGCCGGTCGGCTAGCCTGAACTGCACGGGGATGGGCTGTACTCTTTCCTCTCTGTAGAAGCTGCTGAGATGGTTGTAGAGCTTTCAAAGATGTTTCTGGTCCTGCAAGCTGTGGCCAGTCGCCTTGCCTGGAGTGCAGGGGGATGGGCTGTACTCTTCCTCTCTGTAGCAGCTGCTGAGATAGTTGTCGAGCTTTCAAAGTTGTTTCAAGTTCTGCAAGCTGTGGCCGGTCGGCTAGCCTGAACTGCACGGGGATGGGCTGTACTCTTTCCTCTCTGTAGAAGCTGCTGAGATGGTTATAGAGCTTTCAAAGATGTTTCAGTTTCTGCAAGCTGGGGCCAGTCGGCTAGGCTGGACTGCATGGGGATGGGCTGTACTCTTTCCTCTCTGTATATGTATATGTGGGTAACCATGGATTAGAATGGAGTAGACAGCCATGAGAGAACTGAGAGACAGAAACGAAGATGCAGAAATGTATGACTTCATGGGAACAGATGCTGTGTTTGGAGAATTGGCTTTAAGCAGAACAGCAAGGACAAAGAACCCCAGTTTCACACAGCTGCGAAATGTTAGATTAGAAGCATAGAATATAGTTTCTTCAAGGTTATGTGCTATGTGGCTAGCCTGAGCTACAATGGAGTAGTTAGAAGACCTTGTTAGTTTAGCTGAGCTCGCGGATTATAAGGGGACAGTGTGGTTCTCCCTTTAGCAGGTGCTGATAGCATTGTACTGCTTGGGGGGAGGATGTTTTAAAAAGGCTGTGTGAGAAATAAACTCGCTCTCTTGTTCCTCTCCTGGGGTCTCTGTGTGGCTCTTTTGGGGCATCTTGGGGACCACGGCAGGGAGGACCTAGGGGGAGCGCACCCTCAACCACCGCATATATATACAAAAAGCAGATAGCTGTAAAGAGTGATATCAGCCCCTAGGTTTATCAAGAAGAGTTTGTACAGAAAGTAGTGCAAAAGTAAAGCACCTTTTGAGTATGGATTTTTTTCATGTTGGCGTCTTAAATAATCATTTTAAATACTCTTTTTCAAAACATGGAAATTTCTGTAAGCTTTTGCTTTATTGATGTACTATAAATTAAAAAGAATCGTTTCTCCCCAGCATAGTTTCAAGCACTAATGAGGCAGTTGCCCTTGCCTAATCACATTTCCAAGTATCGGCAAAAAAAGCATAAAACTTATTGTTCCCTACAAGCATGTGATGTTGAATACCTAATAATGGCCATTCTTGCCATTTATAGATATGGATCACAAATATATGTTGCCTCAGAGCATCATAAATTGACTTTCCCCTAAAATAAAAGAAAGTCAAAAGCTCTAAATCATCTCTCAGAAAGAAAGCTGTCAAAATATATAACAGAAAAAATATGAACTTTCAAAGGTTTTGTAATGTCATTAAAGTTGTCCTGAAAAGCTTACATTAGAAGGGAGGGCATAGATTTTCTGTGGTAGCTGATGTATACAGCTGCAAGAGGAATTACCTACACACCTCCAGTGTTCATCAGGAAAGCCATGAATAGTTTTCAAGGCCATGAGCAGCAAAGAGGGGGAAATAGCACCGCACAAGGAAAATAAGCAGCACTTACTGATGCAGCTGGAATTTTAATAACTGGGGAAGCTAATGCTGTTTACTGTCATTCCAGGCAGGATTTTTGTTGACTTGTCCCAATTGGAATTCTCTGCAGCTTGCAGCACTAGGCAAAAATTGCACAGCTCATTGTTCCCAGCTCTCCCATGTTACAGCCTCAGAAATTCAAAGGCTTTGTTTTTGAATTCACAACAGCAACCCAGGAACAGCATTGCCGAGCAATACATCCAGTTAACCAGTTGGGAAAAATGTTTATGTCAAGACGCTACCAGTTTTTTGACTTTGTAAATCAATCTCTTTGATCTTATTAATTCTTGTCTACTCCAAGGTTACTAAGATGTAGTAAAACCTTACTAAGGTATGCACCATTAATATCAATCAATAAAACATGAATATTTGCAGAATTAAACCATCATGACTGATGTTATTCACTGACCAGCCTTGGTGTTTACATGGACAGCACTTTGTACTGTCAAGCAAAACACCGAATCTAACTGTCATTGCGACTGGGGTTCTACTGCTCATCCTTCATTCAGTAAGGCCATGCATAAGACTACAACACTTACATAACTCATTGTGCATCTTTTGATATACTCTTGAAATTTTATTTTTTTTTTTTTAGTTTATGCATGTTTGGTTTTGATATAGGCTTTTTATCATGCAGTCTACCATTAAGTTTTTTTGTTCTCCAGCTAAAATTCTGAAAGGACGGATGAGTTCAGCAAGCAAAAATGCTCATGTGGATGACACGGTGGAGAGCATTCTGCACAAATTAACAGTACAGGACTTACTCCAGGAAAGTGCTGAATGACTTCAGACAGAATCAATAAAATATACCAAACCTTATAAAACTTGGAGCATAGAGTCAGCATGATTTCAAGCTAATGACCTAAAATACTGTAACTAAAAATATCAGATTTTTGCAGTATCTAGGCTGAACAGGTCAGTCTCTTTAAAGACTAAAGTTATAGTGTCAAGCGAGAATTGGAGACCACATATAGGTGGACTATGGGACATTTCTGCTGTTTGAGTTTGTTCATGAAAAGACGAAGTACTTATCACTTGTACGGATTAGGTTCTAGAAGAAGATAGCTATTGGCTATCAAAAATATGATGTTGCAATACTAACATTTCCACTGGGATAAAAAATGAGACAGGTGACAAAAATGACAACTTAGGCAAAACCTGAAGACTAAGAGTAGAAGAAATCCCCTTAAGACACACGTAAGGATAAATTGTGCTTAGATACTGATACGCTTTTCCAGATAAAATTCAAGGAGTTTTCTATGTATTTATGGAGGAAAAAAGATGACCTTTGTAAAGCTGTGTTTCGGAATATGTAGAAAGATTATTATTCTTCTCATTTCTGGAAAATGTGGTAACTTTGTGGGAATTTAAAAGTAAATTGCCTGTTGCAATTCAACTCTCCCTGGTGCAAAGCTTTTAAATACAGCAGTCTAGAAGAGAGTTTAGGGTGGAAAATGGGTTTTAAAGAAAACATGGAAATTATGCAGGATGGAAGAAAAAAATGTATCAACCATTTTCATTACCAAATTTAGAAAACAAGAGTGTATAATTATAGGATGTGCTAGTAAAAATAATGGATTAAAAAAATAAAAATTATAATTGGTAGCTTTCAAGTCTAAAATGAGTGAAATAATATATTCATATTTCAGATTTAGAAATGCAGAATAGTGCAAAATTACTCAGTATCACTTGGAATCAATTTGAAATATTGATTACTTAGGGTTACATTGCTAACATTGTGTCGGGTATCCAAAAGCTGTTTTTACCTTCAACTGGCATAATACTTGAGATAGACAATTCTTGAAGTGTAATTTGCAGACGTAACATTATGTGGAAACTGGTCTATAACATGCTATTAATTTTAAAAACATGAGGCTTGGGTACATCCCTGTGGTAGTTATTAATTGACTAATTAATTAATTGACTAGTGATCGCAGCAGTTGATGAGGGGAGACCGACTGATGTCATTTACTTGGACTTTTGTAAGGCCTTCGATATGGTTCCTCATGACATCCTCATCTCCAAACTGGAGAGATGTGGATTTGATGAGTGGACCTTTCGATGGATAAGAAATTTNCACAAAGATGATTAAAGGACTGGAGAACCTCCCCTATGAGGATAGGCTGAGACAGTTGGGATTGTTCAGCCTGGAAAAGAGAAGGCTTTGAGGGGACCTTATAGCAGTTTTCCAGTACCTAAAGGGAGATTACAGGACAGAAGGGGAGAGACTTTTTAGGAGGTCAGACTGTGATAGGACAAGGGGGAATGGTTATAAACTGAAGGAGGGGAAATTTAGATTGGAGATTAGAAGGAAGTTCTTTACCTGGAGAGTGGTTAGGCACTGGAACAGGTTGCTCAGAGAGGTTGTGGATGCCCCATCCCTGGCAGTGTTCAAGGCCAGGCTGGATGTGGCCCTGGGTGACCTGGTCTAGTGATTGGCATCCCTGCTCAGTGCGGGGAGGTTGGAACTAGATGATCTTTGGGGTCCCTTCCAACCTGGCCATTCTATGATTCTATGATTCCATGATTCTATGATTCTATGACTAACATGACTAAGCATAACTTGTATTCTGAAGTTTTTCCCTAGAGAATCGAAATTTAACTAACATGTACTGATGCAGCTTGCTCCTCACTTATTAGACACACACTGTGTTGTCGGACTCAGGTATCTTTCAAATCAAAAGTATGCTTTTTTTTGTGACACTGAAGTCAATATTAGCGGCTTGCTAGGAACTTGAGGGTCCTAGCTAATATACATATTAACCTTATGAACTGTGAACAAACAATCATGGAGACTCCACCAATGAGTGATGAACCATTTTCTAATTGATTTTAAATAAATTTTCTTTGTTTTGTCTTATCCTTGCTATGTTCTCTTTATAAATCACATGCTGAATTTTCTTTTTTTTTTTTAATAAACTCATCACAATTTTCTTTGGGACTATGAAACTTTGAATTTGTTACAGTCTCAAACATCCTGAAATTGTCTTAGAGCTTCTCTTCCCTCTTTCTATTCACAGATTGGGCAATTATCTTTGTCTTTTCCCTTCTATCCTCACCATACTGCAAGAAATTGAAAAGTTGCCTTTTTTGTAATTCCACAAAGTATGCAGAATCAGCTAATGCTTCAAATAGTGGTTAATGACTTGACAAAAGTCTCCTAGCGCATCTGAGGCCTATCAGGAAAGAGTTCCATGCTCTTTAGGTTGCCTTGTCCTCCTTCTGACTCTCTAGTCCTAAATTTAAAGTGCAAGAAAACTTTTCTCCTCATTCCTTGCCCCATTATTTTCAGGTCTCCTCTAGTGATTTCTTATGGAAAATATTTCAGCCTGTTCCTATTGGCCAGCAGATACCTCCAGGGATGTTCCCCTCAGGGTAGCTCCAGGGATCAGAAGGGCTGTTTACTGCTCAGTGCTGCGACTAAGCCTCACCCCAGATTTGCTGACTTCACACTAGCAGAAATAGCAGTCCTGGGTTTAACTTGCCCTCACGTCCCTGTATTTCCAGAGATTGATTCATTAGGCTGTAAGTTGATGCCATGTTTATTCTCAGTTTTGTAAAGCAAATAAATATGGCAAGGGCTATTGCCTTTAGAATTTGCAGCAAGAGACAGGCAAACAGGTCTCCAGTTCATAATCCTTATACAAATGTTTTAGGGTTTTTTTTTTCTTCTTCTTCCAAGTTAGTATTTGCCAAGCTCTATAATTACAACAGCACCTGGAGCTTCATAACCAGAGATGGAGCAGAGGGAGTTTCCTCTCTCTGTGACTTTAGAAGGTCTAATGAAAAGCAATGTTCCAATGGTCTGACCTTTTCTTCTTCTGCCCTATAGAAGTAGTAGTGTCTGATTACTCACTGGGGCAAATAACATTCCTCTAAATGTAGTGTGCTGCATGTTCTTCCATGGAAGTGCAACAACTAAGAGGACCAAATAGTAAGGATGACAGAAGAAAGAGCAAACCCTACAGTCAGTTAAAATATCATATAGAGATACAGAGCCATAAAAAATCAAGCATGATGGCACTGGACTTACAGCCAGGTCATGTGCTCCTTGTGTGAATTCAGTAAATCATCGCTGAAAGCAGCTAGCAAGTCTCCTTCTTCCTGGCAAAGGGAAGGTCTGCAGACGAAGAAGGAGTGGCCAGAGAACAGCTGCATGTTCTTAGCTCTTATTTTGTGATGTGCTCCCTTGCCCCAGATCAAAGTGCAGACATATCCCAAGAGCCAGTTTTTGCCTGCTGCCTTTCCTAAGCCAAGCACAATTCAGTCATATCCCACAGCCACAGTATGTTTTCTTGAGATACCCAGACACATATATTGTCTTAGAAACACATATGAAAAAGCCATGGAAGTTGAAAGGAGTTGTACGTGCTCTTTGGAGACCAGAATCCGTCCCCTTGTGGTGTTTTGTGACCCTGAGAGGAGAGTCTGTTGCATCGCATTAGCGCACAGTCCTCTGGCAAGCCTACCTCAAAATTTCCCTGCTTTTGTGGGTTTATCTCCAACCATAATGTTTGAACACATTTAATTAACTACTATAGCCGTTTGAAGGCTTTGACATTGTTATTTTTATACCACTAGAGCCTCATACTACTGTTTGCTGGTCATTATAGTAGAGTTCAAGATCAGTAATTCATTCTGGACTCAAAGTTAATCTCATGGAAAATCCATTCAGTAACTTGATTAGGTATTAAATTACACTTTTTTTTAGTGTTCTCTCTTCCACAAAAAAAAAAATCATTCTTCCTGCTCTCCCTTTTTTTATCCCTTCCTGCTCCACCACTTCTATTAATATTACTCTGCAGTCAAATTCACTGCAATGGCAGAGGTTACCTATAGATTACATATTACTACTTTCTTCTTAAAAAGAAAAAAAGGCATTAGTTAGGTAACGCCAGAAATTAAAAACACTTAAAACCAGGCCTGTTCCCAAGGTGCCTTAGAAATGTTCTTTCAACAATTGTTCACTGCTGGCTATCCAAAATGTGCTTCTGATGCTAACATCTGCAGAAAATATTGCTGACATTAAAGTTAACTCTGACAGTAAACCTCTCTGAGTTGACTGCCACTGTACTCTGTAAATGTTGGGGGTTTTTTTACCACAGGTGGCTAGCAGTTCTTTTTGGATAACAAGTGATTTTTATGAAGATGTTTGTTTTTTTTTAATGAAAACTCATTTTGACAAAAAAATAATCAACTACACTGAATTCAGCAGTCAGTGGATGCTGCATTCCTGTCAGGACTAAATGTGGTATGTTAAACAGAAATTCTGGAAGTCATATTAAAGAGACTGAGCTAACATCAGGTTATTGCCACCTGCATTTTCCAGAAAGCCTATGTGAATATGCCTGTGATCATGGTGAGGTAGGAGATTAGCTGTGATTCCTATGATTGCTGTTAGTTCTTGCATACTGTGTTCATCAAAAGGAAGTTTGCCACTGCATTCAATATGGTCAGGAGTTCATCCTTGTAATTTTGTTAGCCTTCCTTGCAACCTAAGGGTAGATTGCTTGCCTCATATGCACATTTTGCCTGATAATTCAGTCTTCAAGCTCTTTGGGTTGTATTTTAGAGTATGCATATTTTTGTAAAACACTGAATTCTATTTGGCTTCGTGCTGCAACACGTGTTGAAATAGCCACATATAAACACATCAGCTAGCAGTTATTACTGCTTCAGAGGATTCCCACTGCTGTTTGAAAAAACAGTGGCTTCATTTTGCATTCAGTTTGTGCTTCTTTAGCATTGTTCAATGTCCTTTTAGAACTTTTAGTCCAAGTATCTTAAAATCTGAGTGTAAAATTCAACTACTACTTCTAAATACATTTTGAAGCACTACCTGAACTGATAACACTAGCTTAGGAATGAGTCCTTCCCTATTCTATCAAAACTAGGTCTCACTTCAGCTACTTAGCAAGTTTCAGTGTTCCTGGTTTTTAATCTGGTAGTTCTCAACTTTACCTCTCCTTCCTCTGAAAATGATACAGGCCCTCTTTTCTCCATGACCACGTGATTTTAAATTACTCACTGACATCTCAAAATTAGAGTGGATGAAACTCAGCTTCTTTTGTTTTCTTCTGAACACTACCTTCCCTATGTTGGTGTCAACAGATTCACTATCTGTTATGTAACTTTGCAGCCTAGGAGGCATTTCTGCATCTGTCCTGTCTCTTTGTTGCTGTTGATACAGCAACAGTGTCCTGCTGCACTTCTCCCTGTCAATGTGTGGGAGGATGTCTGCCTCTCCATAGGAAGTGTTTGCTTGGTTTGCCCTGCAACTTCCCTTCCACTGTGTTCTTCACATGTTTTGCTCCTTCCAGCAGATTCAGACCCCTTAGCTAAAACCAGCCTGTTTTGTTTATCAGAACAAGAAGTTCTTCTATGTTGTCATTAAGAGACAATTTCTGCAATATTTAAGTTCAAACATTTGGCTATGCCACTGGGCACTTCAATGCTTAACACATATGCTATTTTTTTCCTCTCTCCCTTTTGATCACACAAACATTCAAGTCATTCCCTCATATAGCTGTCCTATTGTCTTTTTATTCTGCGTTTAATTCCTTGAACTGTGTCTGCAAAACCATTTGCCAAGGCCCCACATTCATTGCAGGCAAATTCATCTTGAAATTTCTCATCCTGTAGACTAGCCTGAAGACTACAAAAAACCTATCAATCAGTTACATCTAGCTTTGCCTTTTTTTTTTTTTTTTCCTTGTCACTGACTATTATGCGTCACTGGCTCTTGTCTGTTCTTCTCTTTATTTGTTTTACAGTGTCTAGGTTCTAGACTTAAAGAGTACTGAAGGTAAAACCTGTATATTTATTTCATGAGGCATCTGCCTAATCTGTGGGTATGATGCAAATATCAATAATTATTGTTCCAAGGATAGATTTAGTAATACACAAAGAGGTATTAAATGATGTCTCACCTTGCTTACCAAGGAGATGGCTGCTGGAGTTTATTAGGAAACTATAGTAGCAAGGTCTGCACATGAGAAATGAAATGTGCTTATGAGTAAAAGCTGTTATTGAAATGAAAGAGATAAGTCTCTGACACAGTGTTATTTACTGCTCTAAATGCCTGCTGGATCAGGACCTCAGGTTGCAATGTGATAAGCCAAATCTTCCTTGCCAGAGCCCTTTTCAGAACACCTGACACAGCACAAACCCCATTTAGTGTCAGTCATTAAGCAGAGCTGTCAAAACTGGTGAGAGGGAAAAAAAAATCAATCCAGCACCAGTCACTGGATTCTAACAATAATCTCCTACATGTCACTGATTACTTTCTCAGGGACGCAAGAACTTAGTGATTACTTATAAATTACTAAAGCATGGATCTTTGAACATGGAGGCATATTTCTTCCCAGAGATGCAGTTCTGTGAGTCTCCACATTTAAAACTGAAAAGAAAACTAATCCAGTGTCTAATTCATTCTTGTAAAGAAAACAAATTGGCAATTCAGGCCTTAATTATTTGTTTGATGCTTCTTTACCCAATAGTAAAAAATTGTTGCTGCAGCTCTTGCTAGACATTAACTGGTAGAAAGGAAGAAGTTAGGAACATATTGATTAGACACAGCTTGGATTTCATGATAACACTATAGTCAATTGTTTATTTCTTTGATCTTGGTTCCTTAGATAAACACTTCCATCTGAAAATGTAACAAATAATTATTTCATAAAGTAAGTATGATAACATAATAATAAAAACAATAGCTCACCTTATCACCCCAGACAACATATAATGAGATTTCACCACTAGTCATACAATCTTTATAGATTTAGTTCAAACACATAATTCAAAGTATCTAATTTATCAGAATTTCATACTCTGAGACTAAACTTTGTTTTCAGACTGTGCTGAGTTACAAGAAAATAGAATTTCCAGATTCAAGAGAATAAGTAATGTTATTTTGTTTTGTTGTGCTGTCCACAGAAAAACTACTGTATACTGTTTGCAACTTCACTGTGAATCAGGTTTTTTAGAGTTCAAACCTTAGAATCTTCAGATGATAGTGCCTACAGCAAAGTCAGAGATTTCTCAAATAATATGTTTCATAGTTGTGCACATTACTTTGTTAAGGCAATCCTCAGCTAGGTGTTTCAGAGGAAGGCTGAAAAGAACTAGACAAAAGACATGTCTACAGAATGTGGCATTTATTTGCAATTCCTGAAAACAGTCCTTACACAAAATCATCCTTTTTATTCCACTACACACTTGCAGCACAAATCTCAACCTAATAATGTTGCAAAGCCTGTTAGTAGTTTCAGATCCAAATCCCTACCTTCCCTGCCATTCTGACATAGATTTTAGGATATCACAGCCAAAACAGATTTATAGTTCTGTCTAATTGCTCAGGTTCAGGCATTTGTCTGAAGTTTTCCTCCTCTATCTGTCCAAGACTATTTGCAAAGGTTTTCAAACTCTATTGAATAAGTTTTTGCACTTTCATGACATGGTTTCACACTCAGATCTGTGTACTAAGTGGACTGATAGTGCTGGGGGAAAGGAATTTTAAATCCAACCCTCTCCTTATTTTTGTTTTGGTTGGGGGTTTTTGGGGGGGGGTTTGGTTTGGTTTTGTTATTGTTTTTTGTTTTACGTTTACTGCAATGCAAAGTTTATCTCACTCACTAAACTGTACACTAATGGGACCTTTAAGATAAATTTTACATTAGTTTAATTTCCCAATGGAATAATACATAATTCTGCATTTAGTGTCATGGGATTAGATGTTTCCCATGCATCTACCAAGACATTTCCATCACCTTTGTGTAAAAATTCAAAATTACTGATTAAAAAAGTGAAATAAGTGAAAGGGGAGCTGTAAGTTACTGAAAGTGATAGCCATTATAGCTGAGTATCATTAGCTTGTCCTTAAAGAAAATGTATATGATTATAGGAATGCAAAAAGGCAATGCAGTATTTTAGTCTTTCTCTATTCACTGGAACACTCTGAAGCAGATGGACTGTGTGAATGATGATTCAATAATTGCACTCATTAAAAATGTTCACGCTTTTAATTTTTCCCTCCTCACATTCTGTGAAGAGCTGAGGAATGAAATGGTTTTGTCATTGTCAGCAGATAGATAATGGAGTTTGCTTTGATTTCCTGGGGTGCCCCTTCCCCACCCCCATGCTGTTGGATTGACATCTTCAGAAGCGTAGCAGAACATTTGAATCAGACCCAACAATCTTAAAGGAGAAAAACACTATGGAAAGACTCCTATCTCCCTCTCGGTATTCACTTCTCTGCAATGAACCTGTGACCCACCTTGGTAGAAGACAGCATGCATTTGCCTTTCTGCCAGATTACCTCCCCCCCATGATACAGTTACCTACCTGTGGGGCTCACGGAAAGGAAAGATAATTCTGCCTTAAACATATGCAGAGAATTCTTCTCTTTTTTATTGTTACCAACTAGAATCAGCCTAAAGGTGAGAGAGGGGAGAGTGTTCAGCTGTGCAAGTGCCTAATACCTGTTATTGCAAGAACATGAAATCAAAATAATCTCACAAAGACCCAAGGAAGAAATGGCAGTGGGAAAAGCAGTGAAAAAAACAGCCATCCTGCTTTCTCTGAAGAAAGGATAAAATTATCTCCCAGCTCTGCTAAAGGGGTGGTTCTTTTTGCTTCTGCCACTAAGATTTTAGAGTTTGCATTTAAATTTAAACTACATAATAGCAAAAGCATTCTCCAAATGAGGCATTACATTCATTCATTCTATATACCCTATTGTTTGGGTACCCATTTTCCAGATGCTACTCTGGGAACAAATATGGTAGAAGTTGTGTAATCCATGGCTTTCTGACAGTCTCCAGCTGCTCCAGTAGACTTTCACACCATCCATCATTTGTATTTTGCAAACATCTAGCTGAGATCAGAGCATTGTAGTGTTCAGTCTTGTTCAAACACAACATGTCACAGTCCTTTGCAACTCTGGTTAAGATCTCTGAGGTGGACTTACATTACTTCCATGATTAGGTTTGACTATTTTGTACCTGTGAGCAAAAGAAAAAAGCATTTTCCTGCAAGGAAATTCCCTTTCTTTGACAATTGAGTACATTTGCTAGACTTGGTGCTCCATAACAGAATTTTGACTTGCTGTTGGAGCACTTAGCAGTCCTAAGCACACTACGTAAGTGCTTAAACACTTCTGCAGTGCTTTCTTGTGTACATCCTCTCTTAGATCCTTGTCAGATGAAGCATGTAAGCAAGACTTTGATATAAAATACACAGAACTAAAAAAAAGTTAGTAGGTCCTCATTATCCTTTGCCTCAAATTCACTACATCCTATTATTCTTTGTGCCTGTCAGGTAAGAAGATTTGTACACAAACGTGTGATGTGAGGAATTCTTTTCTTCATGTATTGTTTCAACAAATGTCCCTGTCAGAAAAGCAGGCCCACATTTTCCTTGTTCACCAAATGCCTTTTTGTCTTTGTGAAATCTCTGGACTCTTCACATTGTTATGGTGATTTGGAAAAGGCTGCATCTTCAGTTCATTCCTTCCTCCGCATCTAAAACACAGTTATTCCTTTTTCTCCTCATGTAGATGAAAATATTCCATGTTTTAAAGCTCCTTAGCCAACAATCTGTTCACAGTCATAACTGTGAATGCAACTTCACCTTCTTGTCCCAAGATGCAATACTGATTGAAGGCTATACATATGACACAGTGGTATGTGTAGTCCATAAAAACAAACTGTAATATATAAACTGCACATAAGCATATACATCTGCTAAATCTCATCATACCATAACAACTTTAAATTGGTTTGCCACATAGCCTGCAAAAAACAGCAGAATTAGACACTTGCATAGGGAAGTGACACGATTCACGTATAATGTAATAGCACTGTACCTTAACTAAGCCATTTCAATTAGGATTCACAGGACTTTTTAATTTTCATGTTCAATTATGTAACCACAAATGCTTGGGGAAATGGATCCCTCAGTAGCATTTTCTTTTAAGGAACAAGCAGTCCAGTAATCATGGAAGTTTCTAAGTGGATATCACAACACAGACTGGAACAGCAGGAAATGCTCAGCAAGCAAGCTGGAGATTCAGGAAGATACCAAAAACTGTCTTGACATACCACTTTTCATATAATTAGCTACATTCTCGTGGTGTTAGGAGATGGCCGTCACTCAAGAAGGCACAGCTCTGGTTCAATTGAAAGGTCTGGTTAGAAATAAGGTTCACTGAGATTCACACATCATACACCAAAAGATTCCTAGGTGAATAGCCACAATACACATCTTCAGACCTTTTATCTGGTGCTAAATGTTAGAGACAGACTTTTTTTTTTGCTAGGATGGATACATTGAAGTTTGTGTACTCTACTACTGTCAAACACTGGAAAACTTCAGATAAGAACCACAGACAGAGCAGTCCAGGATTACCTCTTATTCAAATAAGGTCATAGACACATTCTGAGCAAAAAATTTCTATGTCAAACTAGGTTGTTGTCTTTTAGGTGCTAAACACAACACATAGCAGGTCTGTATTTCATTTTGAATGCATGTCTGAGCCCATCCTCTAACATAAATTCATCTTAGATGTCCACGAACTGGCTCCACCTTTCAGCGTGGGATCAGGAGCACACCTCTCTACCATATGTCTGCATTTGTCCTGCAGGATCACTACATAGCCAAAGATAAATAAGAGGTCCTAAGAGTAAACTGGCGCTACAAGTAGCTAGCTCAGTGGTTGCCCTTAGATCAATATGGCTGTGATTAGTAACACACCAGCTTCCTGTGTCTGAGAATATAAGGGCATAACTCTTGGTCAGCGAGGTGGACATGTTTTCACCCAATTGTTGGGCCCACCTGCAGATGAAGTCCTTGTCTCTTAAACTTCTTGAAGGCTGGCACTTCATATTTGCCTACTTTTCCTATCTCCCTTCTTTTCAGAGCAAGACACTACTCTGCTCACAGCAAGCCATAAAACATACCACTGGGAACATAATAACTGCTGGGGCCTGAAGGGAAGCAGCAGATATGTAAGATAAAAATTGGCCCCTTTTCACTTTAGGGAAAATGTTAAGATGGTACGCAACACAAAAAATAAATATTGATGCAATCATCAGGTATCAAGCATTTAAAGGCATAGTTTCTCTGTGATTTCAAGGACTGGAACCACTTTCTTCTCAAACCGTTGGCGACTTGTTTTTCATAATTGGTATCTATTTATCATTAAAATAATTTTTGTACATCACTGCCCTCTTTTTTTTCTCTCTACCAATCCTGGTTTTATTTTAATTTTCACTGTTGATAGACTATGCAGTGGAGCAATTATATGATATTTTGAGCATGGAAAAGTAAAGGCTGTCAGGAGAAAAAACAGTAAGTTTTCTTCCATAATTCCATTTTAATAAACTATCTTGATATTTAAAATGAAAATTTATATGATAAATACAAGGATAAGTAACAACCTTAGAACTAGAATTTGCACAAATTTTAAGTTAGGCAAAAGAAAATCCCTGACTAATATGAGAAGATTTTGAATTCTAGGAGGAGCAGAAGCAGCAGAATGCAAAATACACAAAACTGGCCACATTGTCTGATAGGTCTGAGAGCTCGATTCTGCCAACAGGATACATATGGCTCCCACTGACCCACAGTACAGTGAATTACATGGTGTGTCATTAATTCTTCCACCCTGAATTTCAATTCAGTTCTCTCAACTCTTTTTCAAATGAATAATGTCCCCTGGACTTCTCTTTGAACAGCACTGTTGCCTTTGGTAGGACTTTAAGACTGAACATGAAAAGAAGTGATTGAGAGCCTGAAGTATGAAAAGAGAGAGACAACCACTGGGAAATGTTTCTACAGCTTTGTCTTACCAGTGAATGAAGAATGGAACCTTTCTAAATGTGTGATCCTCTTTTACCTCATGTGTTGGTGAGGAAGTTAAGGGAAGCAAGTCATCTCTTCCTGTCATTGTTTTTGGAGGGCATTCTTTTTCTGGTCTTGTCTTTTATGCTGTGTCTCCCCCTTAATATCCAGTGATAGGGACCATCTGGATGAAACAAAACTAGTGCTTATCATATCACTTGATTTAATTTTTCTTCACACAAGTGCTGTAATGGAATTTCACTTACGTAACTATCTAAAATTGAAGTTCTCCCTGTTCTTTTTACTTATCTACTTCTATATTTGGCAAAAAGTATTTGCCCGTTTAACTTTTTAACCCAGGTTTCCAGCTCTGGTAAAATAATACTGTCTCATGCTTCTGCTTATCTACAAAGTGTCTGAATAATTTCCAAAATTAGTGTATCTTGGCTAGTGTCTAGAAAGTTCACGTAATCACTTCATCAAGCATGTGCAGGAGTGGTGAAATTAGCATTTATAATAACATATTCTAAAGGAACAAGGAGATATGCTTACAGCTTATGCCTAAAAGTTGTTTGTTATTGGGGCTATGATGTTCTGCAGATTTTGCAAGATGTAGGAGCTATAAAGCTTCAATCAGGGAGTGAGGGCTACATCCACCTCAGTGAATCTGTGTGACCTGTGCATGTGTGACATGGGTGCACTTTTAATTCAGTATAGTCATCATATATATGCATTGAAACAAGCTAAGCTCTGAACAAGTTAGATGCCAAAAGAGCTGATGGTCCTTGTAGGAAAATCCAAAGTCATTATCTCCCTGGTCTTTCAGACACAAAGTAATGAATCTCATACGTACTCCTTTAAAGCAGCTTTGTTAATCACGTAAAAACTAAATCTGATTTTCCTGCTGTATGTAGTCTCTTATAGATTATATATTGTGTTAATTTCAGATCATATTACCCAAAGAAGTCAGTATGTTATTCTACTTACAGAATGTACTAACCTTGAGGAAATTTATTTTAACCTTGATGAATTTTCTGGCTTGGGGATAATTCATGGGTATCAGAAAGTTCACAGATAAAAATGCTGCTTTGACCTTCAAATTGTTTGTCACTAACACGTCATTATGCAAGTTGGGAACTTTTCAATCTTTTCAAAATGCATCACCTAAGAGCATCCTCTTTGCTTGTCACTCTATATTATTCCTATCTGAATGTCTTCATTATCTCTTCATTTTCCATAGCATCATATGCAAATATCTCATGCCCACACTCAACGCCCTTCACAACTATAACCTTTCTGTTTAATCTTTTTTTTTTTTGCTTTTCCCTTCATGTCTCTTCCTTGGTATTAGTTTCTATGACAAACCATACCATATCATACCCTGCTGTCAATCCATGCATAACTATGCCTCACAGTTGCACAGAATCAGCCACTAATATTACTAGGAGAGCTGCAACCTGAGAGAAAGTATATTTATCTAAGGAAAAGAATCTGATTCGGATTGTATTGATAGTGTGCAGAACTATTCAGGTTTGCTTTTGCCACACTTCACCCTTCATGCTGGCTGTTTGCAATAATTGCTTATATTCTCTTTGTTGCACATCAGATTGCATGTTCTTTGGGATTGAGATTTTGTTTGTCACAGTGCTCATGAAATAGTGCAAATGGTGTCTCTGGGCAGTGCTATGAATCCAACAGTAAACCATGTATTGACACTATGCATTCCAATCCATGATTCGTCCAAACAGGTTAATCATAGTATACTGTTGACACATTGCTTCTGAATACAACATGTAAACTTTTATTTCTGAGTTTAGTGCTCCAAAAAGTCACAGAACATTATGTCTGTTTACAACCATGCTCTTCCATCCTGAAAGAAAGTGACATGTTTTTANTCGCTTCTGCGCATCTGCGAGGTTTCGTTCTTATCTCTTATCAGCTTCTCGGCTTCTCCCGGCAAATTCTTTCGTGGGGGAAGAAGGGGGGCATAAGGAGTCTAGCTGCTGAGTCTTTTTTAAAGAAACAGTGTCCAAAATTCAAAAGTTCAAAAATTCAAAAGGGAACATGACGTACACTGTTAAATTTTAATCACTCCAGGACAGAAGCCTGGTCCCTGACAAAGCGTATTGTCACAAAAAGTGGGCAGTAAATGACACTATCATGGCAGAAGTTTGCTTATTTAAAAAAGACTGAGGAGATCTGAGAGGAAAAGAGTGTGTACAGGCACATATTTTCCATGCCAACAGTCCAAATTATAGTACTTATTACCCTTACACAGAAAAGTGATGAGTTCCAGGGTAGATGAAGGGGTTTGGAAAGACAATCTCCTTTGTCAACCTCTTTTTAAAAAATTCTTAAAACCCTTATTCTGCTAAAGAAACATTGCTAAAGCAAAGGATTTTGTAAAAAAAAAAAAAAAAAAACAAAACAAAAAACAAACAACAAACAAAAAAAAACGAACAACAAAACAAAGCAACACAACCAAAAGAAATAAAAGTAATTTGTGGTATTACTCCAGCTATTTTACTGAGGGAAAAATAATTAAAATTATTATTTTCATCCCAATGTTGAACTGGGCTTGTTTTCTCCAAGCATTAGGATAGGTTCACTAAGCCTATTGAGAAGCTGAAATGCAAAAAAAAAACACCAAAACCAAACCCAAAACCCCAAAACCACTGACTGATAAGAGAAACAGAATGATTTTGTCCTTTAGCATTATTTTTGTTTGTTGAAAGAATTTGCAGACTAATGTATTTTTTCAAAAGGTGAAGGTCAGATTTTACATTTGGATATTAGGATTTTGCTGGATTACATGTGTATAAATGCATTTATTTATTTCACAGAAAAAAGCCATGGTTTGGTTTCCATTAGCATTAGGAAAAGCATCTTAATTTTGATTTAGTTGCACAACTTTCAATCAAATTTATATGAATTGACTTACCTGAATGATTGAGATTGCACTACTTCGTGAATACCCACATTTAGGAAAACTACACACAAATCTTTTTATATTAAAATAAGAACTGTAAAAATGCACAGAATATGAACCTCTTTATACGCAGGTAATTTAGCATGTAGCCCTTTTGCAGTCAGTGAAGTGAAACAAAAGTAACACCTTCTTCAAAACCTGTTTAGGAACAGGTAGTTAAGGCAAAGTAAAAAAAGAATGTGGCTGGCCCAAGAGAATGAGGATTGTCAGGAATANTCATGGAGCAGATTCTCCTAGAAGGTCTTCTTAACTTGCCATCAACCCAAACCCTGAGTTCTCTTTCTAGGGAGCTGCTCTCCAGCCTCTCATGCCTTACTTTCCAAGTATAATGGGACTTACCCTGTTCCGGGTGGAGAATCTTGCACTTGTTCTTTAGTCTATCCATATCACTCTCTAAAGCTCCTCTACCCTTGAGGGGGTCCACACCTCATCCCAGCTTAGTATTGTTGGTAAACCTAATGTACATTCAGTCTCTGCATCCAGATCATTTATAAAAACATTGAAGAGTCCTGGCGCTAAAGTTAAGCCCTGGGTAACCCCACTGGCGACTCATTTCTTACACACCTTCATTATGTTAGGTTTGCTGGAGAATCAAAGTTTAGTCTGGATTTCTATTTAAAAAAACTTCTTACCTAGTTTTCCCTTGGTCATTTCAGCATTATGCACATCTTTTGGATGACCTAAATGATTATCTGGGTAACATTTTGAAAGTTTGCAGTTAGATATAGATAGGGAAAAAAATCCCCAACCAACAACAGAACAAACAAAAAACCCAACCACACAAAAAAACCACTAAACAAATCAAAACCCCACAAAATCAACAACAACAAAACCCAAAACAACAACAAAAACCAAACAAACAAACAAACTAAAACCAGGAAAATGGATCAAAAGTTGTCAAAAGATGGTAGAAAATTATTTTCAAAAATAAAACACCAAAAAACACAACAAATCAGACTAACAAAATAGGGTAACAAATCCAGTAACAGTAGAACAGGTTGCCCAGAGAGGTGGTAGAAGCCCCATCCCTGGAAATATTCAAGGTCAGATTAGACAGAGCTCTGAGAAATCTCCCTGCTCACTGCAGGGGGAATTGGACTGGATGACCATTAGAGGCCTCTTCCAACTCTAACTATTCTATGATTCTATTTGCTTACACAAGTAGATACCTCAATGAAACAAGTTCCTTGAGTTTTGTTCTCACCAGTATCCTCTTGACTCCATTAGAAACTAGAAATTAGTGAAAAATACTCCAAATTGGTCCTCTATACAGGGAAATAGGAAAAGAAGAGAGAGGAGAGGGAGAGGGATATGGAGAGAAGGCAAAGAAGGAATTAAAGAAGTGAAAGGAGAAAGACGGAAGGTGAGGAGGTAAAGTTGTAATTTTCAGACTTTCTTTGTTTTCTAGGTAAGGTTTTGGTAGCAGGTAGGGCTAGAGAGGTGTCTTCTTTGAGGAAGATACCAGAAGTTTTCCCCATGCTGACAGAGCAAGTGACAGCCGATTCCAAGATAGACCCAATACTGGCCAAAGCCGAACCCATCAGCAACAGCTCCTTTGTTATAACATATTTAAAAAAAGGAAAAAAATGCTGCATAACAGGAGCCAGAAGAAAGGAGTGAGAATATGTGAGAAAAACAACTCTGCAGACATGAGAAGAAGCTGTTCATGTCCCAGAGCAGAGAATCCTCTCCAGCCTGTGGTGAAGACCATGGTGAGGCAGATTGTCCCTCTGCAGCCCGTGGAGATTAACAGGGGAGCAGATATCTACCTGTAGCTGGTGGAGGACCCCACGCATGTGTGGGTGGATTCATCCAAAAGAGGCTATGACCCCATGGATAGCCTAGGGTGGAAAGGCTCCTGGAAAGACCTGTGATGCCACAGAGAGAGGAGCCTGTATTGAAGCAGGTCCTCTGGCAGGACTTGTGATTCTGTAGGGGACCAATGTTGGAAGAATCTGTTCCTGAAGGACTTCACCAGCATGTTAGAACAGTTCATGAACATCTTCAGCCCATGGGAAGGAACCACATTGGAGAAGTTCATGGAATACTGTTTGCTGTGGGAGTGAAGCCACATTGGAGAATGGGAAGAATGTGAGGTAGAAGGAGTGGCAGAGACAATGTGTGATAAGCCATCACAAATCCCATCCTCCATCCCTCTGCACTGCTTAGGGGGAACAGGTAGGGAATTTGGAAATTAAGTTGGGCATGTCAGGAAGGAAAGGGTAAGAAGGATGATGTTTAAAGATTTGGTTTAATTTCTGATTATTCTACTCTGACTTTTGATTGGCAATAAATTAAAATTACTTCCTCAAAACTGGATCTTTTTTGCCTGTGGTGGTAATTACTGTGTGATTCTTCTGTCCTTTCCTCAACCTACAAGCCTTTCATTATGTTTTCTCACAGCAGGCAACCTGTCAAGGTCGATCCACCATACACTGACAAAACAAATCATGCCATCCAACTGGACTAGCTCCATACCCCATCTGCCAATTATTAAAACTCCATGGTTAAAACTTATCAAAATTCTCTTATTGATTCACTCAAGTATTTGGGTAATGGTAACACATTCTCTTTCTCTGGAGTAGAAACAGATCTAAGGGACACATAGTATTCACTTGAGCCCTCTATGAGAGCTTCTCAGCAGAATTTCATCCTTGTCATTTCTAGATCAGAATCTAATTTCCCTGTATGAAAGAGAAGATCATTTGTTTGCTCTCTGGAAAGTGGTAAAGCAGGACAGATTTATCAAAGTGCTTTGTTCTGCATTCAAAGAAGATATTGAAGAACTGATGGTTCAGCCCTCTATGGAGAGCAACAGCTGCTTCATGGTGCAGCCTGACAAGGGAGTAAGGAGAGTCCAGCCAGCCATAGATGGAAGTTCTCCAAGCAGAATTAGGGTCTTTAATGACAAGTTGCTAAGATACTAGATCTGGACACAAAATATCATCCAAATGACAACATTTGCAAGAACAGATGCCTCTCAAAGACCTGCTGGGTTGGGTGCAATGTTACAGAGACAGAAGCGGTGCATACAGCCAAGGTCAACTCACCACTCTTTGAAACCACAGAAGATAGAAGTAAAACCAAGAGATTCAGTAAGACCATAATTTCTGAACATGGTTTTGTGCAAAATACCCTAGCATTTTAAAGTAAATGAATACTGGATTCCCATGTTACAACTACTGAGACTGTCAGTTGTAACCTGAGGTGATCAACATGACAAAACACTTCAGTGCTGGATCCAAGATTCAGACCTTCTCCCTCTTCCTGGCAGGTGAGACTTGTCCTCCTCTCATGCTAGTCACCAGGGAACTTCATTTCATTGTTATCTCCAGATTAGCTGTAAACTGGAGCTGTTACCGAGACTGGTAGAAAACAAGCACGTATGAAGGGTTCAGCTGACACTTTGATTAAAAAATGGAAAACATTATCACAGAATCTTTTAAATGTGAATGATCTTTCTAACTGGAGGCAAACATGGCAAAATGGGGAAGAGCAGAAAGTACTTGTCCTCCATTAAAGGCTCTTCCACAGAGCTCAGAAGGCCTAGTTAAAATTCATACTGGATTTCTGGGACTAGAAATGAAGTTGGTGATGCTTTTCCTTTTGAAGACTGAGTGCTCAATCACTGGCCTACACCAACCTTCCAGTCATAGTCTAGAGTACATGGCACTGTCCAGACACAGACTTTTTTGCACAAGTTTTCCAAAAGGAACTAGGATCAACAAGCATAGAAATTTCCTGACTTGATCAACAAAGGTCAGCTTGTGATTGGAGTCTACTATAGGCCACCTGACCATCTGGAGTCTGTTGACAAGGCCTTCTTGCTTCAGCTGCAGGAAGCTTTGAGCTCACTGGCCCTCATCCTGTGGGGGATTTTATCTACCCAGACATCTGCTGGAAGAACAACACAGCAGGATGTACGCAGTCCAGGAGACTCCTGGAGTTTATGGATGATAACTTTTTGGCACAGGTTCTAGATGAACCAACTAGAAACAATGCATTGCTAGACCTGCTCCTGACTAATGAAGAAAA
>VWZO01006744.1:4400-17069 GCA_013396975.1 Bucco capensis | reverse complement strand
GTTCCCCCTCTGATGAACAAGGAAGGACAATTAGTCACAAGGAATATGGAGAAGACTGAGCTACTCAATGAGTTCTTCATTTCAGTCTTTACTGGCAGCCAAGCTTCCCACACTGATCAAGATTTGGTAGCCCTAGTTGAGTGCTGGGGGAATGAAGGGTNGAACAACACAGCAGGATGTAGGCAGTCCAGGAGACTCCTGGAGTTTATGGGTGACAACTTTCTGGCACAGGTTCTACACAAACCAACCAGAGATAAAGCACTACTAGGCCTGGAAGTCTAGGCTGTAGTGACCATGTCCTAGCCAAGTTCATAATCTTTAGAAACATAGGCATGACACAGAGCAAAGTAAGGACTTTGAATTTCAGGAAGGCAAATTTTCAGTTGCTGAGAGACTTTCTGGATGAGGTCCCCCATTCTTAGGGACAAAGGAACCCATCAGTGCTGGCAGTTCTTTAGGAATACTTTTCTTAGCACACAAGACCTCTCCATTCCTCTATGCAAGAAATTAAGCAGGGCAGGAAGGAGACTGGTGTGGCTGAAAAAAGACCTGCTTCTCAAAGTGTGGTGTAAGAAGAAAATGCACAGGCAGTGGAAGCAGGGGTAAGTGGCCTGGGGAGAGTACAGGGAAATGGCTAGGAACTGTAGAAATGGGATCAGGAAGGCCAAAGCACAGATGGAGCTAAACTTGGCGAGGGATGTAAAAAATAATAAAAAAGGGTTCTGTAAGTATATTAATCAGAAAATGAAAATCAGGGTGAGTGTTCCCCCTCTGATGAACAAGGAAGGACAATTAGTCACAAGGAATATGGAGAAGACTGAGCTACTCAATGAGTTCTTCATTTCAGTCTTTACTGGCAGCCAAGCTTCCCACACTGATCAAGATTTGGTAGCCCTAGTTGAGTGCTGGGGGAATGAAGGGTCTCCCACTGTAAGTGAAGAGCAGGTTTGGGATCACCTACTGAAACTTGATAAGAACAAGTCTATGGACCCTGATGACATACATCCTAGGGTTCTGAGGGAATTGGCTGATGTATATGCAGGACCGCTCTCCATCATATTTGGCAAGTTGTGGAGGTCAGGTGAAGCCCCAAGTGACTGGACAAAGGGTAACATGATTCTAAGAAGCCTTAAGTGAAGTCTTGGATTCACTGAGGGCAAATAGTGCCTGACCAATCTGGTGGCCTTCTATGATGGAGTTGCGGCAACAGTTGATGAGGGAAGACCAACTGATGTTATCTCCTTGGATTTTGCAAGGCCTTCGACACAGTTCCTCATGACATCCTTATCTCAAAACTGGAGATATATGGATTTGATGGGTGGACTATTTGGTGGATAAGAAACTGGATGCATGAACACAGCCAGAGAGCTGTGGTCAATGGCTCTGTCTAGGTGGAGAACAGTGATGAGTGGTGTCCTCAGGGCTCTGTCTTGGAACCAGCGCTCTTCAATGTCTTTATTAATTACCTAGACAGAGGTATCGAGTGCTCCCTCAGCAAGTCTGCACATGACATGAAGCTGAGTGGTGTGGTTGATGGTCCAGAAGAGCAGGATGCCATCCAGAGGGACCTGGATGAACTCAAAAAGTGGGTCCATGAGAATAAAGTGAAGTTTAGTAAGTCAAAGTGTAAGGTCCTGCATCTAGGTAGGGGTGATCGTAGATATAAGTGCAGACAGGGAGAGGAACTCACTGAAACCAGCCGTGCAGAGAAGGATTTGGGGGTCATGGTTGATGAAAATCTGAATATGAGCCAGCAATGTATACTCACAACCCAGAAAGCCAACCACATCCTGGGCTGCCTGAGGAGATGCATGACCAGCAGGTCTAGGGAGGTGATTCTGCCTTTCTACTCTGCCCTCATGAGGCCCCACCTGGAGTACTGCATCCAGTTCTGGGGTCTTCAGCATAAAAGAGATGTGGACCTGTTAGAGCAAGTCCAGAGGAGGGCCACAAAGATGATTAAAGGACTAGAGTACCTCCCCTATGAAGACAGGCTGAAGGAGCTGGGGTTGTTCAGCATGGAAAAGAGAAGACTTTGAGGGGACCTTATAGCAGCCTTTCAGTAACTAAAGGGGGATTACAAGATAGAAGGGAAGAGACTTTTCAGCTGGTCAGATTGCAGTATGATAAGGGGGAATGGTTAAAAGCTGAAGGAGGGGAAATTTAGACTAGAAATTAGAAGGAGGTTCTTTACCCAGAGGGTAGTTAGGCACTGGAACAGGTTTCCCAGAGAGGTTTTGGATGCTCCATCCTTGGCGGTGTTCAAGTCCAGGCTGGATGTGGCCCTGGGCAACCTGGTCTAGTGTGTGGCATCCCTGCCCATGGCAGAGGGGTTGGAACTAAGTAATCTCTAAGGTCCCTTCCAACCTGGGCCATTCTATGATTCTATGATCAGTTCCACAGCTGAAGCCTCTCTAAAACATATGCTGGCTTCTTTTGATTATCAAGGACAATAAAGAATGATATCCCAATTTCAAGCACACATTAGTAGCCAGTTTCCATAACAGATTATTATGGCTGAGATAATTACACTTTCTGTTTAGTTTGTGGAGTTTTGTTTATTTTATTTTTTTTAATAATACACTCTATTGAAGAAGCTTATTCCAGAACTTTTAAATGAACTAAGTAATGGTATTTTAAACAAATGTGTGCACTTCTACAGTCATCTGTGCAAGGTCAGTTTTCAAAAAAGAATACGTACACAAATCACTATATATTCTGTTACTGCATATGCAAATTAAGAATTTGTGTGGATGAAGTACTAATTAAGTCTTCAAATTTGTGCAAATATATTTATATGTAGTTTGGGTCTGCATTTTGAAAATATGGCTCATATCTGTGTGGTAAGTAAGGCCAAGGACGGGTAGCATATCGCTGGTGAAAAGAAATAAAAAATACTCTAGCAATTTCTAGTGACTTCAGGATTACAATCTGAAGAACTGATGTGACTAGACCTTACTCATCAACCCTGTTTTGTCTCTACAACGTGTAGCAATCTCAAATAAATTCTGTTTAATTTCAGAGATTGTCTGCCTTGTCATATAACGATCATAATTGTGAAGACTAAAAAATGAGAATAGACAGGAAAAATTTTGTCTTATGAGAGTAGAAAGACAGCTGTATTGATATGAGTCTGCTCACACATAAACAACCTTGAACTAAAAGTTGATTATCCTCTAGAGAATCTAGTGTATTATCTTAATACATTAAAATAAAATAAAATAAAATTATTTCTACTACATTTCTGACCATTCTGGAGAGTGACTTGCAAAGCATGTTCTCCATTGCTTCTATTTTATACTATTTCTCTTCTAGTGTGTCTTTCTTCTACAACCATGCAAGAAAAAACAAATGCATCTAAATATGCTCTTTTTCACAGCTGTATTATCTCCCCAAATTTTCACATCCTAGTCAGAGAGTTTGCCTGAATCATCAGGAACATTTGCCTCAGTGAAAGAATCCTAAAGCCAACAAGAACACCAAACTAACAAGTTGATAAGTGGTAAGCAGTAACTATTATTTATTTGTAAGGAATTTTAAAATGTACCTCTCAGAGATAAGGAAAAACTAAATTATAGAGCCCAATTAATGGATGATCTGAGTGAAAATTAGGATTTTTGACTCATAAAACATCTCAAAAAGAATTTTGGACCACTGCTGGAAAATATACACAATACTTCGTGCATACATGTTAGAGATGCCCAGAGCTTGGGAACATGGGCATCTGGGGTGCCTAGCTTAATGATAATCCTAAGGAAAGGCATCCAAAAGCTTAATTGTGAGCACATCACCTAAAGAGCAAGGTATATTAAAGGAAAACCTGAATATTTGTCAAAATAAGCCATATTGTTCTGAAAGCCTTTGAATTTCCACAAGACTGTGTTCCCTACTCCAAAATAGTATGTTTCAAAATAAGAAAAGTCCCAACAAGCTCTATTTGTAAGAAGCTAAGTAGTAGAGACATTGCTGTCCTCTAATTGATCGTGCAAAACACTCTGTTGTTCTATCTATGAGCAAGCAAGGCAAAATATCAAATGTATAGAAGAGAGAACTAAGGAGAGGGAAATTAAAGAGAGATTTTCCAGCATTTTCTAACATAATATTTGTAATACTATAGATACGATCATATGATGTTATACAATGTGCAAGTCCTAGTGTTCAGATAATTAAAGGGACATTTTAAAAATGCATTCTGTCTGGCAGAGAGGGATTATGCATGGATTGGGTTTAATCTTCAAAAATCATATATAAAAAACCCTTAATCTTTGTGTTGCTTGTTTTTAACTCGATATAAAACTTAAACTGACATTTTTTCATCTCAATAATATACAAACACCTTATATGTCAAACAATTAGTTTGCAAATTTCTGTCAAAAAATCCTCACGGTACTAAGATAACAAAGCAGGAGAATGTGTTATCAGCAGTTTTCTGTAGGCTTGCTTAGCTTTCACTCTGCAGGAACTATGTCTAATTCAGTTTAAAATACCATTGATTTCCCTCTAGGAGTTCAGATAATCTGCAAAGACCATTTCCGGCAGGGATTTTCACTTGTCACTGGTCAGCACAGCACATCAAAATGATGCATGGGTTCTGTGTGATTTAATTAAACATAATTATGCAAATTAAGAAACACACTTAAAGGATTGTACATTGATCAGCCCTTTGCTCTAACTTTTAACAGTTATCCACATCACTTCACAGTATGTTTATATGATAAACAGAAGATATGATACAACTAATCACAGAAAAGGTATTCATAAAATGGAAGCACAGGAAGGAAGATAAATTTAGCTCTTAAAATAATTCAAAACATACAGGAACAGCTAGGTAAGAATTTTAGTGTAGTATCAAAGCAAAACCTAGATTTAAATTAATAAGTTTTTTTCACATATAATCTCTCAACTTTGTTCTGTGTTTGGTTTTGTGGGTTTTTTTTGTTTGTTATTTTATTTCCCGCCCTGCCCACACACAGATACTTTCTGTTTGTGGTTACCTGCCCAAAAATACTAAAACAGTACTGTCTGGGGATCTAGGTGAAACAAAGAACCCTTTTACAAATTTCTAGTATGTCCACTGAAAAAAATAAAAATCATAAAATAAAAAACATGGACATCTTCCACTGTCAGCTTTATAGGGTCCCTGCAAGGCAGCCTTGAAAGCAACCTTCAGCATCTGCTCCTCCAATTTGCATAAATAATTGGAAAGTGATTAGAAGAACACACTGACAAAAACAAGCTCAGCATGTGATAGAGTGGGATGATCCTCTTGCTTGAAATTACATTGAATTTTAGAAAGATTTTAAAAGAATATTTATTTAAAGAATTCATGACTTTCAGGTTAACACACATCTATGACCTGTCTCAAGAGTTATGTTGCTGAGGGTGATAAAACTGCCAGAGATGAACACAGAGCAAAGGACAGCTTTCATTGCAACCAGAGCAGGTTTTGGGACTTATTTCCACAGGAGACAACTCTGACCTACAGCTCACCCTACAAAATTCACAGGTTCACTTTCTGAATTCTTACTAAGCAACATGATAGGATGGAAAGAAATAACACAGAAAAGTAAAGCCTACTAAGCCTACTAGACTACCATTCACTCCAGGGAAGAGAAAAGAATGTGTCAAGGCTATTGTATTAATCCAAAACTGCAGGATTGGAACTAGTAACTGCAGTCAACCCTGGCAGGTTCATCAGTTTAAAAAAAAAAAAAGTATTTAAGAATTTTATTTTATTTTTTAAGCTTCCTCCTTTCTCAATGCTATCTGGTTAGGGTATACCTTCAGTTCAGATTTACCCATGTCACTAGCATTTCGTTTTTCCACAACAGTCAGCCTCACTGAGATGCCAGCACCACACAACAGCAACAGTACCACTCTAGAATCCTCAGCTAGAGCTGCTCATACAATACTGAGATAAGTGGGCTGTGTCCCCAGCTCTTTACAGGAACACAACAAACCTTAATTTCTCATTGTACCTCTCAACGACAGCCTTTTCCTCCCAGAAAGGTAGACTTTGAGAAGTCTCAGTCTCAGCTGTGCCATCCAGCCAAAGCCAAAGGAGAACCTTTTCCCTTCTCAGAAAATCTACGGCTTGGGTAGACCACTGGCTTCAGTGCCTTGACTGACTTTAAGATTTCTCTTTAAAAACTATACAAGAGGCACAAAATATGCCCTGAGCTCAGTATGGCTTGAAATCATGCTGGCAGGTGATACCTTTGTCAGACTGCAGCAGAGCTCTGAGAGGCTGAGTCAAGACCCCTGTACTGTCCTGTGGGCTGCTGTGGAGAGGCAGGAACTGCAGGGTACCATCAGTGGGAGATACATCACTACTGCTTTCCTCCCTTTACCATTTTGACAAGTTAAAAACACAGAAGGCAACAGAAGATTTGGGTGCTCCTGAGAGTGTACAGGTGTCCTCCATGTCCCGTTCTCCCATCAGATGGAAGAACTTGTATGGAGCAATATTCCACTTGCCTGAGGATGTAACAAAGGTGCATGACAGAACCTAACACGATAATTTTATTTTTCCACCTGACATCACTTCTCACAATCTTCAAAGTCAAGGCAGAATTCCTGAGAGTGCTACTAACCTCCTGTAATTATCAGATACAGTGACATTAAAATGATTTCATCACCTTGGCAGGAATAGAGTGAACGTTGATTTAGTTTCATTTGGGCAGGTTCATATCCCAACGTTTTGCCCTTGAATTTAATGAAAAATATTAATGTGAGATATGTGAATAACATTTCTCACAATGACAATAATCTGGATCATTTAGGCAAAAACAGAGTTTCACAAGTTACAAGAAATCTAAAAGCAAAATTCCTTTTTTTGTCGCTGAGATCACCTCTATTCAACTCTGTACTGCAGCAGAAATTCTTATTCTCAAGTGTTATTTCCACTCTTTACCCCACAGACTATGGTATACCAAAATATAAAAAACGCACTTCCTTCTGGTCCTTCCTCTGCCTTTATTTCTGACAACCTGATGCTTGTGTGAGATACTGAAAGCTGGGCAGGGCACAGTACTTTAGATAACTTCTACTGTCTGTTGCTCTGTCTTTGGTTTGTGAATACAAGCCTCTTCAGAAACTGTGTCATACCTGTGTCTGTGCACATGCTGCTTTCAGCCATATGAAATTACACAGTAAAAATGCAGTTGGTCCACATACTCTAACATTTGCACTAGGGAGAGTCTGTGGTTATCAAGGTTGGACAAAATTTGCTACATTTTAGCTGCTGACTGCGGAAGCTGGGATGCAAAATCAGTTGCAGACACAACAGAGGCTGCTTTTCCGTGGTTATACTGGTTGCTTCTGTGTCCAGAATACAACCATCCTGATAAATTAGATACTGAAAAAAGAGAAGGGTTATAAGTCAGCATGAAATGACTTCAGTGAACATCTGCTGTAAGCTGTCTGTGTGGCAGTAGATGAATGTGAACTCTTGGAATTAATCAAGCAGGGCATGACCTTACTGAATCATTTATGAAAAAGCAGTTGCACACCATGGTAACAGAGTCTTTTCTCTCTCTGTCTCAGATGAAGAAGGTGGCTTTTCACCAGCCCCAGCTTCCACACTTCTCTAGGGAGCAAAAGGGACAAGGAGTGCTATTGATGTAATTGTTTTTGTGAACTGCACAAGTCACTCTTGAACATTCAGGCTGATAAATACCTGGTCTTCCTAACGGTCTGTAAGCGGCTCTGTAGAGCTGTCTGGGTGCACTGTATAATTCTGCTGATAGTCACAAGCAGGCAGGTGTCATTCTAGTCACAACAAAAAAGAGAAAACCCTGTTTTTTATTAATTCGATGTCAAATAGGACCACTTCAGAAAAGCAGTCTGTATGTTGTGGTGTTCATTTTCATTTCACTTCATTCGTGTGATTTTCAGTGCTTTCTCAAAGCCAGCAGTTTCCAGTAAAGAGCAGGGTTGAGTTGATGTTCATGCTGAGTAGGGACCTCTTGGTCTGTCCTAGAAGCAGGCCATAAAATTCTTAAGCTCACACCCTTATTTTCACACATGCTAAACTTGCACCCTCACCACAAAGTCTGTCAAAGCCCAAGCTTGTTCACACAGCTACTGACTGTTTTCACTGCAGCTTTTGATACACTTGATACTCAGTCTTCTTTATTAAACTAAGACTGTCAGTGCTGTGTCTGCCATGGTATATAAAAAGTTTCTCCTGTCTTACCATGCAAGTTTGTCCATGGATTTTCCAACTTTCCGTAATGACTTTTCTACTGTTCTTCATACTATACATGTTTATTTTATACTGTGTCCATATCTTCATCAGCAAATCCAAAGAGGAATGAAACGTCAGTTAGCACTTGCCTCAAACTTGCAAGAAGAAGCATCCATTAAAGTCTAACATTGAATTGTGGGTAGGTGAATAGTAGGAAAAAACAAGAGACATAATTTTTCACTGGAAGAAGTATACTAAAATGTTATGTACATTACTAGTAGTATCAATACCTGCTGTTTAAAAGTAAACCTTTTCCTAAAAATACAAGATATGGATCTTCTAGTTTTTATAAGACTGTTTAAATGCATGTATTCATATGTACCCAGGTTAACCACAGTCCTATCCTCTGTTTTGTGACTATTAATCACTGCCAACTGATATTTCCTCCGAAACTTCACTCTTTTTTTCAGAAGACCAAGCAAAGAAAGAATTTAATTGCATGATTGTATTTCTACCTCAGGCTTTTGTATGCCTTTGGAGCAATTTAGGCAAATTTTTGAACAAAAATAGTCACCATGGATTTTTTCCTTTACCGTCTCCCTTCCATTTTCACCTACTGAAAATACAAAAAAAGTACCAAAGTAAGCTGTTAATCTGAAGAAATGACTAGTTTGACTTTGAAGGAGCTAAGATGCCACTTACCCAATAGCCTAGTCCCCTGTTTCCTGTTGCAATAAGATCTGAACTATAAAATAAACAATAAGAAATCCTATCAGAACTGGTGAATCTTGCCTGGTTAAATTATCCTGGTTCTCCTAACACAACTAAACTAAGCCTTTCCCTCAGTAAGGACACCAATAACATTTCTAAGCTGTATCCAACATCTTTTTTTTCTGTATGCACACCTGTTGCACATCAGCTGCTCTGCTGGTCTCTGCATAAGTAAGACAAAGAATTGATTTGTGCCAATGGCCTGGCATGAGACCCAGTGAATGACTGAACTCATCATCTTCATAATAGAGTATTTGACTTTTTGGTGCAGAACACCTCCAGGAGTAGCATTATGGACAGTCTGGGACACTCCTTCAAGCAGCCTTTTCTCTCAATAGACCAACAGACCAGCACTGTTAGTATAAGTAAATTGTGTTGACAAACAACACAAGGGAATTTGGCCATCCCAGCAAGTAGCTTTTGCTGGAGAATTAACCAAATTCTTTAGGCAGTTTTAAATAATCGGTAGAAGCTTTTTCAACAGGTGCATGAATTGATAGACACCTTCTACATAATTTGAAATATTTGATAAAATGTATCATAATTTGCTGAAGTGGCCACATAAGATTGCAGGTGATTTGAACTGTAAGAGTCTGGCCAAAAGGCAGACTGAGAACCTTCTCTGAACAAGGTGAGGATGATGCTATAACCATGCTTCATATGTATTGGAGGCATCTATCACCATCCACACAGTTATCAACCAATTTGTTTGAGAGATTCAGTTCCCCATGTAAGCCTTTTCCTCTGCAAAACAGCTCAATAAATTGAATTTCTTTTCATCCAGAAATTCTATTAATGTTTGTACAGCAAAGAAGAGGTGAAGAAAAACAGCAGTTCCAGAAGTTCTGGAAGTTATTATATGATTACACTGTCTTTTCTTTAAGAAATCAGATAGAAAGTATAATAAATTTTTGCTTGTACTGTCTCCTCAGTATCAGAATTAAATCTACATGAATATCTCTGTCATGTNCCCAAGTGATTTTCAGACTGTGCCTGTCATGTTTATAATGATATACTTATAACCATCCATCTTTGCTGAAAAAATACGAAGAGAATAACTTCCTGCTGAATACAAAAATATTCAAAATAAATAAATTTTAAAGAATATGCTAATATATTTTTTTAATGAAAATATAGACATGTTTGCTTAACCTGTATCATATTTGATTAGGATTAAAAACCCTTTGCATGACTAAATCAGTTTTTTTTCTGTTACTAATACTAATGTCCTTCTTTTGTTTTTATATTAACATAAGATCATTGAGTTTCAAAAACCTTTGTTGCCTATTTGAATGGATAACAAAATATAAAACAATTCCTTGATATGAAATGGTGTTTAAAATCCTGATTTCTTTTTATGAAGGTGTTTGGTAATTTTTTTGTTTTTTATAACCTAGAAACCTAGAAGTCCTTTCTTTTTCTGTGTTGCTTAGTCTTTCAGTTTATATTTGCTGTATTACTGACAATATGAATGAGCAAAATCAGTTTAAAATGTCCCATTTATCTAAAAATATCATAGAAACCACTATGCCTTCCTTGGCTTCTGTGAAGCATCACACCTTTCTATGAAACGTTCCCTACTGGAGAAGATTTACTGAAGTAAAATGCTTTGACAAAGTTGAGGCAAAATAAGGTAAAAATATTTCCACAACTCCAAAATAATTGACAGGCAATTTTAAAAAATTTGTTCTACAAAAGGTTTCTAAACAATGACTTTTTCTACCTGAGAAGAAATGTCAAAATGGCACAATTTCCTTAGTAGAGATTTCATTTTATTAGCAGATTCCAAAAGTGTTTGCTGACAGACACTAGCATAAGTAATTGTCACACAACATTACATGCAAATGAAGAATTTCTCATTCTCTTGGAAGAATACACGTGGCAAGTAAAGTTTCATTCAACCCAATACAGGCCAAAAGTGTAAAGCAACAGAAGAATCGAAGAGGGTAAAAAGTTTCCATTCTTTATTTACAGTAAGTAATATAAGTAACTATAGGCAGGCATTGAACTCCAACATCCCTGTCCTGGTTTGGGCTGGAGCAGAATTAATTCTGCTAAGATGGTATTGCTTCTAGCCAGGGTTCCTTTAAAGGTGACTGTATTCCTCTGAAAGCTGGCAGTATGTTTTCAGAACACATTATCATCTTCTAATAGCTTAAGCCTGAATGTTTGGGGTACAGCCTGAGAATTGGAATGTCAGCTTTTCTGTGGCTTTGCTGAGAAGTCAGGGGGTGTGCACGGTGAGAGCGTACACCTATAGGAAGGAGACAGGCAAGGGAGGTGACCCCAAACTGACCAACTGAGTATTCCATTTCATACACATCATGCTCGGCATAAATTTAGGGGGGGCGTCCCCTCTTCTCTCTCTCTCTTCTTCGCCTCTCTGGCAGCCCTGCTTGGCACCCCAGCTTTGCTGCTTCCGCGCTTCTGAGTCCAGGCCTCCAGGGTCCAGCTTCCTCCCTTCCTTCCCCACCCCCTCCCCCGGGAGAGTTTGGCTGCAGTAATATAGCAACCGGGAGGGAAGGTGGGAGGTTTGGATCTTGGTGCTGGCTCTGTATCTTTGCTTGTATATATTTGCCTCTGTCATTGTTTTCTATTAAAACAGTTAAACTTATTCAGCCTTTTCCAACCCACAAGTCTCCTTATTTCATCCAAACCATAACGATCCCTCACAGTTCTTTTTTTTTTTTTTTCACCTGTGCTGGAATTGATTGTCATGAGATCCTCATTTCATCATTTGAGCAAAAGTGTAAATCATGCCCATGTCATATTTCATGCCACAAGATTACATAAAATAATATCTTTTGCACTCTTCTAAATGAACATTTAAACCAGTAGTGAATCAATGTTTTATGATCCCATAGACGGAGCGTAAAAAGGCTTTCTCTCCAGTATGCTTGACCTAAAGGGAGGAAATGAAAAATTGTCTCTAGCTTATCTTTAACTGCCTAACTAACATACTAATGCTGAATCTGAAAAAATGGCAAAACTTAAAATACACATGAAAGTCAGCCCCTGGGTTGAAGCAGGGTGAGTAATTCAATACTCCATAACCAGCAGTGCCGATTCTGCAATGGACAGTGATCAGCAGCAATTGTTGCAATAGGAAATGGGTCCTTAAACTGACAGTTTGATAGGTTAAAAGCTTCTCAGCTCTCTCTGAAGCTAAAGCCTGAAGAAGAGAACATTATCCTCATTCTGTTTAATTTTCTGACAATTCTTATTTTTCACTAGCATAAGCTGTTGGTTCTCAGATTCATCATCATCATCATCATCATGGCTAGGCTTCGTGAACGAAGATCTGGGGAGATCTGGGGAGATCCATACACTTCATCAGCGCTTTTTACAAGCACGCTGATGGCTGAAAAGGCCAATGCGGAACAGACAAGAGCGGATGCAAAAGGCACAGCAGAAGGACTCCTCAGGAGGTATAACCTGCAAGACATGATTCTTTCTATGCTGTCTTTTCTCCTCAAGAGTAATCCTTCGTGCCTTATCAAAAACATCCACAGCATTAAAAATAATGTGTCTCCAGACCTCCTGATTGGAGGCTAGAGTAGACCAGTTAAGGTGATCAATATGGCCAAGGCTGAGATATTGTTTCAGGGAGTGCTTGTATCTCCTCTTTGGGGCTCCTCCCTTGTGACAGCCAGTGGCAATTTCAACATAAAACATAATTTTAGGAAGGCAGTAGTTCTTCATCCTGGAGA
>VWZO01006741.1:0-14594 GCA_013396975.1 Bucco capensis | reverse complement strand
TCCCTAACCCTGGCTCCAGGGAGACAGCAACACACCCAACACACATATGGCCCTGCTTAAAATGGCAAAAGTGATTGAGAGAGTAGTTGCCAAAGAGGAACATAGGAAATGGCAGGTGAATTTCCTTTCAGGAAGGATGAAAGAGAAGTATCTCAGTGTTTAGTATGAGAATTGTTTAATAAACCAGATCTGGAAAGGAATTTGCAAGACTAGCCAAAATTAGAGACATTTCAGAAATCCAAGTATAAGTAAATAAGTAGTACAATGTAAAATAAAATGAAAAATTAATAGCTGCAAAAATAACAAAAAAATTACAAATTCTTTCTTTAGGAAAAGTGTTTTCAAATACATTAAACATTAACATAAAAGTTGTTATATAGAAAATAAATGCTAACATTTTCTTTTGAGACATGGAAGGTAAAAATAAATGAAAATAATTTATTTTAAAGCATTTTAATGATATACTGATAAGGAACTTCTGTCTGCCACAGGTAGACAGAGAAAGTCTACACAGGTAGACTTTGAAACTTATTTCTATATAGTGTTTGTGAGACCTGGATTTTAGCAGAAGAGCTTAGGTAGTCAGCATGTAAGTTCATGTGTTTTGCTCTATGTGCAGATGTAAGAGAGAGAATTTGTTTTCAAAGTTAAGAACTTGTGGGGATTTATTGACTTCTCTCAGCAACTTAGCATAGCCTGTCCTGTCTTCATATTTTCTGTTGTTAGCACTGACTCCTTCACAGCAGTTGCTGTTTTAATTTGATGCTGTTAGCTGCTGAACGAGTGTTAGGTTCTACCCAAGAGTTCTGAAATTAAGTACAAGATGAAGTGACTTATATCTAAACTTTGAATCATTTGGGGAATCAAAGGCATAATAATAATATTTTTGAATCATTATTTTTGTTTGGGTTTATGTAATTGTTGTTTAGAATAATTCTGAGTTTATAAAATCAATTACTATTCTGTTGTGAATTGGTATGCAGTATTAGTTCCTAGCTGGGACTGTTCAATCTTTGCACAGTACTTGGTAAGTCATGCTTTTTATTTGTAATAATTTTTCCATATCTTCTCCTTAACGCTGCCATGGAAAAAACATGTAATAACATTTAAGTGATATACAGTTCATTTGTATAATTAAATTAATAAGATTTTTATAAAATGGAGTTCAAAAAAGTTTCAGTACGGCTATGTGGGAGTAATTTGGCATGGTTTGCAGTTTGCCTTAAAGACGATTTTCTGTTATTTCAACCAAATTTCACTTGATCTGCATCTGAGTAGTTTGCAGTATGGGCAATTCTTGAGGTGTTTTAGTCAATGCTCCTTACTTTGCTTCTGCTTACTCTTTGAGGTTAAGTTATCCATATCCAACACCAGTTCTTGAATATGACTGCTCATTTTGAAAACAGTTGCTCTTAAAATTCTGATGTAAATGGTCAAAGTGTGTTTATTTTTTAAATGCTTATGCTTCATAGAACGTGGAAGTTGATGTTATTTGACATGTAACCTGCTATGACTGTAAGTATAAAAGGCTGTTACCCTCTTTTCAAATTTTACTTGGTGTCCTGGTTTGACCAGAATAACTGAGATTTACTAGGTCAAAAGAACAATCTTTTGAGAGGACTTTGCCAGAATACCCCCTCTCCCCAAAGATGGGGACAACAAATTGAAATAAGAGCACCAGGCACGCAGATAGTGAATTTCTAAGAATAGCTTTATCTATATTTAAATGGTACAACAGTGTGAAAGAGATAAACAATAAAGAGAAATAAGTTTGTTAGTTCAAAGACGGCTTCAGCTCTTCCCCTACTATAAATCACAGTGTCTGTCCTGCCGGCAAAAGTTGGCAGGCTTCCAATTTAATCACCTCCCCCCGCCTTACTTTCACCTAGGGAAGGGAGACTTTATAAATACCAGAGGCCTCTTTTTCTGTAAAAGGGATGAAGAGCCGAGCCTGGAACACAGCCGATAGAGAGAACAGGAAGCAGGAAGAGAAAGAACTCTCACTTCCTCCTCTTATATACACAAAAATACATCATCCCTCCACGCAGTCCGTGATTTGCTGTTTGTTGTCTCTCTTGAGTGATGTCTCAGGGTCACAACCCTTGACAACTCCCCCGTTCAGAGACGCGCAACCGCGGGCTTTCATTCTCTGTCGGCAGATTCTGCAGATTCTTCAGTGGGCGAAGAAGGAAGGGGGGGCAGAAGAAGTCCAAAAATTCAAAAGGGAACATGACGTACAATAAATCCTTAGTGTTTTAAATCACTCCATGACACTTGGGTATTCAATCTTATATTTATGCACAGTATTCCCGTTTTGATTGCTAAGATTGCAAGTTAGTAGTTCTAGTAAAAGAGCATGAGTAAGTATGTATGGCTCTATCTGTATACTTAGTATAAATATTTATTTAACTCTTAAGTACATGACATAAAACCTGTTTCAAAGACCAGTCATGACAGAAGTTAAAAAAAGCCAGAGGGTGGAGGGAGGGAGATTAATGTGTTAGTTTCCATAAACTGAAAGCAGTTTAATTACAGGTTTTACTATTTTATATAGTTATACAGTGCTTTTCACTTTCATAGTTCAAATATGAATTAATTTATCCTCATGACACCCCTCTTAAGGACATAAGTAATATTTATCTCCAGTTTGAGTATGGAATGGGATTTGATCTTGGTACGAAACTCTACTGGCACAGATTAAATTCAGGACTGCCAGTATTCTTCTCTGCAGCCAAATCGCTTATCTGCCAAAGACCCTCAGTGCCCATTTGGGGCTGAAGCCACCACCTTTGGGCTGAACTTAAAGCTCTGCCTGGTACTGAGCCTGACCCTTCCCGCTGGCTATTGGTAGAGGTGCATCTTACAGCTCCTGAAGCAGCTCCTTCCTCTGCTTGTTCAATACAGTTTCTTGTTTACTCAGCTGGTCCCGTGTCTTCAGAAGAAGAGTGGCAATGTAGAAATGCTGTCCATTGTGCAAGAATGATCTGTATTTGAGTGGGAAACGAAACAGGCTAGATCAATTAGTATTCATCTGACGGTATGTGGCCATAGTGATCTGGAACAGTGCCTGGTTGAGAGACATGGAGATAGTAGTCCTGTCTCAACCTCAAAACAAGAGTGACATGGGCAGTGGAATCTGAAGCTTCCTTAATGGCACTGCTAGGATGTCTGACTGCAAACAGTGTTGAAAGATCAGAGAATTACAACTATACCTGGTGCTAGTTACATGCATACTGAATTTTTTTATACATCCCACTTAAAGATTTTGATCATAGTGAGTATAGCCTATATAGGATGTTGTAAGGAAAAATGACTCTTGAGTCTGATGTATCTGTACTAAACCAGCATTGTAGAGCTCAGATCCTCAGCTTAGTGTCTTCAGCTTTTACTGTCTTCTAGCCTTACTGGCATGAAAATGACACTGATGTCAATATAGTGATTCTGAGCCCCTGGAAAAGGTATATTTGGAATTGTGCTGAGACAAGAGGCTTTGGTGGGGGCAGTGCTGTGGACTCTAGGCAGCAGGTGCCCTTCTTCCTGTAAAAGAATGTTGTTGTTAAAGAATCTGCAATAGCTGTGTTGAAATTCAACCTTCTAGTGCAAACTGACCGATGAGATTTTGTTAAAATGTAAACAGTTACAGAAGGAATGTTGGTTTTCCATAAATAGGAAAGCTGAGCTGAGAAATTTTGGGCTATTTTTAATTCAGTGTAAAAGTAGCCATTCCAAGATTATCTCAAGATGAATCTCCATTGAAGTAAAGGGTAAATGTAAGTGTGTTTTCTATACTGGTGCATTTATATAGCTTTAGAACAATAAAATATTTAAACTATTTACAAGGTGATACTGAAAACCTGGGTCTGTGCAACAGCTGCACTACTTGTACTCATGTGGCTTGATTTCCCTTTTTTATCTTGTTCTTTTCAAGTGAAAACTTGCCAGTATGTGTTTTGTGTAGCTGGTTGAATTGAAAGCCCCTTAAAACAGCAGTGCAGAGAAGGACTTGGGGGTCATAATAGATGAAAAGCTGGATATAAGCCAGCAATGTATATTCGCAGCCCAGAAGGCCAACCGAATCCTGGGCTGCATCAGGAGAGGCATGAGCAGCAGATCTAGGGAGGTGATTCTGCCTCTCTGCTCTGTGTTTGTGAGGCCCCACCTGGAGTACTGCATCCAGTTCTGGGCTCCTCAGCATAAAAACGATGTGGAGCTGTTGGAGCGAGTCCAGAGGAGGGCCACAAAGATGATTAAAGGACTGGAGAACCCCCGCTATGAAGACAGGCTGAGACAGTTGGGATTGTAAGACAAAAGGGGAGAGACTTTTTAAGCGGTCAGACTGTGATAGGACAAGGGGGAATGGTTATAAGCTGAAGGAGGGGAAATTTAGATTAGAGATTATGAAAAAGTTTTTTACTGTGATAGTGGTTAGGCACTGGAACAGGTTGCCCAGAGAGGTTGTGGATGCCCCATCCCTGGCAGTGTTCATAGCCAGGCTGGATGCGGCCCTGGGTGACCTGGTCTAGTGATTGGCATCCCTGCTCAGTGTGGGGAGGTTGGAACTAGATGATCTTTAGGGTGCCTTCCAACCTGGCCATGCTATGATTCATTCTATGAAAACACATTAAAAATGGAAGCACTCAAGAAGAGGAGGTTTCTCGTTGCTTGGTTTTTCTGTTCTCTTAAGCTTGATTACTGTCTTCTGAGACACTGTTACGGTTTCTGTGGAAGGCAGAAGAGTTCATTCACATCTTCAAAGTCACAATTTCTTATTGGTCTAAATATGTATATAAGCATGTATATGTATATACAGCAGTCAGTGTTCTCAGCTAAAGGCTCTAAAGTTGGAGGCATTTTAGGAAGTTGCTGAGCTGGAAGATTTTCTTTTACTCTTTCAGCAATTAGTAGACAAGACATCCCTTTAACCTTTTAAATCTTTTGGGTTTATTTTCATTGAATAAAAGTTCCAGCATTCCCTCTGGCCCCTTAAAAGCTTTACCCACATGGCAGAGCTGCAGTTGTGAAGTCTTGAATCAACAGAATCAATGTTTAATTCCTGTATACCTGAAGAGCTGTAGCTATCTTTGCTTTTCAAGTTCTCAGGATTCAGAACTTCTTTGTAAAAACAAGTTTTTAAAAATCTATGTTGTTTTCTTTCCCAGACTATTCTTTTTTCTTTTTCTTTTTTTTTTTTTTTTTCTGGTTACAGAGGTAACGTAGTCTTGGGTTTAAGTGATAGATTGTGTGACGTGATTCAGTTTCTAACATCTTCTCAAGACCTAATGGAGGTAACGATAACAGTTGTGACAAGCCCAAAATCAAAATGTCAAGTTAACTTGAGTCTTGAGCATACTTAAAATAACTTAGTTTGGTATGGTGATACATTACCTTGAGCTGTTTCCCTGACAAGGCTGGATAAGTGCTTTTTAGCCTTTTCAATTTGAATACCTTAAAAAAATATCCAGTGGAGGTGCAGGCTTGTTCAGAAAAATGTATTTAATTAATTTTATTGGCCTTTAGAAGAGCCCACCAGTGGAAAAATCACTGATCTCAAGTGCAAAATGCAAGTTAGAGCATCCTGTGACAGAAGCACTGCCTGGTGTAAATCTAGTCACTTCAGTTCACACTAGGCTAATTCAGGTAGAATTACTCTGAATTGACTTTATGCTGATGAAGTCAGCATCACNATCTTTAGGGTCCCTTCCAACCTAGCCATTCTATGATTCTATGATTCTATGAAGTTGCCTATGTAACCACAGTTTCATGAAGCTGTAAGTTATTTATGATGGAGATACCTTCTGTGCTTTAAGACTTTAGATTTGCACAGCCATCATGGCTCAGAGGCACTAATGGTAATCATTTTCCTCATGTTCATCAATTGCAGCTCTCACTAGCAGTCACTTAAACCCGAGCAAGATTGTAGAAGGTTTTACTGTTTACACCAGGAATTACACAGGTATTTGGGGGAGAGTGGTTTTAACATCACATTTGGGGAAGTAATATGCAAAGTCTCATTTTCCTTGTAAAAGCATTCTAGTATAGCTGTTCAGATGGGAGGAAAAAACTTGATTTTAATGTTTCATTATAAAATATTTAAATACCCTTTCACAGACTGTAATTTCTAAGTGCTTAAGACTCCTTAGGAGAAATTTAGGTCTATTTTAAAGAATGTTTAGGTTAAAACAGTCATCCAAACTAAGACAATCATAAATCCAAAAAAACTACTGCTCTGAAGTAGTCCTTTCTCCTGGATCCATGAACCTCTCTTCTTTATAACCTAACATTGTGGTTTCTTTTCTTGCTGTTTTCAGGTGCTCCTGACCCAACAGCAGGTGCTAGCATAGACGATGAAAACTGCTGGCATTTGGATGAGGAGCAGGTCCAAGAACAGGTTAAACTCTTCCTCTCACAGGGTGGATACCATGGATCAGGGAAGCAGCTCAATTTACTTTTTGCAAAGGTGTGTTGAGTACTGTAAACTACTTTTTCCTCTCCACCATTCCCCAAGCCAAGCCAGTCTGTACTTGTTCAGGTCTTACTCAAAGTCCTGTTGTTCTAAAACAAGACAAAGCCTTGGGTACACAGTGGCAACTTAATAATGAGTTATACATCAATGAACTTCAATCTTATGTGTCTGGAGATAAGTGTATGGATAAGAAATAACTTTTCAACCATCTGCAGCTTGGCTGTGTTCTTCCTTCCCCAAAATCTTCGCAAAACCTGTAGAAATTAGTCTTGTAGCAGTTTACATGATATGCTTTTAAAAGAAGTGCCTTTGAAGAATTACAGTGGGATACTGAAAGCAAAAAGTTTTTAGAAATGGGGAGGCTAACTCTTTTTTTTTTTCTACTTAAAAATTGCACATCACGTTTATTTAACAGAGGTGGTATATTATTACCACCATTGCAGTATATTAACACTGCAACATATTGTCTATTCTATGGTTTCTTTGTTTATTTCGAAGTTTGTATTAACTCATTTCCTAGGTGCGAGAAATGCTAAAGATGAGAGATTCAAATGGAGCTCGCATGTTGACATTGATAACAGAACAGTTCATGGCTGACCCTCGTCTGTCGCTTTGGAGACAGCAAGGAACTGCAATGACTGACAAGTACAGACAGCTCTGGGATGAACTGGGTAAATGCACAGACTTCAAAATCATTTTGGTGTTTATACATATATTGAAGAAGCAATTACATATTTGCGGTGGAGAGAAACTTTGTGGTACAAGATAAAGCAGATTTGCAATTTTCTGCAGTTTTTCAGTTAAGGTTGGGTGAAACTGAATTTCTGATCGTCAGCATGAGACAATTGCAGTTGGAGGGGAGGAAGCATAGTATGAAACAAGTACATTGGCAATAGGTTGTAAGTACCTGAGGATCTAAAAAGAATACAGCAAAAAGTGGAAACAGCTGCACAACTGAGGGTAAGTATGTAAGCCACTAGCGCTAAACTGGAAATTGATTCACAACTAGAGAGGCAAAAAGAGAAGATTGATTAGGGGTAGCAACAAAGGAAAAGTAGAAGTCCATTACTGAGCAGGAAAGGAGATCAAATAACAGAGGGCTAATACAATTAACACTGCTTTACAGGAAAGGTCAGGTGTGACCAGATACATGACTTAGTTGTACAGCAGAAAGAGGAACACAGGCTGAAATGGGAAAGGACTATTTAAACTGGTACAGTCTGAGGACACTTGCTGTAAACGCATTAATACAGTTTTGAACTACTGTTTCAGAAGTTCTCAAAATCTAGAGGAATTTGTGATATGGAGGGAAAATTCTAAAGAATTTGAATGTAAATGTCAACAGTATTTTAAAGGTGGATAGGTGAGTGAAAAGAACGTTAAGTTACCACATGCATTGGTTCTCTAAGTGTAAGGTACTGGAACAAACTACTAACCAGTTGGTGTCTTAAGTGTATAGAAGTGATAAGGCCACCTATATTATTTAAAATATAGTGGTAAATCTGATTTGTTTCTCTAAAATATAGCTTACTGAGTGTATGATTAATGTGTGTACTTCAGCTGTAATAAGGTTTCGGATGCTGGTTTTGGAGGCTTTCTCAAAGCAAGCTGAAGACACACAACCTAAATGAAATCACCTTGTGGTTTATGGAATGTGGAGTAGTTAACCTGTGCTTTCATTCAATCTGGAAAGACACTTCAAGTCTAGACTTAAAGGAGTCTGTCTTCCAGTACCTAAAGGGAGATTATAGGACAGAAGGGGAGAAACTTTTTAAGCCGTCAGACTGTGATAGGACAAGGGGGAATGGATATAAACAGAAGGAGGGGAAATTTAGATTGGAGATTAGAAGGAAGTTCTTTACCCGGAGAGTGGTTAGGCACTGGAACAGGTTGCCCAGGGAGGTTGTGGATGCCCCATCCCTGGCAGTGTTCAAGGCCAGGCTGGATGCAGCCCTGGGTGACCTGGTCTAGTGATTGGCATCCCTGCTCAGTGCGGGGAGGTTGGAACTAGATGATCTTTAGGGTCCCTTCCGACCTGGCCATTCTATGATTCTATGAGATGTGTTCTGTATTACTATGTCTGACTTACGTGGCATGAAACATAGAAATATTAAATATGTCTTCTGGGACTTTTATGTAAACACTGCATAGAAGAGAGCCAAAGACCATAATGCTTTAAAATAATGATACGTTTTAAAGAACTGAAATCAAGGTAAATGACATTAAATCCAAGCAAGAGTAACACATTTCATTTATAAAGGAAGCACCAAAAGCAAAACTTAGGTTTTCCACTGTTAAAGGTTAAAGATGACCATGATTGATTGCATGTTGACTGGTGGTGCTAAGACTTGGTGTAAGCATGAATTATATTCACTCCAAATGAAGCATTATGCAAATAAAGCACTAGCTATCCAGTTGAGATTAAGAGTCCTATGGTGGAAAGCCAGGCAAAGCTCTGTCAGAGATAGTGTGGATATAACAACCCTTTTAGTGTGTCATTTTTGTAATGCCTTGGTTTGTTGGGGAATAGCAGTTTTTGCCAATCAAGGCACGTGCTTGGCTGGACATCTACACAGCAAAATTGTATCCCACCATACTGAAAAATCGTCCCATGCTTCATTGCTTATATGGGTTGAGCTGGTAGATTNGGAAAGGACTATTTAAACTGGTACAGTCTGAGGACACTTGCTGTAAACGCATTAATACAGTTTTGAACTACTGTTTCAGAAGTTCTCAAAATCTAGAGGAATTTGTGATATGGAGGGAAAATTCTAAAGAATTTGAATGTAAATGTCAACAGTATTTTAAAGGTGGATAGGTGAGTGAAAAGAACGTTAAGTTACCACATGCATTGGTTCTCTAAGTGTAAGGTACTGGAACAAACTACTAACCAGTTGGTGTCTTAAGTGTATAGAAGTGATAAGGCCACCTATATTATTTAAAATATAGTGGTAAATCTGATTTGTTTCTCTAAAATATAGCTTACTGAGTGTATGATTAATGTGTGTACTTCAGCTGTAATAAGGTTTCGGATGCTGGTTTTGGAGGCTTTCTCAAAGCAAGCTGAAGACACACAACCTAAATGAAATCACCTTGTGGTTTATGGAATGTGGAGTAGTTAACCTGTGCTTTCATTCAATCTGGAAAGACACTTCAAGTCTAGACTTAAAGGAGTCTNTTGATTGCATGTTGACTGGTGGTGCTAAGACTTGGTGTAAGCATGAATTATATTCACTCCAAATGAAGCATTATGCAAATAAAGCACTAGCTATCCAGTTGAGATTAAGAGTCCTATGGTGGAAAGCCAGGCAAAGCTCTGTCAGAGATAGTGTGGATATAACAACCCTTTTAGTGTGTCATTTTTGTAATGCCTTGGTTTGTTGGGGAATAGCAGTTTTTGCCAATCAAGGCACGTGCTTGGCTGGACATCTACACAGCAAAATTGTATCCCACCATACTGAAAAATCGTCCCATGCTTCATTGCTTATATGGGTTGAGCTGGTAGATTGTGGGAGAGGCAGAAATGTGTTCTCCATCTGTTACCTGTAACAATCTTGCCACATGCTGCCAATAAACATAAAAGGTTTTGTTAAACTGTCTTAGGGGCCCCACTTCTTGTTTCATTTTCTTGACAGCACCTGTTTGAAGTCAGAGGACATGGAATCTCTCTGTAGCGTCAAATAGGCAATATTTTAGTTTGATTTGATTAGTTTACCTCTGTTTAATCAGAATTGTAGGTGCTATTCCCAGAAGTCCACAGTGAGACCTCCATCCTCACCATTACCTCAGCTGCTGTATTTGTAATCTGTTTCAGTCTGAACTGCTATGCTGCCACTATGAATATCAAAATAAGTTGACCGTGTAGCATGGTTTCAATTGCAAATACATTTCAATCACTTTAGAATATGCAGTAGGTTAACTGTAGAATTTAACTTGGTTCCTCCACCTCCAGCTTGTTTATGTTGCTGAACTGTCACTTTCTTCCTCACACCAGTGGGATTCCTTCCACTTGTGCTTAGCAAGTTCCCTCAAAATTGCTGTTAATGGGATCAATCTCTCCAGCTGGACTCCTGCCTTGTGTGAAAGTTACAAGCTGCTGACATTTTCTTGCTAGGATTTTGCCTTAAAACACACCCTTTTTCTAGGTGAAATGTGCATCTCTAAACAAAACAAACAAAAACAAACCACAACAACAGAAAAGAGAATGTACAAAAGTTAAAGGAGGTTTTGAGGGAGGCCACAGTTATGATAGGAAGCTGCAGGAGAAGCAGGATTGCCCTGGAAACGTGTGTTCTATGCAAGTAGTGACAGAGAAAACTCAGACGCTGGGTTAAAGGGTGTTGTTGTTGTATTCTAAAATAATTTTGGCTTCCTGTCTTGTCATCTTCTAGGATGCCAGGGAACTGAAATAGCAGTTAAAGGAGTGAGACAGGCCTTTGCATACTTAAATTTTTGTATTCTCTGTTCAGAGTAAACTGGAAGTGGTATATGTCTTTAAAAGAAAAAGCTTTATCTATGATCTCATTTATTTCACAGGTAGGTAGCAAGTTAACATTGTAGTTATGGATAATGAAAAAGACATAAAGTATGTAAATACAGACTCTGCCTAATAAAGGCCTGCTTGCTTGCCCTGGTGTGCTGTCTGCCAACTACTAGGCATATGGCCGCTTTGGTAGTTCCATCTTGGCATATGTTTAAGCATACTTAAATAAATTCAGTTTTACGTCTTGGTTGGGCCACTTGAGCCTTTCGTTAGAACTGATGCTTCCTGCCTGGCATTGGTAAGGGTACTGGAAGGACACACTGGCCTCTAATCAGAATTCCTGCTGGGGTTTATAGTAAATTGTTTACTTAAGTAGAAGTCAAGTTGAGTTTGAAGGTTTGAAGCTGCTGGTTTAAAAAACAAAACAAAACAAACACGAAAAAACCCCTAACAACCAAACCAAAACCAACCAACCAAAAACCAAACAAACAAAAACCTGAAACAAAACACAAAGAAACCACCCAAATCCCCACCCAAGCCCCACAAATACTTCATATCTATGTGTAAAGCTGGTGACTTTCTAATACAAAGCCCTGATTCTGTAAGGAATTTATGCTTCAAAAGCCTCAAGTTGGCAAAAAGCCTTGCACATAACTAGGTAGTTGTTTTTGAAAGCTGTTAGATTGGGAGGAAGAATATAATAGTAATATTCAGCAGATTTCCCTGTTGTACATCAGAGAATTGGATGAGCTAAATGCTACCTATAAAACTCCAAAGGTGTAGTATTGGAAAAAGCAAGATTACAGGTTAAAGCTATAAGGCCTGCTCATATACTTTTAGGCTGATTTGGATGCAACTTCAGTGAGCACTTCCAGCTTAGTGCAGTAACACATGAATGTGCATTCCAGAGTTATATCGGAGTTGGAATTCTTCACATTGCTGTTTAAATGGTGTCTCAGTAGGCTGATCTTTAGATGTTTAGCTCCTGGTGACCATGATGAAGATTTCAGTATATCAGAATGATTAATTATCTGAAGCCCCTTGGTTTGCCCTTTTAATTAAATTGCATTGGCAAAATAGGAGGATATGGAAATGCACAGTAAATATCTACTGATGCCTGTTGAGCTGAGACCTCTGATTTGAAGAAAAGGTCAGTTAACCTTCTTTGTAGTCTAGAAGGGAAAAAAGGACCATGGAATCTTAGTAGAGCAATAATTTGTTAATATTCATGCATAAGAAAATTAAGTAAAAGTTGGTTACGCCCTACAAAAGTGAAAAGATTTTCTTAAAAAGGGGGGAAAATTCAACTTTGTGCCCCAGCCCAGGGATCACGATGCCTGTGAGGCTCTGCTTTGGAATTAAATGTTGAGCACTGCCAGATGCTAGACACTGGGAAGAGACTGAGTTTTGTCAGCAAATGGGATCTGCAAGTTAATTGGCGTTTTCTGCAGGCTTCTGGCTGTGAAATAAAATTGGAAGCCCTTTAGCCACATGGATAATACAGGACCTGAATACGAATGTCACATGTCACCATCAGGGCCCACTGTGAAACAATACTGTTCCCACTTGAGCACTGTGCCATTACAGATCATTTAAATATGGGGATTACATTTAAACTAAAAGCCCCATTTGCCTTTTACTGCAATTTAAATGTCCTCTTAGTAAAAGCTAAATGACAAATTAAATGAAAAAAGTGCCCACATTTTTAAAGCTATAATGCAAAACAACCTTTTATTGCTTCTCGTGTGCCATGAATGAATCATTATACATGTCAACCCTAAACTAAGCCATAATTGGAGCAGCTACTGTTATCAAAGTGGGGCGGCTCTTGTGACAGCTTAATAAAGCCAAAACTGTTAAATTAAATCCCAGATGCTTAATCTGATGAAAGCAGTCAAGTAGAAGAATCTAAGACCAGTATCTACTGCTTGGTGGAGTGATGGAGCTCAACAGCTTGTCAACACGTAGATTACAGGATCAGATATTTACTTTTTTGTGGACCAGTGTTTTCAGTATCTTTCTGTCCTTTCGCGTGCCTTCATAGTGAAGAAGCTTCACATAATTTGCATGTTTCAAAACAAACATTTCTGGTAGATTTCTTCCATTTTGATGTTTAAGAATTGTTTAAGTGGTAAGAGGAAAGCTGTTTTGTTTTTGTTTTTTTAAGTTGAGGATTAGTTTCTTGTGGAACAAAAGTATGATGGCTGTGTTATGTGGAAGAGTATTTGTCCAAAGAGCTCTTGAAAACCCAGGGTAGTGGATAACTGTCTGTGTTCTAAGTCTGCATCATGCTGATTTGGTCTCTGTTGGTCCTCTTATCACATTAAGGAGAAGTTAAAAGGTGTACTGTACTTCCAGCTGGATAGTCTCTGCGTTTTAGTGCATAAGCTTCTTCTGTCTGTTTCAACCACTTTTTGGTATCTTAAGGTTTTAAAGTGTAAAAACCTCTCATGATATTGCCATTAGCCTCATTCATGGGATAAAACTTTCCTGGGTGATATCATAGGAATCCTTTCTGTTAGGCACACTAAATGGCTTGTTATCATAAAGGTATTTCCTAAGCAGAATAATATATCACAGAATCACAGAATATTCATGGCTGGAAATGACCTCTCAGATCACTGAGTCCAACAAAAAAAATACAACCTACAAACCACACAACCCCTGCCCTCACTAGGGCATGTCCTGGAGCACCACATCTACACGTTTCTTAAACACCTCCAGGGATGATGACTCAAGGGAAGGCAATTCCAGTGCCTCACCACTCTTTCTCTAAAGAATTTCTTCCTAATATCCAATCTAACCCCACCCTGTCTCAACTTCAGACCATTCCCTCTGGTTCTGTCATTAGTTACTAAGGAAAGGAGGCCAACACCCACCTCTCCACAATCTCCTTTCAGGTAGTTGTAGAGGGCAATGAGGTCCCCCCTCAGTCTCCTCTTCTCCAAACTAAACATGCCCAGCTCCCTCAGCCTCTCTTCATATGGCTTGTCCTCTAAACCTCTCACAAGCTTGGTAGCTCTCCCCTGGACGCACTCCAGCATCTCAATGTCCTTCCTATAATGAGGGGCCCAGAGCCGAACACACTACTCCAGATGAGGCCTCACAAGTGCCGAGTACAAGGGCACAATAACCTCCCTTTTCCTGCTCACCACACTATTCCTGATACAAGCCAGGATCCTGTTGGCCTTCTTGGCCACCTGGGCACGCTGCTGGCTCATATTCAGCAGGTTGTCCAGCAGCACCCCCAGGTCCTTCTCTGCTGGTCAGGTTTATAGCCATTCATCCCCAAGCCTGCAGCGTTGCCTGGGATTGTTGTGCCCAAAGTGCAGGACACGGCACTTGGCCTTACTGAACGTCATACAATTGGCCCCGGCCCATCGCTCCAGCCTATCCAAGTCCCNCCCTCCAGTCATCTGGTACCTCTCCTGTTGACCAGGACTGTTGAAAAATGATGGAGAGAGGCTTGGTGAGCTCCTTTACCAGCTCCTTAAGTACTCTTGGGTGAATGCCATCTGGCCCCATAGACTTATGAGTGTCCAGGTGCAGAAGCAGGTCGTAAATCACCTCTTTCTGGATAATGTGGGGGCTGCACTGTTCTCCAACTTGTCTTCAAGCTCAGCAGCCCGAATGCCCTGGGGGCAGTTG
>VWZO01006738.1:0-12115 GCA_013396975.1 Bucco capensis | reverse complement strand
CATCTCAGCCAAACCCAATACAGTGCTAAATGAGAACACTGATCATCGTTACCCAGGAGGCTTGACTGGGATCAGTATTGATGTTATTCCTTCTGTGAGTCTGTGGCTGATGGTGAACATGGCTGATTCCTTGAAACAATGTATTGATCAACCTTGTGATAGAAACAGAGCACAATATAAAAGAACAGGAAAGCTTCTAGACGAGCTGTCTAATTCCTGAAAGAGCTTCAAAACAACTCTTGCAAATCAGTGACTTTTTATGTAACATTTGTCTTGGTAGTTTTCTGCTCCGTAGCCTGCAATTCACCACTTATTTCCCGAAATTCACTGGAAGTCAAGCCAAGCCCTTTTGATCAGCTGTTCAGCAAGTCATCTTTGAACAAATTCTCAAGAGTTTGTGGGAAGGTCTTTCCTATTGCATCATTTTTCTTCATTATTTCTATCCTGAGAGTCCAGCTGGCTAACTTTAATGTACTTACATATTCACAGGTTACAATACAACAGTAATAAATTTCAGACTATCCAGAAAAAAACCAGTTCATATCCGTTCTCAGGCTAATAGGCACAGTCAGAAACCCTCAAGCAGCGTGTTTGTATTTCGTGGGAATATTTCACCTGCTTTATATAAGACCTTGGGTTCCACGCACAGTGTCACCAGCTCTCTCCAGCCCTGGGAGCCCACTGACAGATGTGGCCAACCTCACTGATCAGTCTGCTGTCCTATGGGTCTGAACACACACTCTTTGGTGAGGCGGGAATCAGCAGCTTTGTGAAGAAATGGCATTTGGCTGCCGCCTCTGCTTGGCACCTGCTCCCATGCTTTGAGCTTCATGCACAGGATGAGGAAACCTGTGAGCATTTTCAAACACCTAATATTTTTGTGAACACCCATAGACAAGTGTGCACCAAGAGGATTTACTGTACGTTTGTGTCAGTGTAAAGAGGACCATGTTTTCTGAAATTATTGCTATAAACAGATGGAAGTTAGGCCTGCATCAAACTCTACAAGCATAAAAGCAGAGAGTTTTAAAAACATTCTCCTGAAGCCGGAGACTCATATCGGTATTTAAAACATATATCTTTGAAGTGGAATTTCTGCACTGCCTTACTATAGACAAAGGAATCTTACTGGAGACACCTACTGAAAAAAAACCCTCTCACTTGTACATATGCCAACATTTATTTCACTTACAGACACTGAAAGCAGGAAACACGACACATCTAATATATCCCACTGTCAACACTGTTGTCTCCCTGCGTTATATTCACTAATCTTTTTTTTGTATTTGGAGTCTTTTAAATCTGTTATTCAGATTTAAATGAACACAAAGTAACTGATCAATAACAGAAATGACATAGATCCACAAGGGTATGTATAGTAAGCCAAGATTTTTTTTCTTGAATGTGTCTCCCACAGCATTCTCCTGGAGAAACTGGCTGCTCATGGCTTGAACAGGTGCATTCTTTACTGGATAAAAAACTTGCTGGATAGACAGGCTCAGAGAGTAGTGGTGAATAGAGTTCAATCTAGTTGGCGTCCGGTCACAAGTGGTGTTTCCCAGTGCTTTGTATTGAGGCCAGTTCTGTTTAATATCTTTATCAATGATCGGGATGAGGAGACCAAGTGCTTCCTCAGCAAGTATACAGACAACACCAAGACAGGTGGAAGTGTTGATCTGCTCAGCCATAGGAAGGAAGACTCTGCAGAAGGATCTCAACAGGTTGGATAGAAAGTCTGAGGCCAATTCTATGAGGTTCAACAAGACCAAGTGCTAGGTGCCGCACTTGAGTCACAACAACCCCATGCAATGCTACAGGCTTGGGGAAGAGTGGCTGGAAGGCTGCCCAACAGAGAAGGACCTCTACTTGTTGGTTGACAGCTGGCTGAATTTGAACTGGCAGTGTGCCCAGGTGGCCAACAAGGCCAACAGCATCCTGGCTTGTATTTGAAATAGTGTAGCCAGCAGGACTAGCAGAGTGATTGTTCCCATGTTGTTGGCACTGGTGTTGCAGATGAGTGTTGTAGATCACTTAAAAAATTTGTAGAAGTGCTATAACGGAGTTCAATGGCAAGGTTCTCTCTTTTACTCACTGCATGGAGGACATATACAAGATTAAGAACAGACTCACTTGATTTGTATACTCCTTCTCAGAGAGGAGTCTATGTGTGGCTAGATTAACTCCTAGTTCCCAACTCTGTCAAATATTTATGGCTAAAGGTTTACATGTATTCACTCAATTGCTAGCATCACTTAGCTTAGATTTCAAAGTTTCTTCATTCTTATTTCCAGTTCAATTGATTTTTGTCTGGGCATCCAATGTTAGTGTGCTGAAAAGTTCAAACCTTAGATTTTCTGAAGCAGACTCTCAGGCATAGGATTTTATAAAAACAAATAATTTAATAGAGTAGTAGAGCAGCAGAGTCAGCTTGAGCAGTGTGTCCAGAGAGGGACCAAAGAAAGGAACAACCAAATGAAGAAATCCCTAACAGACTATTCACTCACCTCTCACAGTTTGAAACTATAGTAATAGTTGGGTTTGGATTCTTGTCCTGGTTTGGGCTAAAAGAGAACAATTCTGCTTAGTGATTTTACTTTTCAACTTAAGCTGCTCTAATTAACTGCATTTTTTAAACCTACCAGCTTGTTGTTTACAGATAAGACTCAATGTTTTGGAATTATGGTGGAGGAACAAAATGTACCAAAGTCACCGTTATATCTTGTGTCCTACAGACAGTTCATCTGACCCTAAAGTGACCAACTAGGTATTCCATGCCATACGCATCATATTCAGTATAAGAACAGGGTTAGGTCCTTCTTCTGTCTGACTTCTTCCTTCCCTTCTTTGATGGCTGGCATCTGAGGAGAACTCTGCTAATCATCTCTTGATCCTGACCAAAGGTTCCAGAATCTAGGTTCCCCCATCAGCTTACAGCCTGGTGCTGAGCCTACTCAGTGGTGACGTAGTTACCAAAAAGGGGGATTTGGGGTTTGATTTTGGCTCTGTACATACTTTAATATATTTTATTTTTATGTTTATTATTTTATTAAAGTAGTTTTAATTTTAGTTTCCGATCCATAGGTCCTCTCAGCTCTTTATTGGTATTTGCCTTCCCTTCCCAGGGCTGGAGGGGAAGGGGGGCAATAGAGAGTGACTGTCATTTGGTTAGGGCGTTGCCCCAGCCCCAATCCACAACAGTTCTTGTTCCTCATTAAGATCCAATAGTGATTCTAGTCTGAACATCTTCCAACTCTTTGTTGAATTTCTTCACTGTCTCCAGTCAGGCCATTCTCTTGTCTAGTTGCACCTGCTGGTGGTGGTTGTAGCCTTGAAGCCTCCTTATCTTCTGATTTATGCAGGTTCTGGAGGAACTGTTTTGACTAAGTAGGTACAGATTCAGTAAATCCTAGTGGAAATTTACAGCTTGCTGCCTAAAGCTTCAGCTACTCATGCTAAGTAAGTAATGCTAAGCAATCAGTATGCTAAATCACACATTATAATTCTGAGTGATTCATTCTACTTAAAACATACTTATTTAAGCTAAGTGACTAATAGTTCTTAACATTGTCCCTGCTTAAGGGAAGAGTTGCCTGGTATGGAGTCCAACTGCCATCCAGGGAGAATTCAAATTGGGGTTATCCACTCATATGTTGGTGGCAAAGATCACATTCCTGGAGACCACTGCCATGCAGCCACACTACCTAGAAGGAACATCTCAAAGAAAGCTCATATAGGCTGTCATATCTGTGAAATAAAGTGGTTGGCTTGTAGTCAGATTGCATGCAATGGGAAGGTATGCATGACACTCCTTTTACCTATGTCTTTCTTTCTTTGCTCTGCTCCTTTGTGGGTGTCCTAGAGCAGTTCTTGGCCCGGCCATGATTCAGGTCTTTATATCCTTTGGAGATTATACCAAACTGCTGCTTGTTTGGTTAAGGGAGAGGCTTAGTGACTGAAGGGTCTGGAGCACAAGTCTTATGAAGAGTGACTGAGATAACTGGGGTTGTTTAGTCTGGAGAGGAGGATACTCAGCAAAGACCTTATCACTCTCTACAACTATCGAAAGCAGGTTGTAGCAAGATGGGGGAAGGTCTCATCTCCAGGATTAACAGTGAGAGGATGAGAGGAAATGGTCTCAACTTGCAGCAGGGGAGGTTTAGATTAGCTACAAGGAGGAATTTCTTTACTGAAAAAAAATTGTTAAGTCTTGGAATAGGCTTCCCAGGGCAGTGGTTTCATCACCATCCCTGGAGGTGTTTAAGAAACATTTAGATGCTCTACTTAGGGACACAGTTTAGTGGCACGTTAGTGATAGGTATGGTTGGACTTGATGATCCTAGAGGTCTCTTCCAACCTTAACAATTCTGTGATTCTGTGTGATTGTGTTCATCACTCCTCCTTAGGCCACACCTTGAACACAGTGTTCAGTTCTGGTCCTTTCACTGCAAGAAAGACATTGGGATCCTGGAATGCATCCAAAGAATGTCAGTGAAGCTGATGAAAGGACTAGAGCACAAGGAGAGGCTGAGGGAACTGGGGCTGTTTAGTCTGGAGAAAAAGAGGTTCAGGGAGACCTTTTTGCTCTCTGTATCTGCCTGAAAGGAGGTTGTGGTGAGACCAGGGTGAGTCTGTTCTCCTATGTAGCAAAGAGAAGAGGAAATGGTGTTAATATTCTACCATAGGAGGTTCAGACTGGATATTAGGAAAAAATTTTTCACCAGAAGTGTTTTTAGGCATTGGAACAGACTGCACTTGGAAGTAGTTGCATCACTATATCCCTCTCATCACACAAGTCAGTGCAACTGGAAGTACAGAGCAACATTTCAGCCTTCTTGAGTCCCGATACTTTCTTCGTAGAATATTCAACCCGAGCACCAAAGTATGTTCACAGTTGTCTTCCATTTGGTATACACCCTCCTTGATGTTTAACCCATAATATAATAAACTATGAAAGCACTTTGTTGCTGACTGTAATCCTGGTCATCTAATATATTTACTGTGTTCTTAATTTTCTGCATGGCCAGTGAGGCTTAAGGGGGAAAAGCCAGTATACTAGATGGGCAGTCACTGACAAACCTTTTCATGGCCATGGCCATGACGGGAACATCAGTGAACAACGTGGGAACAGGTTTGTGTCGATGGAATTTGTGCATCTGCAGCATTTTGTGAATCTGACTCAGCAACATTCAAAAAATTAATAAAAACTTCACAGTTCAATAAGAATGTTAAAAGTAAACCTTTTTTCCTGTCTAAACTTCTACATACACTGCACTTAAAAGTTGTCATTCCTAAGCATACATAAAAGCTATGAAAAAGACATATATTTTTCAATGTGTTCAGTCTTCAGAAAACACTGTGAAAGTTGGAATGGGTTTTTGGACTTGTAACATAAAAAACAGATCACATATAATAAAAATAAAATAAAGTTAAATAAAGATTAAGAATAGTGCAATGTTGTTTCTATCTTTAGAGCCAAAATTGCTAACCTTTTACTACATTACTACAACTATATAAGGTTTTTGGTAACCGTAAGCATTATGCCAGTATTTTATGTATAAAGGTTACTGACTTGCTTTTATTTCCCTTGTTTTTATTTTTGTTTTGGTTGCTGTTGCTCTTGTTGGGGATTTTTGAGGAGAAACACATTGTCTGAAAAACAAGGTCACTACTTGCTGTAAATTTTCTTCCTCATATGACTAGATCCAGGGACGTCAAGCATTCTACTTGCAGATAAGCACACAGAATAGCAAATTTCAGTTCAAGGAAGTAAATGGGCAAACAGATTAATTGCAGATGTGTTACTGCACTCAGCAGAGCATTAGATAAACATCTTGTCTTACGAACTTAAGAAAGTGTATATACTGCATTAGGAATACATTCTGTAACCTCAGATCAAGAGATTTTTTAAGATACTGCATTTTAAAAGGGAAACTCTTAAAGTTCATTGGGTTTGTTTGTTGTTTCGTGGGGGATTCTTTTGTCTCTCGAAACTCATTGGTTGTTTCTAAGCTTTTATCAAAAAGAAAAAAAAGTAAGCTAGAAACAGTTGTTAAATGACAGCAGTCTCATGTTCACAGAACTGCAAAAGCAGGCACTTCCATGAAGCAGCCACATGATGTTAAATATTCTAAGAAGGATGATTTCGGTCCTTGTTGGCATTTTTGTCTCCTTTATTTCAATCCTGCTACAGAGATCCCAGCTTTCCCTCACTATGTTTTCTGCAGTAATGGCACCTCAGTAGGCACACTCAGTTTAGCCAGGAGTTACACCTACAGCTGAACAGGATACAGCCATGGGCTATCCAGAGTTTACTACCAGCGTGTAATCATCACATTTTACTGCCTTTCTCTGAAACAGGGGGTCTAATTTGTCTCTTTCTATCCTGCCACTAATGCCAATAAGATATGCAAGAATGTAATTGTATTTGTAGCATCATCCACTCTCTCAAACTTGATTGACACCTGTCCAGAAGTCCCAGAGAGGAGGAAGGAGGGAAGCCAACAGATAGTGTGGTGACACCAGTGCCATGCCCTTTGAAACTCAGCTGGAAACAGGTCTCTAATTCCATGGGTCTCTGCTAGTGTCTTAACACAGAAGAGCTACATGTGTAACAGGCGATGGTAATTTTGGCTGCCTGGCTGAGCAGCAGGTCAGGTTTGACAATGGCTTGCTCTTGCATATGCCATGATCAGGTGGATTACAGCAGAGGGACTAGCTGGGGACAGAAGATGTCATTTAATCTCTTACCTGTGACCATATGGTCTGCCTGTATTATACTCAAAGTAGCACTTAGTAAAATAATTTTCTGGAAAAAAAATCGGCATAACTGTGATCAATAATTGGGCTGCAGTAAAACAGATAAATGCTGCAGGCAGAGTGTTGTGAGTCCATACACAGAGTACAGTATTAACCTGTCATTTAAATCAACCTTGTGAAAGAAAAAATGTGGGCAGAGCTGACATTCTGATTTAGGGTATCAGGAACCTGCAAAATTTCTGTGTAATGATTAATAAGAAAAGCATTCAAATGCATGTTTGCCTTCCACTGTAGAGAAAACAGCAGAAATCTTTTGGCAGACTGTGTTTGTGAAAGTTGCTGACTGCAGTAAAAGGGCAAGTGTCATGGGGCAACGTCTCTATAGTAACACCACCACCAGAGGCTTGTGAACTCTGTTTCCAAGAGGAGAGCTGCACAAGGTAAGTGGAGCTATCACACACAGCTCTCCTTTCCCCAGCTTTGGTCCTTTCCTGAATAGCTATACTTCTCCTGGCTTCCCTGGCAGATTAGAAGAAACATAGTCTGTAACTAAACTGCTGACAGCCCAATGAAGCTTCTTCTTGTTACCAAAATGTTCAGCACAGTGTGTAACACTGGAGAGCACAAACAGAGTAAAACCTGTATTTTAAGTTTTAATTTTGTACTGTAAGCCCAAAGGAAAGTGCCATTCATGAAGTTTTCTATAAAGCATAAATGAGGAATGAAATGGAAAAAAAGAACACAAGTGAAGATTTTTCCCACTGTGCTACTCTCAGTGGTGGTGTGATGGATATAAAAGCTGATTTAAAACCAGAGCTCTGCAAGTGGCCTCAGAAGACAAGTGTGATCTGTACCACTAGGATTTGAGGAAATTTCTGGTTTAATTGCCTAGAAGCAAGTTGCCCTGAAAGGTACTATACCATCAGGGGCTTCTGCCAAATATGCTCCTTCTCCAGAAGTTTCAGGCTTTTAGCTCTAGGACCCCACCCAATTGGAGATGGTGCCCTATCACTACAGCAAGGATGATAAAGCAAAGCTCACAATCAGCTAATCTAGACAAAGAGTAGTCTTCTTGACACAGGCAAGGAAAGTTGCTTGTCTCACACAACAGAACCTAAGATTTCCTTTTTATTGTTTGCTTTTCTCATGTTTTATCTGGACAAGTGAAATGAGAAACTCAAGGTTTCTTACATATACATTGCTACGAAAATAGCTTCGTGTTGCATTCTAGCACTGGTCTCATACAAAAAAAGGGGCCATATATGAAACCATTTTCATCCTTTGCATCTTAAATACATGCCTTTTCACCTCTTTCTGCTGCAGTGTTTTCAGTCCTCAGTCTTTATTAATTCTAGCTTCTATCTGAAAGCCTTGCTGGAAGCGGACTGAACTCCCTTGCACAGCACAAGGACTTGTGCCAGAACAGATTGCAAGGAGAGTGATACAGCACAACTCAGCTTCCTCCTTCTTTCCTCAAGATAGAAATTGTGCTTTGGGAAAAACAAGCCTCCTCACTAGGCATGCTCAGAAGCCACCCACCACTGAGCATTACGGTCAAGATCCCTTTATGCCCTGAAAGATGAAACAGAAAGCCAAGCTTCAGCCTTTTTCTGAGGTACGATAGAGTGAATCACTATTTTTGCAGTCTTGAAAAACATAAATATTTGATGAACTACAGATTTCCATTGTCTCTGAGCGCCTTTTCCTGCACTATATTTATCATGCAGAGACCAGCCTAAAATCCATTTCCACACAAAGATCACACGTCCATCCCTATGAAAAGAGCTATTAAGGAAAATGCATTTAGGTGAATTCTAGCTGATAATTAAATTCCCAATAAACTTTAATTTGTATGAAAGAAGATTTTGCCATGAATTACAGATGTTCTCCAGCAAGAACTACTTTCGTTAGCCTTTTCTTTTGGATTTTTCACGTCATCATTTTCAGTGCTGTTACTTTAATTCACCATGGGTATAAACCTCTGAGAAATGTTGAAACAGTGGTAAATGTTATCACCTCTTCCAGAGTGTTGAAAGGATCTGATGTTGGACAAGTAGCCCCCAGGTTACTCCTGAACATAGCAGAATGTCAAACTGACAAAACAGAGATAAGGGTAACTATAAGTGTGAGGTCACCAGTAAGTGTGAGAACAGAAATACTATATTCAGAGCAATGCAATAATCTTAACAGCCAACTAATTAGCTGAAATTTTGAGGAAAGGCTAAAGATCACCATATTAAAATAAACTTTAGAATTTTCCTTTTTTTCTTCTATTTTTTAATTCCTTGAGTTTTCCAAGGCAGAACTTGGCCAAAGCGCTTTTTGAGAAGGTTTGTTCAAGCAGGCTATAGTTCACTAACAAGGATATTGTTTATTTTAACATATGAGAAGAATCAAAGCAATGTTGACAATATAAAAAAAGGCTCATCATAAAAAGAGGCTCTGGTAATCAAACCATGTGGGTTTTGACAAAATTCACCAAGCCTCAGAGTAAGTTTGTTCCTTGTTTGCTTTATAGCTAGAAACATTCTCAAGTTTTCTTACACTATTTCACTAAAAACAGTGTACTCTCTCATTTTCAACAGTACCTGCCCAACACCTTCATATTATTGCATGAAACCTGATATTATGCATCCTCACAGCTCACCCATGCTCTTAGTCTGAATGGCTTTATTAGATTACTGTAGCTAGCACAGAAAGAATCATTATAACATCTCCTTGACAAATCACACAGCCTGTACAATGCACACAACATATGGAAAAGCCTCAAGATGGAATGGGACTATCAATCTGTATCTGAGGCAGCACTACAGAGTTTTGACGTTGTATGGCTTCATATGCTATGAAGCACCAAAAAGAATATTCCATCCTGAAGCAGTGGATTACATGCACCTCCCAACAGGCTAAAAGGCCTCAAATCTTTGTATCCCCAAAATAAATAACTACATAAAACCACAAAGCCCTTCATTAAGGAATATCCTTTCAGTCTGGGGCCAAGTATTTCTCTTTGGTAATGTTCCTGTAGCCTCTTAAATTTAAAGGATAACCAAGGGCCAAATTGTGCCAAAATTAACAGGAATATGAAAACAGCCGTAAAATAAGAGCCATACAAACTCTTTTTTAGTATCGTCATGGACTCTTCCATATTCAAAAAAAAAAAGAGTAACATCTTTAACTCTCATCTTTCACCCTGGAATGTTTCAGTTCACTTTTTCCTAATCAAGGAACACCAATCACTTTGATGATTCAATTTTTGACTAACAACTGAAAATAGTCAAATAACAGCTTTGATTTTGTGAAACAATTTTTGAGTAGGTACAACTATAGAGGAGTATCAGAGCCAATACCCAGGTCCATTAGTGAAAATAAGAACAATGGTGACCAATGGTATTGTTCTGTTTCAGATTAAAATTGTTTGGCAGGGACATTACAAACGGACATTAACGGAAAAGATTTAGTGATTCAGCAGTCTACATCTCACTGCTGGCACCTGAAATTGGAAAATGCACAGAAACACAGAATTGCTTACGTTGGAAAAGACATTTAAGATCATCAAGTCCAAATATTAACTTAACACTACCACTAACTCATGTTACCAAATGCCATGTCTACACATCTTTTAAATACCTCCAGAGATGGTGACTGAAGCACTTACTGGGGCTATCTATTCCAATGTTTGACAATAGGTTTGTTGAAGAAATTCTCACTAATATCCAATCTGAACCTTCCCAGGCACAACATGAGGCCATTTCCCNAGGATGCTGTTGGTCTTCTTGGCCACCTAGGCACACCGCTGGCTCACTGTTCAGCTGACTGTTGACCAGCACCCCTGGGTCTTTTTTCACTGGGCAGTTTTCCAGCCACTCTTCCGCAAACCTGTAACATTGCATGGACCTGTGACTGTCTATAGGCTGTCTGTAGGCTTGATATGTGTACGACAGCATTAAACAACTGAAAAAAGTTAAGTTCCCAAAGATCAAGAGAGGTGATTCTGCCACTTTGCTCTAGTGAGACCTCATCTGGAATACTGTGTCTAGTTCTGGAGCCCTCAATACAGAAAGGACATGGACCTGATGGAGCAGGTCCAGAGGGGGCCACGAGAATGATCAGGGGGCTGGAACACCTCTCCTACAAGGACAGGCTGAGGGAGCTGGGATTGTTCAGCCTGAAGAAGAGAAGGCTTTTGGGGGGACCTACTAGTGACTTTCCAGTACCTAAAGGGAACTTAGAAGAAGGCTGGAGAGGGCCTGTTTGCAAAGGCCTGGAGTGAAACGACAAGGGGCAATGGTTTTAAATTGGAGAGGAGTAGATTTAAATTAGACACTAGGAAGAAGTTCCTCACCACAAGGGTGGTGGAAGACTGGAACAGGTTTCCCAGGGAGGTGGTTGAGGCCCCATCCCTGGAGGCATTCAAGGTGAGGCTTGACAAGGCTCTGGGCAACCTGATCTAGATGGGGATGTCCCTGCCCACTGCAGGGGGGTTGGGCTAAATGACCTCCAGACATCCCTTCCAACCCAAATGATTCTATGATTCCATGATTTTTATACCCCGCAGTCATGAGCTTATGAACTAAGCTCTTGGAAAGGACTCTTTCTATAGTCCTGCTTTTATAGGTCATTTTTTGTTTGTCTCCTTTTAAGATAGAGTCGTGGCCTTCACATTGCCAGTTTACTTGCATTTTTGCATGCCATTTAGCACTTTCTTGCATAGGTATACCGCAGTTGGTGTATATGATGTGTATCAATACATAACACAAGTAGTTCACAGAAGCGGTAAAAGCTCAGTATTTGTTCCTTTTTAATGGTAACTTTGAACCACAGTGAGACCTTATTATTTGCACTTTTCTTATTTCTATAATGATTATCCTAGGGACTCTACTTTTCTTCACTCAGAAGTAGTCCATTAACACAGGCTTTTCAATGGTATGATTCCTTGTTCAGTGTTAATGTATCAAAGCCTTTCACTTGATTTGCTAAAACCCAGACATGTTCATTTCACTGGGATTCACATTCCTGCATCAGCTGGCAATGCTGGGGTTGTAATAATACTAAAAGTTAGATGAATAAAGAGGTCTTACTATAAATAAGAGATACGGCTTATTTGTCAAAATGAAAAATCATATTGTGTTTTACTGATAAGTGGTGTATACCTTTCATATTTAATGCATGGGGATAAAAAAAAGGGTTTTTTACCACTACAACTGGAAAAATGCAAAAAAAATACAAAGGAGTGGAGCTTTCTTTCAAAGCACAGGCGTATATGTTTTATGTCACGGTCATGACACACTGACTCATAACAACTACAGCTTTTGTGCCATGTTTCTGCATTAACCAACTTAATCTCGTTCTATGACTGGGT